>CM026398.1:30085489-30121148 GCA_014843695.1 Archivesica marissinica
TAAAATTACCTAACCATCGTCTATAGAAAGCAGCAAGTAAACCATCAATACACATGTAAAATTACCTAACCATCGTCTATAGAAAGCAGCAAGTAAACCATCAATACACATGTAAAATTACCTAACCATCGTCTATAGAAAGCAGCAAGTAAACCATCAATACACATGTAAAATTACCTAACCATCGTCTATAGAAAGCAGCAAGTAAACCATCAATACACATGTAAAATTACCTAACCATCGTCTATAGAAAGCAGCAAGTAAACCATCAATACACATGTAAAATTACCTAACCATCGTCTATAGAAAGCAGCAAGTAAACCATCAATACACATGTAAAATTACCTAACCATCATCTATAGAAAGCAGCAAGTAAACCATCAATACACATGTAAAATTACCTAACCATCGTCTATAGAAAGCAGCAAGTAAACCCTCAATAAACATGTAAAATTACCTAACAAAGCATAGAATACTCACCCAATAAACAAGAAAACAATATATTTTTATGCATTCATAAAAATCAACTACCGGTACCCCCTAACATGTATTACAAGGCTATCGATTAGCCGTCTGAACATACCTAGTTATTGTACTAATCCAATAAGAACATGTTTCCTTGTATATAACACTTATATTAAATATATACATATATTTTGATAGAGATATGAATTGTTTTGCTACACAATGACTAGATTATATACATGCTTGGGACGAGTACAATAACTTAGCTTATCACATAAACTACGGCGCGGGAGTTTAATAAAGCCATGTCATAAATTCGGTAATACACTAGTGTATTAAATATGCAAATGAGGCAAATGCGTGGGCGAATCACATAGCGATTCGCAGTGACATACATTTTTACATCAACTAGCACGCGCTGTGTAACTTTGATTGTGACGTCATTTGCCAAAACATCGTGTACATTTTATATTTGTGTTTGTTAAAAAAGACTGTTTGAAAATAATTTAAAAGTGTTTAATATTGAATTGTTGCACATGGTATGTTGTGATAGATTAAAAACTGTTTATAAAGGAAGAAAATAAAAAAAATTGGAGTATTTAGTGTCGCACTATTTTCTTGGCCCATTAAGTAGAAACCGCAGTACTACTCTGGCTTTCATTTGCTAAAGGGGAAGTGTGTTCAATCGTGACACACTTTTACTGCGTATTTGGTTATGTGATAAAAAGAATCTTACATTCGTGTCTTTCCATATTGAATTTGTTAAACTCGTTGAATAAAAATCTAAAGCCTCGCATTTTATCATTTTATTCAACTCGTTTAATAAATTCAATATGGAAAGCCACTCATGTAAGATCCTCTATTTAATTAACATCGAGGCAACAATGTAACCCCCACCCCGGTTCAACGGTGGTCCATAATTTAGGGGGAAATCACTCCCCCCTCCAGCCAATTTAGGGAGAAGAGAGGAGAAATCAGGGGGATTTATATTGCCAATACGCAGTGTAAACATACTTTTTATAAGGGATTAGCTGGGTTATAAATTGGAATATTACCACGGATTTCTTAACTTGGATGCAGCTAATCTTGGAAATTGGATTATATAATAACTGCCATACCGTATATAGTCTGATCAGAGAACGTGCCGTCTAATCTGGCTCTATACTGTTTGCAAAAGTGATTTTATCTGCCGCTAGTGTGTAAAGGGTTAATTGTATGTACCATGCTGACAGTAAATAGAATTCGATTTTAACTAGAATTAATAAGCTATTCATATATTCTCTATATTATTTGGTGGCAAAGAAATATGAATACTATATTACTGAGTGTGTAATAACTGTTCTGAATTTTCCATTCCGTTGTTGCAAATAATTTCAAACATTTCGTAACATGTTCTGAAATTTGGCTTGTTTATAACATTATATATACATGTATCCAACAGAACAGTTTATTGCTTTTTCCCGATTAAACCGGTTACCACACTGATGAGTGATGTAAACAATGTAATGTTCTAATTGTGTGCATGTATTTCACTGTATAAATGATTACAATGTAATTTATCACAAAACTTTGCTTGTATTCAGTGTAATAACACCATCTCATAATTTCTTATATGTACACACGCGTAATAACACCTGGACGGATTCTGATTGGTTGAGAGAATAATCCTTATAATTTGTAACTTAATCTTTAAAAGTATGCATATTTCCATTTGAATTGGTACATAACGTTAATGGTAAGACAAACTATGATTTAAAAGAAGTCTTGACAGTATTATATAGCTGTTTAAAAACATAAATATAACGCTGCTTTGCGTAGTGACGTCATGATAATTTAGTGACATCATGATAATTTAGTGACATCGTAGTGACGCCATGATAATTTAGTGACATCATGATAATTTAGTGACATCATAGTGACGCCATGATAATTTAGTGACATCATGATAATTTAGTGACATCATAGTGACGTCATGATAATTTAGTGATATCATGATAATTTAGTGACATCATGATAATTTAGTGACATCGTAGTGACATCATGATAATTTAGTGATGTCATGATAATTTAGTGACGTCATTACTATTTGCGCTGGCACTAAACTCAAAGTAGCAACGTTATTTATTAACATGAGCGCGCTATGGTAATGTGATATAAAGAATCTTTAACTCGTTTAATAAAATATAGTATGAACTCACAACATACCGGTATGTAAGATCTTGTATGTATGTAACAATGCAATAATATATTTAACCCATAACCTGCCAATCACGACTAAAGTCGCATTTGGAAACAGTCTGATCAGGCTCTATGCTGTTTGCTATTTGGATAGTGGAGCTAAAACACATGTCTGAATAGCAAACAACATACATCCTGATCTGGATCTATGTTGTTTGCACATTCTGCCCAATTTATTCGGCAGGTTAAGGGTTAATAACAATTTATGCTTAAGACTAGATTAAAACTGCCAGCAACTACTACATGAATATTCATAAACAATGCATGCTGGGTGTAAAACTACACGAATATTCATAAGTAATTAAAATAATACATGGATGCTGGTAGCAATTGTAACTAACTACAATACTACATGAATATTTATAAACAATTAAAATCATACATTCATGCTAACTAATATGAAACGTGATACAATAGATTAGAGTTTTCTAAGTTAACGTGATTTCATACTCAGAATAATTAATGTGCATGCATAGATGCCACTCTATGGTGTAATGGCGATACAGGTTGTCTTCCTTACACCATAAAGTGGCATTAGTATTTACTTACAAATTCACTATTGAGTCTATGATAACAGCTTAACCCAGAAACGAAATACTAATTATACTAGCATGACATCAAAAGCACTTTCCTGCTTTAACCCTTAACCTGCCAATCACAACTAAAGTCTCTTTTGCAAACAGCATAGAGCCAGATCAGGCGGCAACGGGTTCCAATAGTTCAAACTACAAAACCCAGTTAAACAAACTAATGGATATGAATTATTTGGTCAGATGCTGACAGGGATACGGACATCTGCTGTCCTCCCCCTAAGTTAAATATAAGATAGGTCATTACCTCACCACCAGGGATACAGACATCTGCCGTCCTCCCCCCTAAGTTAAATATAAGATAGGTCATTACCTCACCACCAGGGATACAGACATCTGCTGTCCTCCCCTCTAAGTTAAATGCAAGATAGGTCATTACCTCACCACCAGGGATACGGACATCTGCTGTCCTCCCCCTAAGTTAAATGCAAGATACGTCATTACCTCACCACCAGGGATACAGACATCTGCCGTCCTCCCCCCAAGTGAAATGCAAGATAGGTCATTACCTCACCACCAGGGATACAGACATCTGCCGTCCTCCCCCTAAGTTAAATGCAAGATACGTCATTACCTCACCACCAGGGATACAGACATCTGCCATCCTCCCCCCCAAGTGAAATGCAAGATAGGTCATTACCTCACCACCAGGGATACGGACATCTGCTGTCCTCCCCCTAAGTTAAATATAAGATAGGTCATTACCTCACCACCAGGGATACGGACATCTGCTGTCCTCCCCCCTAAGTGAAATGCAAGATACGTCATTACCTCACCACCAGGGATACAGACATCTGCCGTCCTCCCCCCAAGTGAAATGCAAGATAGGTCATTACCTCACCACCAGGGATACGGACATCTGCTGTCCTCCCCTCTAAGTTAAATGCAAGATAGGTCATTACCTCACCACCAGGGATACGGACATCTGCTGTCCTCCCCCTAAGTTAAATGCAAGATACGTCATTACCTCACCACCAGGGATACAGACATCTGCCGTCCTCCCCCCAAGTGAAATGCAAGATAGGTCATTACCTCACCACCAGGGATACAGACATCTGCCGTCCTCCCCCCAAGTGAAATGCAAGATAGGTCATTACCTCACCACCAGGGATACGGACATCTGCTGTCCTCCCCCTAAGTTAAATATAAGATAGGTCATTACCTCACCACCAGGGATACGGACATCTGCTGTCCTCCCCCCTAAGTGAAATGCAAGATACGTCATTACCTCACCACCAGGGATACGGACATCTGCTGTCCTCCCCCCTAAGTTAAATATAAGATAGGTCATTACCTCACCACCAGGGATACGAACATCTGCTGTCCTCCCCCCTAAGTGAAATGCAAGATATGTCATTACCTCACCACCAGGGATACAGACATCTGCTGTCCTCCCCCCTAAGTGAAATGCAAGATAGGTCATTACCTCACCACCAGGGATACGGACATCTGCTGTCCTCCCCCTAAGTAAATATAAGATAGGTCATTACCTCACCACCAGGGATACGGACATCTGCTGTCCTCCCCCCGTGAAATGCAAGATAGGTCATTACCTCACCACCAGGGATACACATCTGCTGTCCTCCCCTAAGTTAAATATAAGATAGGTCATTACCTCACCACCAGGGATACGGACATCTGCTGTCCTCCCCCCAAGTGAAATGCAAGATAGGTCATTACCTCACCACCAGGGATACGGACATCTGCTGTCCTCCCCCTAAGTGAATGCAAGATAGTCATTACCTCACCACCAGGGATACAGACATCTGCTGTCCTCCCCCCTAAGTGAAATGCAAGATAGGTCATTACCTCACCACCAGGGATACGGACATCTGCTGTCCTCCCCCTAAGTTAAATATAAGATAGGTCATTACCTCACCACCAGGGATACGGACATCTGCTGTCCTCCCCCCAAGTGAAATGCAAGATAGGTCATTACCTCACCACCAGGGATACGGACATCTGCTGTCCTCCCCCTAAGTTAAATATAAGATAGGTCATTACCTCACCACCAGGGATACGGACATCTGCTGTCCTCCCCCCAAGTGAAATGCAAGATAGGTCATTACCTCACCACCAGGGATACGGACATCTGCTGTCCTCCCCCCAAGTGAAATGCAAGATAGGTCATTACCTCACCACCAGGGATACAGACATCTGATGTCCTCCCCCCAAGTGAAATGCAAGATAGGTCATTACCTCACCACCAGGGATACGGACATCTGCTGTCCTCCCCCCAAGTGAAATGCAAGATAGGTCATTACCTCACCACCATGGATATGGACATCTGCCCCCCTACCCTCCAGTGAAATGCAAGATACGTCATTACCTCACCACCATGGATATGGACATCTGCCCCTACCCTCCAGTGAAATGCAAGATAGGTCATTACCTCACCACCATGGATATGGACATCTGCCCCCCCCCTACCCTCCAGTGAAATGCAAGATACGTCATTACCTCACCACCAGGGATACAGACATCTGCCGTCCTCCCCCCAAGTGAAATGCAAGATAGGTCATTACCTCACCACCAGGGATACGGACATCTGCTGTCCTCCCCCTAAGTTAAATATAAGATAGGTCATTACCTCACCACCAGGGATACGGACATCTGCTGTCCTCCCCCCTAAGTGAAATGCAAGATACGTCATTACCTCACCACCAGGGATACAGACATCTGCCGTCCTCCCCCCAAGTGAAATGCAAGATAGGTCATTACCTCACCACCAGGGATACGGACATCTGCTGTCCTCCCCCCTAAGTTAAATATAAGATAGGTCATTACCTCACCACCAGGGATACGAACATCTGCTGTCCTCCCCCCTAAGTGAAATGCAAGATACGTCATTACCTCACCACCAGGGATACAGACATCTGCTGTCCTCCCCCCTAAGTGAAATGCAAGATAGGTCATTACCTCACCACCAGGGATACGGACATCTGCTGTCCTCCCCCTAAGTTAAATATAAGATAGGTCATTACCTCACCACCAGGGATACGGACATCTGCTGTCCTCCCCCCAAGTGAAATGCAAGATAGGTCATTACCTCACCACCAGGGATACGGACATCTGCTGTCCTCCCCCTAAGTTAAATATAAGATAGGTCATTACCTCACCACCAGGGATACGGACATCTGCTGTCCTCCCCCCAAGTGAAATGCAAGATAGGTCATTACCTCACCACCAGGGATACGGACATCTGCTGTCCTCCCCCTAAGTAATATAAGATAGGTCATTACCTCACCACCAGGGATACGGACATCTGCTGTCCTCCCCCCAAGTAAATGCAGATAGGTCATTACCTCACCACCAGGGATACGGACATCTGCTGTCCTCCCCCCAAGTGAAATGCAAGATAGGTCATTACCTCACCACCAGGGATACGGACATCTGATGTCCTCCCCCCAAGTGAAATGCAAGATAGGTCATTACCTCACCACCAGGGATACAGACATCTGATGTCCTCCCCCCAAGTGAAATGCAAGATAGGTCATTACCTCACCACCAGGGATACGGACATCTGCTGTCCTCCCCCCAAGTGAAATGCAAGATAGGTCATTACCTCACCACCATGGATATGGACATCTGCCCCCCTACCCTCCAGTGAAATGCAAGATACGTCATTACCTCACCACCATGGATATGGACATCTGCCCCCCCTACCTTCCAGTGAAATGCAAGATACGTCATTACCTCACCACCATGGATATGGACATCTGCCCCCCCCTACCCTCCAGTGAAATGCAAGATACGTCATTACCTCACCACCATGGATATGGACATCTGCCCCCCCTACCCTCCAGTGAAATGCAAGATACGTCATTACCTCACCACCAGGGATACAGACATCTGCTGTCCTCCCCCCCCAAGTGAAATACAAGATAGGTCATTACCTCACCATCAGGGATACAGACATCTGCTGTCCTCCCCCCCCAAGTGAAATACAAGATAGGTCATTACCTCACCACCAGGGATACAGACATCTGCTGTCCTCCCCCCCCAAGTGAAATGCAAGATCGGACATTACCTCACAACCAGGGATACGACTATGTGCCCTACCCAAGTGAAATGCAAGGTAGGACATTATCTCCCCATCCATAGCCCATCTAGAAATTTTGGCAAGGATTTATTTTAGCTCAATTGCAAAACAAGTTCTTACAACTTATATTAATCACTCTTGAGACCTCATTCCTGATGGAATCCATCGCTACGAAGGAGAGAGAAGGGGCAACTTGGAATTTAAATGCCTTGCCTAAGAGCACAATCGTAACGGCTCCAGCGGGGCTCAAATTCTGGGTCTTTCGCACCTGCCTTTGATGTCATGTAGTAATTACATAACATTTGCGCTGTTTATGGTAACAATTTGATATTGATAGTTTTTGACACATTTATCACATAACAGAACACAAAATTAATAGTAATTGGCTACCGACTTGATGATGTAATGTCTATTAATATACATGCTATTTCTGAAAACTGATTATATCGTAAATTACAAATTATGCCAAACCTGAAATGTTTTAGAAAACTCATTTTTTTAGACGCCAGCAGCTTAGGTCATATGACTACTCTCCAGCTATTTTGGGTGGGGGAAGTCTCCGGATGCTCCTCCGAACAGTATTTCAGGCACAGACAAGCACCTGGGTAGAACCATTCACCTACCACAAGCCAGCTGGATAGCTTCCTCACATGAAAGAATCTGACACCCCCGTTGGATTTGAACCTACAGCGATTAGGGGCAAGCGATTTGAAGTCAATGACTTTAACCACTCGGCCACCTTAAACCTCAGTGACTTTGCCTAGTAGCTGCTGACTTGAACATATTGGAAAGGTGTCAGAAATCAGTAATGATTGTATAACCTAACTATGTTATATTGCACGCACTTTGCCGTTTGACACATCGTCCACGTTCCCCACCACGCTAGCTTTAGGAATATATTTCCCATACAAAACTATGGATACCATTACAAAACTGGCCCCTAACATGAACTGGAAAGACATTTTGAAGTCGAAGAAAAATACTGAAACGATACACGAGACAACTATCGCTAAAGAAGCTGCAAATCCTTTCAAAATATTGTCCGCGTACTTGACAACCACGGCAACCAACAATCCGCCGAGCGACTGTAGAATGATCACTAACCACACCATTGAGTCATAGCCATAGAAAAATCCAAGTTCGCGCAACTTCTCGCCTTCTTTAATCTCCATGGTGATCATGCCTATCACTGAACCAATGGCGCCCAACTGTACATTCCGTAACCACACTGACTGCTTCGTTCCTTTAAGGATCTTTTCAAAGTACACACCGGCAAAACCGGACATAAGACATGAAATTAACACGGCGAAAAGTCCCAGCCAGGGGCGCTGTTCTCGACCGGACTTGTTCTGTCCAGAATTTTGCGGCTGCATCTGAACAATGGAAATTCCCATAAAGAGGATGACTAGCGAGATCCATTGGACGCTGGAGAGAGACCTGCGCAGCATGATCACAGAAAAGATGGCAGTAGTAAGAATCTTTAACTGGTACGTCACCTGCAAATACACAGCAACAAAACAGTGAAATATGTAAGAAATAATATTTGTCTTATCAGTTATTTATTGGGGAATAGAACATGGTTTGGAGTTCTGACACGTATGAAATAACCAAGCTGGCTGTATGCCTAAAGTGGTTCATTCTGGCACTCAGAACGACTAACTATGTTTTATTCGACCATAAATAATGCAAATACAAATACTGTTTCTATTCCAACCAAACTGATGTTGTGCAAACCCTTTCCTTCATAGAGATTTAGGTTAATATACCATTATATCTCCATACAAACGACAACCATTTAACCCTTTCCTTCATAGAGATTTAGGTTAATATACCATTATATCTCCATACAAACGACAACCATTTAGCTATCATGCAGTGGATAAGTAGTCGTCATATGTATCCCAGCTCCATAGATATTACTGGGACTACATAGAGATTTAGGTTAATATACTATTATATCTCCATACAAACGACAGCCATGTAGCTATCATGCAGTGGATAAGTAGTCGCCATATCAATTCCACCTCCATAGATATTACTGGGACTTCATAGAGATTTAGGTTAATATACTATTATATCTCTATACAAACGACAGCCATTTAGCTATCATGCAGTAGATAAGTAGTCGCCATATCTATCCCACCTCCATAGATATTACTGGGACTACATGAAATTCTGGCCTTAATTATGAACATTGGTTTGACTACTACATTGTCAACGTATTGTTAATGGCGTCAAGAGGTGCCTCTATGAGGGAAAGGGTTAACCTTTCATTCCATAACAGAACAGGCCAATTATTCATTTAATCCCCCATATTACTGATAAGGCCCCAAAAAAAATCTGTATTTACTATTTCATGCCAAACAAAAATAGGTTTGGTAGGGAATTTTTAAACATTTTTTTTTACAATACTCTGTCACAGAAAAGTGAAATTTTGATTGTTTAAAAAATAATTCTAAGCAATATGCACACTAATACATACTCAATATCTATTGCAATAGATGATGGCGGCTTTATGCGGGGAAACGATAATGATTTATGGTGTTTTTATGTGGAGTAAAATGTTAATTTCAGTTCATAGAATCATGTTGAATGAGTATGATAGCTTGTCTGTAGAAAATTCAAACAATTAAAGAAATATGTCACCTGAAATGTTGCTGCATCTAGATTGGACAGGGCGATATACAAGAGATTGTTCTGTAAGGTATACACGAGTGACGGCACAGATACCTTGAGGCAATCCGCTGAAATTGAAACAGTATATAATGTCAACAGCTGTATGAGATAGGGTTATGCTCACTGTATACTCACTGTGTGTTTTACATTTATTTATCGTCCCTACCGGTTGCCCATATAAGTGACGCGTCCTGAAGAGATTTGTCATTTTAGATTTTTGGAGGATAGTGCAATGATACAGACAGAGACCCGTTTCAGAGTCTCCTCTGGTGCTTTTACGTGCACAGTGTAAAGCACCGACATGAGACCTCGGTTTAATGTCCCATCTGAAAGACTGTTAATTTTATTAGGGTCAGATGGGGGATCGAACCTGAGATCCCTGGATTACCAGTCCAGCGTGGTACCACTGGACTAGTGATCCGTCTACAGTGCATGCCAACAACTATATATAAGAGAAAATCTGAATAAAAAATAGTCAAGGTTGATACATACTTGTAGAATGATGAGATATATACCTGGTTGTAGGATGGTGAGATATATACCTGGTTGTAGGATGGTGAGATATATACCTGGTTGTATGATGGTGAGATATATACCTGGTTGTAGGATGGTGAGATATATACCTGGTTGTAGGATGGTGAGATATATACCTGGATGTAGGATGGTGAGATATATACCTGGTTGTAGGATGGTGAGATATATACCTGGTTGTATGATGGTGAGATATATACCTGGTTGTAGGATGGTGAGATATATACCTGGTTGTAGGATGGTATATATACCTGGTTGTAGGATGAGATATATACCTGGTTGTAGGATGAGATATATACCTGGTTGTAGGATGAGATATATACCTGGTTGTAGGATGAGATATATACCTGGTTGTAGGATGAGATATGTACCTGGTTGTATGATGAGATACATACCTGGTTGTATGATGAGATATGTACCTGGTTGTATGAGATATATACCTGGTTGTAGGATGAGATACGTACCTGGTTGTAGGATGAGATACGTACCTGGTTGTAGGTTGAGATACATACCTGGTTGTAGGATGAGATACGTACCTGGTTGTAGGATGAGATACGTACCTGGTTGTAGGATGAGATATATACCTGGTTGTAGGATGAGATACGTACCTGGTTGTAGGATGAGATACGTACCTGGTTGTAGTATGATATTCTCGTGGAGATGATGCAGCCATCGTTTGAAGCTGCCCTGCTGGTAGAATATGATGAGCAAACAAGAGGAAACCTTGAGAATCTCCGACATAACCACCGCTGACGTAGCCATGAACATCTCCCCGCCTCTTGTGCGCACATAGCGCATGACCAGGATGACCATGGCATTTTGAGCAATTAGAGCAATCAAGCTGATATATTTCAACATTTGGTGTGGAGGTCCTGAAAATATCAATTTTACAATTATGCACCAGTGAAATGTGTTTACGTTGTGTGTCATCCCAGAATATGCTGAATCCATTTGGTCTGCACTGTAAGTCTATCTGCAGCTCGGAGCCAGGTACCAGAAGTTATTGCTGTTTAAATTAGTGAATATAGTTAGTGCAGATTGACCTGTCCTTTTTAGGGGATCATTTATTTTTAGGGATAATTTCTTCATCTCAGTTTTAGGTACATTAGCAACTGTGCACATTTATGTGCTATCTGATACAATGTATTTATGAATGCGACTGTTTTGATCACATGTTCAGGTTACTACGCATTTCTGGTCGCTACCAAATATGGCAACTAAATAAGAGTCCTTGAAGAGCCTTTTTGTACTGCATTATTTTGTAAAAAAAAGGTTTTTACCAAATTTAATATTTTACGTTTAAAACTAGTTGATTTTCACATCTTTGTACCTTTCTGTTGTGAACTCTGTGTCTTAAAACATGGTGATATATTCAGGTACCCGCATGGTGATATATTCAGGTACCCGCATGGTACTATTCATAGAGTACGCCTATCGTATACCTAAAAACTGTTTGTACATTACTTTTACTGCGGTACATTACTTTTACTGCGGTACACTACTTTTACTGCGGTACACTACTTTTACTGTGGTACACTACTTTTACTGCGGTACATTACTTTTACTGCGGTACATTACTTTTACTGCGGTACACTACTTTTACTGCGGTACACTACTTTTACTGTGGTACACTACTTTTACTGCGGTACACTACTTTTACTGCGGTACACTACTTTTACTGCGGTACATTACTTTTACTGCGGTACACTACTTTTACTGCGGTACATTACTTTTACTGCGGTACATTACTTTTACTGCAGTACACTACTTTTACTGCGGTACACTACTTTTACTGCGGTACACTACTTTTACTGCGGTGCGGTACACTACTTTTACTGCGGTACATTACTTTACTGCGGTACATTACTTTTACTGCGGTACACTACTTTTACTGCGGTACATTACTTTTACTGCGGTACACTACTTTTACTGCGGTACATCATACACTACTTTTACTGCGACAATTTTACTGCGGTACACTACTTTTACTGCGGTACATTACTTTTACTGCGGTACATACTTTTACTGCGGTACACTACTTTTACTGCGGTACACTACTTTTACTGCGGTACATTACTTTTACTGCGGTACACTACTTTTACTGCGGTACATACTTTTACTGCGTACATACTTTACCGTACTACTTACTGCGGACTACTTTTACTGCGTACAACTTTTACTGCTACACTACTTTTACCGGTTACTTTTATGCGGTACATACTTTTACTGCGTACACTACTTTTACTGGGTACACTACTTTTACTGCGGTACACTACTTTTACTGCGGTACATTACTTTTACTGCGACTACTTACTGCGTACACTACTTTTACTGCGAAACACCAACACCCACACACCACACCACAACACCAACACACCTACACTACTTTTACTGCGGTACACTACTTTTACTGCGGTACACTACTTTTACTGCGGTACACTACTTTTACTGCGGTACATTACTTTTACTGCGGTACATTACTTTTACTGCGGTACACTACTTTTACTGCGGTACACTACTTTTACTGCGGTACACTACTTTTACTGCGGTCACTACTTTTACTGCGGTACACTACTTTTACTGCGGTACACTACTTTTACTGCGGTACATTACTTTTACTGCGGTACATTACTTTTACTGCGGTACACTACTTTTACTGCGGTACACTACTTTTACTGCGGTACACTACTTTTACTGCGGTCACTACTTTCTGCGTCACTACTTTTACTGCGTCTACTTTACTGCGGTGCGGTACACTACTTTTACTGCAGTACACTACTTTTACTGCGGTACATTACTTTTACTGCGGTACACTACTTTTACTGCGGTACACTACTTTTACTGCGGTACACTACTTTTACTGCGGTACACTACTTTTACTGCGGTACACTACTTTTATTGCGGTACATTACTTTTACTGCGGTACATTACTTTCACTGCGGTACACTACTTTTACTGCGGTACACTACTTTTACTGCGGTACACTACTTTTACTGCGGTCACTACTTTTACTGCGGTACACTACTTTTACTGCGGTACACTACTATTACTGCGGTACACTACTGTTACTGCGGTACACTACTTTTACTGCAGTACACTACTTTTACTGCGGTACACTACTTTTACTGCGGTACACTACTTTTACTGCGGTCACTACTTTTACTGCGGTACACTACTTTTACTGCGGTACACTACTATTACTGCGGTACACTACTGTTACTGCGGTACACTACTTTTACTGCAGTACACTACTTTTACTGCGGTACACTACTTTTACTGCGGTACACTACTTTTACTGCGGTACACTACTTTTACTGCGGTACACTACTTTTACTGCGGTACACTACTTTTACTGCGGTACACTACTTTTACTGCGGTACACTACTTTTACTGCGGTACTCTACCGTTTGAGACCTGCCGGGTTGTTTTTTTATCCTACTATAAAATCCTCTTTTCTCTCGCTAACAGAAACTATTTCCCATTTGTCATGTATATAACATATCATTATAGTTAGAATAATATAAATATTGATAAGAACGCCAGATGTGCAAAGGAAGAGAGAACAATGTTATCAAGATAGATTTTATATACATCTACAATAAAGAGGATGAATTCATTTTGTAGAACTATGAATCAATAATTGCTTTCAGTTGCAATAAACTGTTAACTAAGTGAACGTAAAACTGTTGTAGATATTTTCTAAATCTGCTTCTACTGACAAAGATATAACAATATAAAGACGGCTATTTTAAAATTTGTGACATCATTTACGTTGTTTATTTATAATTTTTTATTTTTACACATTGATCAGCACAATTTTGGGCTATATCGCCCGTGGGCAGTTTACCTAACAACACCTTTCCTGAGCCTGGGTGGGCTCCAGCAGATAACTAGTACTTGGTGCACCAACCTCCGTAAAAAAATTCCTACTTTTTCATATAAACAGATACGGCTCGAGTAGGGCTCGAACCTGTGGCCATCAGTGATGACAGGTTACAGTCTACCATGACGTAGTTTATTTTAGCAATATATGAAATGCTGTTAGTTGCAAAGGAAACATGGAATGTTCAATATATCAAGATTGATATACATGTATACAACAAAAGTTAATTACATAGTTTAAATCACATGTAGGCGGAAGAATAATGTATTATATTCAATATATTGTAAATGTTGTTTAATTACAAACTACCGTCCATACTCTGTCTCACCTATAAGACAAGTTTTTTACCACCAGATTATGGCCTTAACCCTTTCAACCCCAAGTAACTGACATGTACTGGTCCATGATATTTTTAGACCAATAAATTAATAACAAAATTACATTTGGATCAGTTCATTTATCAAAATGGGTAATTTTATCTAAAAATAGTAATAATTATTACTGGCAAAAAAGTGCAGATCCTGATGAGACGGCTCGTTACGAGCCGGCTCATCTGGATCTACACTTTTCATAAGCCTATTTAGAGGCCTGTGGGGTTGAAAGGGTTAAAGTGGTTTCCCGTCTTATAAGTGAGTGCGAAACAATTTTTTTTAAATTACGTTTTTAGAAAAGTAAGCACACTGACACTGAAAGTTTCTTAAACACTGGCCAAACATACAATTTATAAATAGTCTGGTGTCCATTTTATCAAGCTGTATATGCGAGTGCATGCCAAAACCCACAGATTTGAGGCCCAAAGTAAGGGGTGGGGGTCATCTTATAGGCGATATTGTCTTATAGGAGGTATGGAGAGCGATTAAATATTTAATTGTCCGCCATGTAGTTTTGTTATTGCCATAGAAACATAATGGCCACACCTTAAGTTCGTAACCCAAATCTTCAAATAGCATTGCCGCATTTAACTTTTCTTATTTGTTATCCGATTTTAATACATGTAATTATTTCACCAATGTAGATACCGGTATCTAATACCACTAATGCACTACATGTACTTTCCCTTTAACCCATTTCATTCTGGATACCGTTCAAACAGTATTTGCAAAGAACATAGAGCCATATCAGCCGCCATGGAACGTACCATCTGATCAGGCTCTATGCTGTTTGCTATTCAGATGATCTTGCTAAGACACTTGGCTATGTAGCAAACAACATAGATCCTGATCATCATGCAGCGTCACGCTGCGGCTGATCTGGATCTATGTTGTTTGCAAAAGCCTTTAAATGTATCCAGAATGAAATGGGTTACGGCCGACTTATGTAAGACACTACTACTTACGCTATTTATACCAAAATATTATTATATATATTATATTCAAAATCAACTGATAAACCTATTCCATGTGCGTCATTGCTGCCTAACTTGTCCAATGTAAGATAAACAAATATACAGACGGATCTGTAGTTCAGTGGTAACACGCTGGACTGGTAATCCAGGGATCGCAGGTTCGATCCCCTGTCTGACCATAATAAAATTAACAGTCTTTCAGATGGGACTTTAAACTGAGGTCTCATGTCGGTGCTGTACACCGTGCACGTAAAAACCCCAGAGGAGACTCTGAAATGGGTCTCTGTCTGTATCATTGCACTATACTCCAAAAATCTAAAATGACTAATCTCTTCAGGAGCAACATGGGCAACCGGTATCGACGATAAATAAACGTAAAACACAAAAACAAATACAAACAAAAGATTGCCCATCACACATTTATTCCGGGAGCTACTGATTAAATATCAAAAGGAAATGGTGTTACACAACAGTCACACCGACATATATTATTATTTAAGATATAGTACCATACTACATTTGTATAATTATATTCAATTATTAATGTATCAGAGCTACGGGCACCTGCCGGTAATTGATGCGTAATAGTCAGTTACATCGGGTACATGTGGGTAATTGATGTGCAATAGTCAGTTATATCAGGTACATGTGGGTAATTGATGTGCAACAGTCAGTTACATCAGGTACATGTGGGTAATTGATGTGCAATAGTCAGTTATATCGGGTACATGTGGGTAATTGATGTGCAACAGTCAGCTACATCAGGTACATGTGGGTAATTGATGTGCAATAGTCAGTTACATCGGGTACATGTGGGTAATTGATGTGTAATAGTCAGTTACATCGGGTACATGTAGGTAATTGATGTGCAATAGTCAGTTACATCGGGTACATGTGGGTAATTGATGTGCACTAGTCAGTTACATCAGGTACATGTAGGTAATTGATGTGCAATAGTCAGTTACATCGGGTACATGTAGGTAATTGATGTGTAATAGTCAGTTACATCGGGTACATGTGGGTAATTGATGTGCAATAGTCAATTACATCAGGTACATGTGGGTAATTGGTGTGCAACAGTCAGTTACATCAGGTACATGTGGGTAATTGGTGTGCAACAGTCAGTTACATCAGGTACATGTGGGTAATTGATGTGCAATAGTCAGTTACATCAGGTACATGTGGGTAATTGATGTGCAATAGTCAGTTACATCAGGTACATGTGGGTAATTGATGTGCAACAGTCAGCTACATCGGGTACATGTGGGTAATTGATGTGCAATAGTCAGTTACATCGGGTACATGTGGGTAATTGATGTGCAACAGTCAGTTACATCAGGTACATGTGGGTAATTGATGTGCAATAGTCAGTTACATCAGGTACATGTGGGTAATTGATGTGCAACAGTCAGTTACATCATGTATATGTGGGTAATTGATGTGCAACAGTCAGTTATATGTGGGTAATTGATGTGCTACAGTCAGTTACATCAGGTACATCAGGGCGTTCACTAGACTTTGAAACTCAAGAGTCAATGACCCGTGAGGTCAAAATCTCAAGAGTCAAACAGGAATTTTCAAGAGTCAAGCTGGAATTTTCAAGAGTCAAATATATGCATGTTGGTACTTTACGTACATGTAATTGTTGTAGGTTCGTGCTATCACTGTTAGCGAAGGGATTTTTCTTTTTAGCATCTCTACACTAAGTACAATACAACAGAATCTGATCATCAGTTTGTTTCATTTCCAGCCACCCAAATTCATTAAGCCACTCAGACCTGAATTTTCTTTTCACTTTAGACTTAGGAGTGTCACAGTCTACTTTATGGCGTTTAGGTGTCCCAGGTTCACTAACACTATCACTCAGCTTACGTTTGCTGGGTGTGCCAATTCCGAAGTGACTAAGGCTTTTCTGAACCATATTTAAGATTTAATTTTTTATCTCCGATCTGATTGAAAATATAACTAAGAATGATTTAGGAATATTCTCCAGAAAATGAAGGAATAATGTAGAAACAATGAAATGATTAATGGGTGTATAATGAATACCCCATAGAAATCTGTAACAAACAATAGCAAAAGTACTTTTACTCACCGACATCATCAAACCGATTCCGGCATATAATTTCTATATCAGTGGCCCACTATAAGCTTCTCAAATAGCAGACAACTTATTATTGACAATACACGTGTTACAGAAACACCGTTTTATCTATGCCGATTGTACATTGACAATACACATAATGTCAACACCTACTTAAACTTCTCAGTTCTCATGATTAGTAGCACATATGATGGCAAACAACACAAACGGTAATTGGTTGTTTGCAAAACTTGCTAAAGGTGTTTATTGTGACAATCAATAATAATTGTCTTTTGATAAAAACTAATATTTACCGGAAAAATACCGAGCCGTACAGGTATTAGAGAAACGTTATTAAAGATTTATTTCCCTTTGATACTAAAGTTTGGGTAAGCCTTTTTTTTCAACCACCCAACTGGATAATGACATCAACGACGTGTTTTGAACCTAACCCTGGGCGGCGCAAGTGATGAAGGCGCTTTATGCGTGGTTGATACTATATTATGATCGGCTGGTTGAGATAAAGATTTTACGTAAAGTTTGCCTAGACGCCATTTGTCCGATTGTGAGTCCCTCGTAAATCACGATCGTGTTCATAACGAAATGCAGCAGACTTTTGATGAAAATAACTGCGTTTTATATATGAACGATTACGGTCTTCGACCTCGTAGACAGACATATTTTGATAATTACTCCGCTGAGAAAATATTTGATGACGCATGACCGATCAACGCCCCGGGTCAAAATTGACTCTCAGGGCATTTTCACCAAGAGTCAAACATGCGTCTTTATCAATTTTCGTGCGTCAAAACCCGGGAGCTCGGGTCAAATGAACGCCCTGCGGTACATGTGGGTAATTGATGTGCAACAGTCAGCTACATCAGGTACATGTGGGTAATTGATGTGCAACAGTCAGTTACATCAGGTACATGTGGGTAATTGATGTGTAATAGTAAGTTACATCGGGTACATGTGGGTAATTGATGTGTAATAGTCAGTTACATCGGGTACATGGGTAATTGATGTGTAATAGTCAGTTACATCGGGTACATGGGGTAATTGATGTGTAATAGTCAGTTACATCGGGTACATGTGGGTAATTGATGTGTACTAGTCAGTTACATCGGGTACATGTGGGTAATGATGTGCAACAGTCAGCTACATCAGGTACATGTGGGTAATTGATGTGCAACAGTCAGCTACATCAGGTACATGTGGGTAATTGATGTGCAACAGTCAGCTACATCAGGTACATGTGGGTAATTGATGTGTAATAGTCAGTTACACGGGTACATGTGGGTAATTGATGTGTAATAGTCAGTTACACCGGGTACATGTGGGTAATTGATGTGTAATAGTCAGTTACACCGGGTACATGTAGGTAATTGATGTGTAATAGTCAGTTACATCGGGTACATGTAGGTAATTGATGTGTAATAGTCAGTTACATCGGGTACATGTGGGTAATTGATGTGCAACAGTCAGCTACATCAGGTACATGTGGGTAATTGATGTGTAATAGTCAGTTACATCAGGTACATGTGGGTAATTGATGTGTAATAGTCAGTTACATCGGGTACATGTGGGTAATTGATGTGCAACAGTCAGTTACATCAGGTACATGTAGGTAATTGATGTGTAAGTCAGTTACATCAGGTACATGTAGGTAATTGATGTGTAATAGTCAGTTACATCAGGTACATGTAGGTAATTGATGTGTACTAGTCAGTTACATCATGTAAATGTAGGTAATTGATGTGCAACAGTCAGTTACATGTGGGTAATTGATGTGCAATAGTCAGTTATATATGGGTAATTGATGTGCAACAGTCAGCTACATCGGGTACATGTGGGTAATTGATGTGCAACAGTCAGTTACATCGGGTACATGTAGGTATTCCATGAAACAAGAAAATCAATTGCTCGCTCACAGTTATTAAACATATGTTCATCTTCCCTTTATACATGCGTTCATTTTATTCTTGCATAGAGTTATAAAAAAGTAATTATGAAGTGGATTTGTATATATATGTCCAATTGGCCAACAGCTATGTTTATTAGACAACCACTTAAAAAAAGGTTCTTGTTTCATTATTGTAACGGGATCAGGGTTCATTCTAGGTCAGAATGTTTGGGAGAAGTGGGAAACCTTAAATTGTGTTATTTAATAAATTTCAACAAAATATGGTTAAAATACACAAAATGACTATTAACCCTTTCAACCCCACAGGCCTCTAAATAGGCTTATGAAAAGTGTAGATCCAGATGAGCCGGCTCGTGACGAGCCGTCTCATCAGGATCTGAACTTTTTTGCCAGTAATAATTATTACTATTTTTAGATAAAATTACCCATTTTGATAAATGAACTGGTCCAAAGGTAATTTTCTTATTAATTTATTGGTCTGAAAATATCACGCACCAGTCCATGTCAGTTACTTGGGGTTGAATGGGTTAAATTGTGTTTTTTAATAAATATCTGCACAATAGGGTTAAAATACACAGTGTGACCATTAAATTCAACATTTGAATAGGAGTGATTTATAATGGGTATATTACGAATAATTTTCTTATTAATTTATTGGTCTAAAAATAGCATGCACCAGTCCATGTCAGATACTTGGGGTTGAAAGGGTTAAATACAATATTTGCTTTTACAATGGCCAGTGTATCTTACTAGACATTTGTTTGTTTGAAAACTGTAAAAAAAAGAAGAAAGAGAGTGCGTCATTGCTGCCTAACTTGTCCAATGTAAGATAAACAAATATTCAGACGGATCTGTAGTCCAGTGGTAACACGCTGGACTGGTAATCCAGGGATCGCAGGTTCGAACCCCTCATCTGACCCTTTGGGGGAGAAGTGGTGCCCAGCGAAGTCAGTGGTCTCAAGGGTGACTGCCTCGTCTATATAGCCCTCTAGAATGAGCCCTGATGATGTTTAAGATTTATACCTTGTCTTAATTGATATTAGATGAAAACTGGAGGATTTCATGGCGCTATGTCAAGATGTGCTATACTACATGTATAATACATGTAAACGTATATACATATATACAAACATGATTGTAGTAAAGTACAAAAAGGCAGAAAGATTATTGGAAGTCCCGACAAATCTGACTGTATCTCTGATGAAATTGGGCCAAATGTGGACAAATAAATGTCAAGATATCGTGCTTGTTGAAGGGAGCAAAATAAACAAAAGGTTGAATACCTGACTGTTAGTGGTTTGCATCTTATCACAATCTAGTGCCATGTTTGTATTATAAATCAATTTTTCCTAGTTGTACATGTATGTCTACGTCTTCATTGTATTGTAAATTCAAATTCTGTGTGCCTTGTTTGCATTGTACATCCAATTTTCTGTGCAAATGGGAATTTATGTGATAAGAATTCCTGCTATGTATTCGTATTATAGGTATTAAAATTGTCCAATTGTTTTCAGGGAACTAGTTCCAAGCTTTCACTGGTGTGCGCATAGAAATACAGGCTTGAGCTGGAATCCAGAAATGGCCAGGTCAATCTATTTACGTAGTTGAAATTCTGCAACAATATTTGGTTCCCATATGATTTCGCGGATGTTCCATCAGGGATGCAGAGATCATTCTAGAGGGCGATGTGGGCGAAATTATCGCCCTAGGGACCCTGACTTCGCCCTCTGGGGACCCCACTTCTCCCTTAAAAAAATAATATTTTTTTTGGTTTTTAAAGCAGCATTACATCGTATGAAATAAAAGATATTTGAAAAAAATCAATTTTTACGTATGGGTAGCAATGCTGCATCACATTCTAACATTATACTTTGTATGCTTATGTTCATTTGGTAAACAGTGTTTTTTTGCGATAAAACAAACTCGAAACCGAAAGTAGGACTTTCCGAGTCGATCGGTGATGCACTTGTTTACAACCGGAACGCATCGCCGCACTTGTTTACATTCGGAATGCATCGTACCCATTTGTCCCACGTTGTCTTTTTTAATTAAATTACTTGATATGTTGATTCATACCTCTGTTAGCTAAGTCTTTTAGGGACATGTCTACATCCCCGTGAGGGGTTCGACATTAGAGGAAGATAGATAGATAGTATTTCATGTTCAAAATTCAAAATATATACGTTGATTTCTACATCCTCTGTTGTTTCACGCATGCGCACTGTGCGTGTTTATATTTCGTTTGTTGATAAACAAATTCGCGTATACGACGGTTTAAATTTATTGGAATTTTATCGTTTCTGAGCGACTATTTCGATTTTTGTAAACACACACACATTAGTATTTATATTTTACCCAAAACATCCTTATTACGATGTAATGCTGCTTTAAGATTTTCAAACAAAATATGGTCTAGTAAGATACACTGGCCCATTATAAAGCACTCCATCTATTCAAATGTTGTATTTAATGGTTGTACTGTGCATTTTAACCCTATTTTGCAGAAGTATATTAAAGAACACCATTTGAGGAAGCAATCACGCGCTTTCTCACTTCTCCCAAAAATTCTGATCTAGAATGAACCCTGGGGATGTGGTATATACTATTATGTTGGATAGTGTTTCATGTTATTGTCAATATGTTTGCTTTCAATTACTAAATTATTCACTTTATAATTTATATACATTCACTCAATACACTATCCGAGTGTGTATTATGCAAAAGTGAATTTTCAAATGTAATAGATTTTCTTGTTCTAGTTGCAGTTTATACAAATTTATTTTAGCTCGATTGCGAAACAAGTTCTCACAACTTACCGGTATATTAATCACTCTCAAGACCTCATTCCTGATGGAATTTATCGCCATGAGGGAGAGAGAAGAGGCATCGTGGAAATTAAATGCCTTGCCTAAGGGCACAATCATAACAGCTCCAGCGGGGCTCGAACTCCGGACATTTCGCATGCCAACTTGCAACATCTACATATCACATCGTAACTTATGAACAGCAAATCCTCTGTGACAACTGATCGCCTTGTGGATCATTGTAATGTTACTTTAATAATATTTTATTGCAATTTCCCCCCATACATTACATTGCAATTATACACACAATGAAATATGTGGAAAACAATTTGAAATTAAATTAGGATTTATTATTATTGCTGTATACGATTTAATCTGGGGGAAAAAAGCGCAAATGGGTTGGGCTACAAGTTATGACAACATTATTTACAGCCCTCCCCATCACTTCAAACTAAATTAACAATGTTGGAATAACAATTTCTGTTACGGTATGATCTGAATAGTGAATACCAGATATATACAATTAACCCTTTCAACACCACAGACCTCTAAATAGGCTTACAAAAAGTGTAGATACAGATGAGCCGGCTCGTGACGAGCCGTCTCATCAGGATCTGCACTTTTTGCCAGTGATATGACTATTTTTAGACATAATTACCCATTTTGATAAATGAACTTGTCCAAATGTGATTTTCTGATTCATTTATTGGTTTATGAATATCATTGACCAGTCCATGCGAGTTACTTGGTGTTGAATGGGTTAATTGTGTTTACACAATTGATGTGGAGGAAAGAACGGGTAAATCGTGCATTTGTTGGAGATATATATTTCAGAACCATAAAACAGATATTATTTTCACTTTTATTATATAAGAGAACATATAAATTATGTATGTTAAATATGGCGAAATTGTCTCGTCGTGAGGGCAGCTTTGTTAAGGCATCAGTGTTGTATATCGTTACAAAATCCTGTATATAGAGAGGCGAATTTCCACATTATTTAACCCATTCAACCCCAAGTAACTGACATGGACTGGTGCGTGATATATTCAGACCAATAAATTAATAAGAAAATTACCTTGGACCAGTTCATTTATCAAAATGGGTAATTTTATCTAAAAATAGTAATAATTAATGGGTTAAACTCTGTGATAAATAATTGCTAACTATACATTGTAATATCATGTTACTGTGCTGCAAACGAGAATATTCATTTTTGCAAACAGCATAGAGCCAGATCAGAAGGCAAAGAGCATGCCATCATGTTAGGCTCTATGCTGTTTGCTATTCGGATGGTGGAGCTAAAACACTTGGTGCTGAATAGCAAACAACATACATGTAGATCCTGATTAGACACGGCGCTTGCACATTCCTTCCAATTTATTCAGCATTTGAAGGGTTATTGTTGCAAGTTACAAGTGCATACTAGTTTGTCAGTAATTGTTTCCTCGCCAGGGCTAATGCTATGTCATATGGGAGAAGTGAGAAATCGCGATTGCATCATTAACCCTTTCAACCCCACAGGCCTCTAAATAGGCTTATGAAAAGTGTAATTCCGGCATATAATTTCTATATCAGTGGCCCACTATAAGCTTCTCAAATAGCAGACAACTTATTATTGACAATACACGTGTTACAGAAACACCGTTTTATCTATGCCGATTGTACATTGACAATACACATAATGTCAACACCTACTTAAACTTCTCAGTTCTCATGATTAGTAGCACATATGATGGCAAACAACACAAACGGTAATTGGTTGTTTGCAAAACTTGCTAAAGGTGTTTATTGTGACAATCAATAATAATTGTCTTTTGATAAAAACTAATATTTACCGGAAAAATACCGAGCCATACAGGTATTAGAGAAACGTTATTAAAGATTTATTTCCCTTTGATACTAAAGTTTGGGTAAGCCTTTTTTTTCAACCACCCAACTGGATAATGACATCAACGACGTGTTTTGAACCTAACCCTGGGCGGCGCAAGTGATGAAGGCGCTTTATGCGTGGTTGATACTATATTATGATCGGCTGGTTGAGATAAAGATTTTACGTAAAGTTTGCCTAGACGCCATTTGTCCGATTGTGAGTCCCTCGTAAATCACGATCGTGTTCATAACGAAATGCAGCAGACTTTTGATGAAAATAACTGCGTTTTATATATGAACGATTACGGTCTTCGACCTCGTAGACAGACATATTTTGATAATTACTCCGCTGAGAAAATATTTGATGACGCATGACCGATCAACACCAAGAGTCAAACATGCGTCTTTATCAATTTTCGTGCGTCAAAACCCGGGAACTCGGGTCAAATGAATGCCCTGCGGTACATGTGGGTAATTGATGTGCAACAGTCAGCTACATCAGGTACATGTGGGTAATTGATGTGCAACAGTCAGTTACATCAGGTACATGTGGGTAATTGATGTGTAATAGTAAGTTACATCGGGTACATGTGGGTAATTGATGTGTAATAGTCAGTTACATCGGGTACATGTGGGTAATTGATGTGTAATAGTCAGTTACATCGGGTACATGTGGGTAATTGATGTGTAATAGTCAGTTACATCGGGTACATGTGGGTAATTGATGTGTACTAGTCAGTTACATCGGGTACATGTGGGTAATTGATGTGCAACAGTCAGCTACATCAGGTACATGTGGGTAATTGATGTGCAACAGTCAGCTACATCAGGTACATGTGGGTAATTGATGTGCAACAGTCAGCTACATCAGGTACATGTGGGTAATTGATGTGTAATAGTCAGTTACACCGGGTACATGTGGGTAATTGATGTGTAATAGTCAGTTACACCGGGTACATGTGGGTAATTGATGTGTAATAGTCAGTTACACCGGGTACATGTAGGTAATTGATGTGTAATAGTCAGTTACACCGGGTACATGTGGGTAATTGATGTGCAACAGTCAGCTACATCAGGTACATGTGGGTAATTGATGTGTAATAGTCAGTTACATCAGGTACATGTGGGTAATTGATGTGTAATAGTCAGTTACACCGGGTACATGTAGGTAATTGATGTGTAATAGTCAGTTACATCGGGTACATGTAGGTAATTGATGTGTAATAGTCAGTTACATCGGGTACATGTGGGTAATTGATGTGCAACAGTCAGCTACATCAGGTACATGTGGGTAATTGATGTGTAATAGTCAGTTACATCAGGTACATGTGGGTAATTGATGTGTAATAGTCAGTTACATCGGGTACATGTGGGTAATTGATGTGCAACAGTCAGTTACATCAGGTACATGTAGGTAATTGATGTGTAAGTCAGTTACATCAGGTACATGTAGGTAATTGATGTGTAATAGTCAGTTACATCAGGTACATGTAGGTAATTGATGTGTACTAGTCAGTTACATCATGTAAATGTAGGTAATTGATGTGCAACAGTCAGTTACATGTGGGTAATTGATGTGCAATAGTCAGTTATATATGGGTAATTGATGTGCAACAGTCAGCTACATCGGGTACATGTGGGTAATTGATGTGCAACAGTCAGTTACATCGGGTACATGTAGGTATTCCATGAAACAAGAAAATCAATTGCTCGCTCACAGTTATTAAACATATGTTCATCTTCCCTTTATACATGCGTTCATTTTATTCTTGCATAGAGTTATAAAAAAGTAATTATGAAGTGGATTTGTATATATATGTCCAATTGGCCAACAGCTATGTTTATTAGACAACCACTTAAAAAAAGGTTCTTGTTTCATTATTGTAACGGGATCAGGGTTCATTCTAGGTCAGAATGTTTGGGAGAAGTGGGAAACCTTAAATTGTGTTATTTAATAAATTTCAACAAAATATGGTTAAAATACACAAAATGACTATTAACCCTTTCAACCCCACAGGCCTCTAAATAGGCTTATGAAAAGTGTAGATCCAGATGAGCCGGCTCGTGACGAGCCGTCTCATCAGGATCTGAACTTTTTTGCCAGTAATAATTATTACTATTTTTAGATAAAATTACCCATTTTGATAAATGAACTGGTCCAAAGGTAATTTTCTTATTAATTTATTGGTCTGAAAATATCACGCACCAGTCCATGTCAGTTACTTGGGGTTGAATGGGTTAAATTGTGTTTTTTAATAAATATCTGCACAATAGGGTTAAAATACACAGTGTGACCATTAAATTCAACATTTGAATAGGAGTGATTTATAATGGGTATATTACTGGAACTGGACTGTATGAAAATTGTAAACAAAATAATTATATATATATGTTTTTTTTAGGCCCAGTCGCCTCTAGAATAAGCCCTGCTCGTGCAAATAATTGTAGAAATATTTCTAGAACTAGTAACACTGTCTCCACCTACTGCTGCTAACAGAGCTGCTCAAGTGGACCCCCCCCCACAGCATGACAATCAAAATGACAACATCTCTACATCCAGGCATTTAAATTCCATGTTGCCTCTTCTCTCTCCCTCGTGGCGATGGATTCCATCAGGAATGAGGGCTCGAGAGTGATTAATATCAGTTGTAAGAACTTGTTTCGCAATCGAGCTAAAATAAATTTGTATAAAGTAAAACTACGTCCAGTTGGAAATACACCAATAAATTTTATTTCATACTTGTATGTATGTTCCATTAATGTCAAACCCCTTGCGGGGACGTAGACAAGTTTTCCTGGGCAAGCTTAGCCTTCCTAAGTGGTTAACCAGTACTAAGCAATGTGTGTGAGGTGCCTTGCTCAATGACACTACATATGTGGCCTGACCGAGTATCGAACCCGGGACCGTTCGATTCCAAATCCGACGCTCTACCACTGGACAACGGATGCCACACAACTTATACAGGGTTCATTCTAGCTCAGAATTTTTGGGAGAAGTGAGAAAGCGTGTGATCGCGTCCTTAAATGGTGTTCTTTAATATACTTCTGCAAAATAGGGTTAAAATGCACAGTACAACCATTAAATACAACATTTGAATAGTTGAAAATCGTAAAAAAAAAAAAAAAAGGGAGAAGTGGGGCCCCCAGAGGGCAAAGTCAGGGTCCCTAGGGCAAAAATTTCGCCCACATCGCCCTCTAGAATGATCCCTGTTATATTTATAACTTATTGCATGATTATTGTCGCACGCAACAACAGGGGCGTATATTGCTCTGCAGATAAACAATGGAACCTGCCTTGTACATTTGTATCCTAAAAGTTATGCACTAGCAGATTCATGGACGCTCTCTCCCAAATATATGCATACAGCTCATCATTCCAAAATTGCACAAGAATGAGTTTTCGATTCAAATCACTCAGAACGATGCATCTGGGGCACGTTTAGAAACAGTACCACATGTAGTAGATCTTAAAATGTAGTCCAAATAATTTACATGTAGGACCACAAAAACCCATTTATTTTTACGTTACGATTCTTGGCAGAGCCACCGTGTTTTTAATGACCAATCAGCTGTGGCTACAATTTCATATTGGCCACCTGGCCTCCGTGTCAATAATACAATTTTAGATAGCATCTATCTATCTATCTATCTATCTATCTTCCTTTAATGTCGAACCCCTCGCGGGGACGTAGACATGTTGCGCGTCAAAAACCGCAAAGAAGTTAAAAGTATGAGTAGATAAAAGTATAATTTAAGAAGGTATGAAAATAAGTTGTGGTAAAAGTTTAAAAGCAGCTACGCAGAACAACTAGGGACTGGCATGTTCAATATGGCAAACTGCCGTATTGAATTGCTCTATGGTAGGGAGATGGACAATGTCAGGAGGGAGGTGGTTCCAATGATAGATTGTTCTTGGAAAGAAGGAAAACTTGTAGTAGTCTGTAGTTGCTGTAATTAACCTATAGCTTAAGGAATGGCAATGGCGAGTAGGACGGGAGAGAGGAACTAGGTAATTTAATTCAAATGGTGGCATTAAAAATTGAATATAATACAACCAAGAAGTTCTGAAATTTTACAGAAACTGTAAGGGACACAGTTTCTTTCAATTATTGTATGGCCCATCAAGCCTCAACAATAATACAATTGTCATGTAGCTTTCACGTCACACAAGATGGGAGACCTATTGTCGTACACAATTATCAATTTGGCCCTCTTGTGGTTTTTTGCATGCCCGTGTAAACAGTAGACATACATGTAGTACACACGATGGTTATATTTTCCATGAAATAATTGCAATGGTGGGAAATACTAATAGCAGCTGCCATGCAGTGATCGAACTCACTGACTCAGTGTGTGTCATATTGATATAATGCACTAGCATTTATTTATCCATTAATTACCTGGCGTAGGCATGTTTTCATGGACAGGCTTCGCTGACGGTACTAAATACGAAAGTTTCCGACTGATTTCCCGTAATAAATTATCGACTCGGACAATCGCGAACTCTACTGCCGTGTTATTGATATCTTTTCGTCCTGACACCGTGTACTTAATGTCTGTTTAACCCTTTCAACACCACAGACCTCTAAATAGGCTTACAAAAAGTGTAGATCCAGATG
Source organism: Archivesica marissinica (assembly GCA_014843695.1). NCBI lineage: Eukaryota > Metazoa > Mollusca > Bivalvia > Venerida > Vesicomyidae > Archivesica > Archivesica marissinica. Next base: position 30,114,562 of record CM026398.1, read on the forward strand.
AGCCGGCTCGTGACGAGCCGTCTCATCAGGATCTGCACTTTTTGCAAGTAATATTACAATTTTTAGAAAATAATTTACCCATTTTGATAAATGAACTGATCCAAATGTAATTTTCTTATTAATTTAATTGGTCTAAAAATGTCATGGACCAGTCTATGTCAGTTACTTGGTGTTGAATGGGTTAATAGACATGGCTAGTATGTAGTCAAACACTATCAGCTACCTAATTAGGCTAAATCCTGGCTCTTGCCGATTCCTTTAATGCACAATACCAGTGGCAACGTGACCAGCTAGTTGAAATAGTTACTGCACAAGCTTACAGGCATCCGGTGCATATCCTAACCCCCTTTCCTTCCCAGGTTACTACCCTCAGCTGTATGTTACAACCCCAAATAGTCAATGGAAGTGGTCAGAGATACGGACCCGTCTCTAGCCACTTCAATAGTCAAATTACAATTGTAACATCAACTTTTCAGAGGAGTATAGATTATCAGAAATATGTGATTTTCACTATGATTTATGAACAATATTTGATTAATGTTACAATGTATTTTGACTATGTGTGGTTGCAACATGCCAACTTGGGGGATAGGAACCCCGGGGAGGTGGGTCCAGGGTATGTGTCGGATGCCTGTACACCAGTCATCATGAACATTGACACAATTTACTATAATTTAATTAAAATTTAATAAATTATAAAATGACAAATTACACACGTTCCTGATAAAATGGCAACAGTTGATGTATTGAATATGGATGAAATAACACGTGTTCATAGTAGAACAATACTACAATAGTAAACATTTAGCAAAACATTGTTAAAAGACATTGCCAAAATTCAAAACAATATACACACCGGACATATCCGAAAGAGTTCCACGAATATTTACGTTATCTCGCCCTTTCTCGTGCTCTATCGTAATAGAGCTGGACATCTCGTTATTTCAGAGCATATTACCGGTTTGAGTACTTCCAGAACCCATTTATTTAAAATATAAGACAAGACACATGATACACACATCTGTTGACATTTCCGACTTCCGATTATCACAATTGACATTCTAAATGCGACACCGGTGACAAAGTCTGGCGAGACCTCAGTTGTGTACAGTTGGTGATATTGTTGTACACAACTGCAGTGGCGGTTTAGGGGCGCACGACTCCCCCCAAAATACGATACGCATATATATATAATACACTTCCTTGTCAAATCGTCCACAAGTCATAACGTCCCCAAATTGGTCAAATATAGCCAAGTAAAAATGTTGATTTGACAAATTTGGGACGATATCACCAAAAATATTACTATTATCTAGACTCTAGAATAAATAGTTCACGTGTGATACAGGCTACTAAATAAAATGTTACATGTACTAACAGGCCCGTCGCTGGGCATACGCAAGTACGCACGTGCGTATCATTGGTCTCAGAAAATGAAAAAAATGAAAACTCCAAAAATGCATTAAAACCCCAGGGGGTAGTAGGGATACATAGGCGCCGTGATGTGTGGAGTGGTGGAATAATTGAGCCCATTGCAAATATACTTGTTTAATTGATAAGGGCGATAGATCATGTATATTATACATCTAGCCTTAATGTATACCTTTATATGGATTGTCGTCCTGCAATTGTATGTTACAAAATGCATTGAAATGCAGGCAATTGCTTCATTTTATAAACAATATCCGGGGGCATACCATCGGACCCCCTATCGTACTCGCTCGTTATGCTCACTCGACAAACAAGCATATTTGGCCGTGCGTATCATCAAAATAGTTCCAGCGACGGCCCTGACTAATATAATGTGTGAAACATGCATGCCCTACTAAATAAAGTGCAACACATCCCAAATAATGTCTTATATGACGTAGCCTACTAACGAATGTGTTGCACGTAGATCTACTAAATAATGTGTGACATGTACTAATACTAAATAATGTGTAACACATCCCAAATAATGTCTTACATGTAGCCTACTAACGAATGTGTCGCAAATAGGGCCTAGATCTACTAAATAATGTGTGATAATCATATACATGTACTAAATAATGTGTGACACATCCTAAATAATATGGGACACATACTAAATCATGTGTGACATGTACTAAATCATGTGTGACATGTACTAAATCATGTGTGACATGTACTAAATAGTATGTGACATGTACTAAATCATGTGTGACATGTACTAAATCATGTGTGACATGTACTAAATAGTATGTGACATGTACTAAATCATGTGTGACATGTACTAAATCATGTGTGACATGTACTAAATCATGTGTGACATGTACTAAATAGTTTGTGACATGTACTAAATAGTTTGTGACATGTGCTAAATAGTATGTGACATGTACTAAATCATGTGTGACATGTACTAAATAGTATGTGACATGTACTAAATAGTATGTGACATGTGCTAAATAGTATGTACTAAATAGTATGTGACATGTACTAAATAGTATGTGACATGTGCTAAATAGTATGTGACATGTACTAAATAATGTGTGACATGTACTAAATAGTATGTGACATGTACTAAATAGTATGTGACATGTACTAAATAGTATGTGACATGTGCTAAATAGTATGTGACATGTACTAAATAATGTGTGACATGTACTAAATAGTATGTGACATGTACTAAATAGTGTGTGACATGTACTAAATAGTATGTGACATGTACTAAATAGTATGTGACATATACTAAATAATGTGTGACATGTACTAAATAATGTGTGACATGTACTAAATAGTATGTGACATGTACTAAATAATGTGTGACATGTACTAAATAGTATGTGACATATACTAACTAGTATGTCACATGTACTAAATAATGTGTGACATGTACTAAATAGTATGTGACATGTGCTAAATAATGTGTGACATGTACTAAAAAGTATGTGACATGTACTAAATAGTATGTCACATGTACTAAATAATGTGTGACATGTACTAAATAATGTAGTGGAAGTCGTGATAGCGCAGTGGATGCGCGTTCGCTTCAGGTGCGAACGGTCCGGAGTTCGAGCCCCACTGGAGCCGTTACGAGTGTGCCCTTAGGCAAGCATTTAAATTCCACATAGCCTCTTCTCTCCTTCATGGCGATGGATTCCATCAGGAATGAGGTCTCGTGAGTGATTAATATAAGTTGAAAGAACTTGTTTCGCAATCGAGCTAACCTACAATTTGTATAAACTACTAAATAATGTGTGACATGTACTAAATAAGGTGTGACATGTATTAAATAGTGTGTGACATGTACTACACAATATGTGGCCTATACTGATTTACTAAATAATGTGTGATATGTACCAACTTCTTGTGTGAAACATACTAAATAATGTGTAATATGTACCAACTTTTTGTGTGAAACATACTAAATAATGTGTAATATGTACCAACTTATTGTGTGAAACATACTAAATAATGTGTAATATGTACCAACTTCTCGTGTGAAACATACTAAATAATGTGTAATATGTACCAACTTCTCGTGTGAAACATACTAAATAATGTGTAATATGTACCAACTTATTGTGTGAAACATACTAAATAATGTGTAATATGTACCAACTTATTGTGTGAAACATACTAAATAATGTGTAATATGTACCAACTTCTTGTGTGAAACATACTAAATAATGTGTAATATGTACCAACTTCTTGTGTGAAACATACTAAATAATGTGTAATATGTACCAACTTCTTGTGTGAAACATACTAAATAATGTGTAATATGTACCAACTTCTTGTGTGAAACATACTAAATAATGTGTAATATGTACCAACTTCTTGTGTGAAACATACTAAATAATGTGTAATATGTACCGACTTCTTGTGTGAAACATACTAAATAATGTGTAATATGTACCAACTTCTTGTGTGAAACATACTAAATAAGGTGTAATATGTACCAACTTCTTGTTTATACAAATTTATTTTAGCTCGATTGCGAAACAAGTTATTTCAACTTATATAAATCACGCTCGAGACCTCATTCCTGATGGAATCCATCGCCACGAGGGAGAGAGAAGTGGCAACGTGGAATTTAAATACCTTGCCTAAGGGCACAATCGTAACGGCTCTAGTGGGGCTCGAACTCCGGACCTTTCGCACCTGAAGCGAACGCGCATCCACTGCGCTATCAAGACTTCCACAGACTTCTTGTGTGAAACATACTAAATAATGTGTAATATGTACCAACTTATTGTGTGAAACATACTAAATAATGTGTAATATGTACCAACTTCTTGTGTGAAACATACTAAATAATGTGTGATATGTACCAACTTATTGTGTGAAACATACTAAATAATGTGTAATATGTACCAACTTATTGTGTGAAACATACTAAATAATGTGTGATATGTACCAACTTATTGTGTGAAACATACTAAATAATGTGTAATATGTACCAACTTATTGTGTGAAACATACTAAATAATGTGTAATATGTACCAACTTATTGTGTGAAACATACTAAATAATGTTTAATATATACCAACTTATTGTGTGAAACATACTTAATAATGTGTAATATGTACCAACTTATTGTGTTAAACATACTAAATAATGTGTAATATGTACCAACTTCTTGTGTGAAACATACTAAATAATGTGTAATATGTACCAACTTATTGTGTGAAACATTCTAAATAATGTGTGATATGTACCAACTTCTCGTGTGAAACATACTAAATAATGTGTAATATGTACCAACTTCTTGTGAGAAACATACTAAATAATGTGTAATATGTACCAACTTCTTGTGTGAAACATACTAAATAATGTGTAATATGTACCAACTTCTTGTGTGAAACATACTAAATAATGTGTAATATGTACCAACTTATTGTGTGAAACATTCTAAATAATGTGTGATATGTACCAACTTCTCGTGTGAAACATACTAAATAATGTGTAATATGTACCAACTTCTTGTGAGAAACATACTAAATAATGTGTAATATGTACCACTTATTGTGTGAAACATACTAAATAATGTGTAATATGTACCAACTTCTTGTGTGAAACATACTAAATAATGTGTAATATGTACCAACTTATTGTGTGAAACATACTAAATAATGTGTAATATGTACCAACTTCTTGTGTGAAACATACTAAATAATGTGTAATATGTACCAACTCCTTGTGTGAAACATACTAAATAATGTGTAATATGTACCAACTTCTAACTGAAACATAGTAAATAATGTGTAATATGTACCAACTTCTGTGTGAAACATACTAAATAATGTGTAATATGTACCAACTTCAACTGAAACATACTAAATAATGTGTAATATGTACCAACCTCTTGTGTGAAACATACTAAATAATGTGTAATATGTACCAACTTATTGTGTGAAACATACTAAATAATGTGTAATATGTACCAACTTCTTGTGTGAAACATACTAAATAATGTGTAATATGTACCAACTTCTTGTGTGAAACATACTAAATAATGTGTAATATGTACCAACTTCTTGTGTGAAACATACTAAATAATGTGTAATATGTACCAACTTATTGTGTGAAACATACTAAATAATGTGTAATATGTACCAACTTATTGTGTGAAACATACTAAATAATGTGTAATATGTACCAACTTCTTGTGTGAAACATACTAAATAATGTGTAATATGTACCAACCTCTCGTGTGAAACATACTAAATAATGTGTAATATGTACCAATTTCTTGTGTGAAACATAGTAAATAATGTGTAATATGTACCAACTTCTTGTGTGAAACATACTAAATAACGTGTAATATGTACCAACTTCTAACTGAAACATACTAAATAATGTGTAATATGTACCAACCTCTTGTGTGAAACATACTAAATAATGTGTAATATGTACCAACTTATTGTGTGAAACATACTAAATAATGTGTAATATGTACCAACTTTTGTGTGAAACATACTAAATAATGTGTAATATGTACCAACTTATTGTGTGAAACATACTAAATAATGTGTAATATGTACCAACTTTTGTGTGAAACATACTAAATAATGTGTAATATGTACCAACTTCTTGTGTGAAACATACTAAATAATGTGTAATATGTACCAACTTCTTGTGTGAAACATACTAAATAATGTGTAATATGTACCAACTTCTCGTGTCAAACATACTAAATAATGTGTAATATGTACCAACTTATTGTGTGAAACATACTAAATAATGTGTAATATGTACCAACTTCTAACTGAAACATACTAAATAATGTGTAATATGTACCAACTTCTTGTGTGAAACATACTAAATAAGGTGTAATATGTACCAACTTCTTGTTTATACAAATTTATTTTAGCTCGATTGCGAAACAAGTTATTTCAACTTATATAAATCACGCTCGAGACCTCATTCCTGATGGAATCCATCGCCACGAGGGAGAGAGAAGTGACAACGTGGAATTTAAATACCTTGCCTAAGGGCACAATCGTAACGGCTCTAGTGGGGCTCGAACTCCGGACCTTTCGCACCTGAAGCGAACGCGCATCCACTGCGCTATCAAGACTTCCACAGACTTCTTGTGTGAAACATACTAAATAATGTGTAATATG
>CM026398.1:30122148-30154907 GCA_014843695.1 Archivesica marissinica
GTGGGTCTCTATCCACCAGTAACAGTGGAAGTGTGTATACCCGGGTAACCACCCGTGCCTGGGCTATGAAGGGCATCGTGGGTCTCTATCCACCAGTAACAGTGGAAGTGTGTATACCCGGGTAACCACCCGTGCCTGGGCTATGAAGGGCACCGTGGGTCTCTATCCACCAGTAACAGTGGAAGTGTGTATACCCGGGTAACCACCCGTGCCTGGGCTATGAAGGGCATCGTGGGTCTCTATCCACCAGTAACAGTGGAAGTGTGTATACCCGGGTAACCACCCGTGCCTGGGCTATGAAGGGCACCGTGGGTCTCTATCCACCAGTAACAGTGGAAGTGTGTATACCCGGGTAACCACCCGTGCCTGGGCTATGAAGGGCATCGTGGGTCTCTATCCACCAGTAACAGTGGAAGTGTGTATACCCGGGTAACCACCCGTGCCTGGGCTATGAAGGGCATCGTGGGTCTCTATCCACCAGTAACAGTGGAAGTGTGTATACCCGGGTAACCACCCGTGCCTGGGCTATGAAGGGCATCGTGGGTCTCTATCCACCAGTAACAGTGGAAGTGTGTATACCCGGGTAACCACCCGTGCCTGGGCTATGAATGGCATCGTGGGTCTCTATCCACCAGTAACAGTGGAAGTGTGTATACCCGGGTAACCACCCGTGCCTGGGCTAGGAAGGGCACCGTGGGTCTCTATCCACCAGTAACAGTGGAAGTGTGTATACCCGGGTAACCACCCGTGCCTGGGCTATGAAGGGCATCGTGGGTCTCTATCCACCAGTAACAGTGGAAGTGTGTATACCCGGGTAACCACCCGTGCCTGGGCTATGAAGGGCACCGTGGGTCTCTATCCACCAGTAACAGTGGAAGTGTGTATACCCGGGTAACCACCCGTGCCTGGGCTATGAAGGGCATCGTGGGTCTCTATCCACCAGTAACAGTGGAAGTGTGTATACCCGGGTAACCACCCGTGCCTGGGCTATGAAGGGCACCGTGGGTCTCTATCCACCAGTAACAGTGGAAGTGTGTATACCCGGGTAACCACCCGTGCCTGGGCTATGAAGGGCATCGTGGGTCTCTATCCACCAGTAACAGTGGAAGTGTGTATACCCGGGTAACCACCCGTGCCTGGGCTAGGAAGGGCATCGTGGGTCTCTATCCACCAGTAACAGTGGAAGTGTGTATACCCGGGTAACCACCCGTGCCTGGGCTATGAAGGGCACCGTGGGTCTCTATCCACCAGTAACAGTGGAAGTGTGTATACCCGGGTAACCACCCGTGCCTGGGCTAGGAAGGGCACCGTGGGTCTCTATCCACCAGTAACAGTGGAAGTGTGTATACCCGGGTAACCACCCGTGCCTGGGCTATGAAGGGCATCGTGGGTCTCTATCCACCAGTAACAGTGGAAGTGTGTATACCCGGGTAACCACCCGTGCCTGGGCTATGAAGGGCATCGTGGGTCTCTATCCACCAGTAACAGTGGAAGTGTGTATACCCGGGTAACCACCCGTGCCTGGGCTATGAAGGGCACCGTGGGTCTCTATCCACCAGTAACAGTGGAAGTGTGTATACCCGGGTAACCACCCGTGCCTGGGCTAGGAAGGGCACCGTGGGTCTCTATCCACCAGTAACAGTGGAAGTGTGTATACCCGGGTAACCACCCGTGCCTGGGCTATGAAGGGCATCGTGGGTCTCTATCCACCAGTAACAGTGGAAGTGTGTATACCCGGGTAACCACCCGTGCCTGGGCTATGAAGGGCATCGTGGGTCTCTATCCACCAGTAACAGTGGAAGTGTGTATACCCGGGTAACCACCCGTGCCTGGGCTATGAAGGGCATCGTGGGTCTCTATCCACCAGTAACAGTGGAAGTGTGTATACCCGGGTAACCACCCGTGCCTGGGCTATGAAGGGCACCGTGGGTCTCTATCCACCAGTAACAGTGGAAGTGTGTATACCCGGGTAACCACCCGTGCCTGGGCTATGAAGGGCATCGTGGGTCTCTATCCACCAGTAACAGTGGAAGTGTGTATACCCGGGTAACCACCCGTGCCTGGGCTATGAAGGGCATCGTGGGTCTCTATCCACCAGTAACAGTGGAAGTGTGTATACCCGGGTAACCACCCGTGCCTGGGCTATGAAGGGCATCGTGGGTCTCTATCCACCAGTAACAGTGGAAGTGTGTATACCCGGGTAACCACCCGTGCCTGGGCTATGAAGGGCATCGTGGGTCTCTATCCACCAGTAACAGTGGAAGTGTGTATACCCGGGTAACCACCCGTGCCTGGGCTATGAAGGGCATCGTGGGTCTCTATCCACCAGTAACAGTGGAAGTGTGTATACCCGGGTAACCACCCGTGCCTGGGCTATGAAGGGCACCGTGGGTCTCTATCCACCAGTAACAGTGGAAGTGTGTATACCCGGGTAACCACCCGTGCCTGGGCTAGGAAGGGCACCGTGGGTCTCTATCCACCAGTAACAGTGGAAGTGTGTATACCCGGGTAACCACCCGTGCCTGGGCTATGAAGGGCACCGTGGGTCTCTATCCACCAGCAACATCTGGAGAGTCTCCATATAACCATTGCTGTCGGAGCGACCATAAACACCCCAAAACAACCCAACCAAACACTCTCGTCTTGACTGATTGTGTTCAAGTTTATGAGGTGTGTCTGCACAAATCCACTGTAAGTTAGTGAACATAGGACGTTCATAGGATTCAGATATCTTAAAACTATTTTGTTTTTTTAGTTCGAAATGGATATATTTTGATAAATACGGCGATTTTTGGCTGTGTTTAGCATAATTTTGATCTCAATATAGTATAATGGTTGCACTGTTGGTTAGTGAAACCAGTTTAATTTAAATATGCTTCCATTAGTCTAAGCTTTGCTCTATTATGTTTTTACGTGGACAGTGTGTCTATACAGGGTTACTAAGTTACTGTTCTCTAATTCCAAAGTCCCGGGCTGGTTCAGACGCGCCGCATTTATTATATGCATGTTCATTGTGTACTTGTCCGACCATTCCAAGCGTTTATTTGGCAACCGGGAGGGTTGAACGAACGCGTCGCAGCAGGTGACCACATATGACCACCACGCCAAACCACAGAGTCGACGGGAGATGTTGTTTCATGAAGTCCTGGATTGACGTCTCGTCTTGGCGTTCCATGATTTATTGCCCAATCTGCAATTGCTGCTACCTCTCGTAGTCGTGGTTTCCGTTAAGGCAACTCAAATCAACTGTTAAACTGTTCTCTATTTTTCAAGCTCCGCCTCCTGAGTATTTAACAGGGAGCCTTGATACATCCTGTGAACTGCTTATAATTTTTAAGGATTTTTATTCCAGGACAATACTACCTGCTGATGCCACAGCTTGTTTGTTTGTGTGTTTGTTTGTTTGTTTGTTCATACGCACTATTTTGGGCTATATCGCCGGTGGGCAGTTTACCTAACAAGGATAGGTCAATAATGGTGAGGGGATACACAGAAATGACGACGGAGTATGTGTCCGTTGATTCTGATTGGTTGACCCGAGAGCAAATCCCAAACTAACCCATTCATGTCACTTGATCTTGAAAACAGTTTTATAACCTCTGGCCAGGTACTCAGCAATATGTGCTGTGTGCCTTGCTCAAGAACACTATACATACGTGCTGCCTGATTGGTTGACCCGAGAGCAAATCCCAAGCTAACCCAATCATGTCACTTGATCTTGAGAACAGTTTTATAACCTCTGACCAGGCACTCAGCAATATGTGCTGTGTGCCTTGCTCAAGAACACTATACATACGTGCTGCCTGATTGGTTGACCCGAGAGCAAATCCCAAGCTAACCCAATCATGTCACTTGATCTTGAGAACAGTTTTATAACCTCTGACCAGGTACTCAGCAATATGTGTTGTGTGCCTTGCTCAAGAACACGATACACACGTGCTTTCGACCAAGTTATCAAACCCGGGACCCCTAGATTCCAAAGTCTACGTTCTACCACTGGACCATGAATGAGTCAATCTAAGAATGGATTACACCAGTGTCGTTCCTTTAGCCAAGGTAAGTGAATTTATAATCCCAAGGTGTAGCATGCCAATGACTCATTGACGAATTCTCATTCGTTTGTTTAGATATAGGTTTTATTTTTTGAAAAAATATAAGAAACTACATTGTATATACGTGCACACGATATGTAAGGCGAGTAACATATAGGGCCTAATATATAATAATGCAAAACAATTTCACTTGAATTTGAATATTTCTCGTAATGAGTATGAAACAAGTGCATGAATACATGTATAACCAAAGAAAGCCGACATCTTCAATAAATTAGAAATATGGCATTTTTACCACCATGCCTCTTCTCGCCAACGCTCTCTGAATAGACCAGACACATTCTACATTTTGGAGATTTCACAATTTATTTGTAAGAATTAGTTTTAAAAGTCTATTTTCCGGTTCCGCTGACTTGGATAAACGCCGATGCACACGTTTTTCTGAACTGGTTCCATATAAGACCCGCTGGACAGCTTACAACGAATGTATCTCCCCACAGGTCGCACTGGATGAACTTCGTGGAGTCGGGGTGTGGGAAGAACAATTGATTGGCGGCAATTGTTGCTGCAGTGCATGGGTTACCGAGACTTCCCGATCCGCCGGTACCAGTTACTGTAATAATGTAATTATATTACTAATTTAAAGCTAGTTTAGTTCATACACATTTATTTCAACTTGATTGCGAAACAAGTTCTTTCAACTTATATTAATCACTCTCGAGACCTCATTCCTGATGGAATCCATCGCCATGGAGGAGAGAGAAGAGGCAATGTGGAATTTAAATTCCTTGCCTAAGGGCACAATCGTAACGGCTCCAGCGGGGCTCGAACTCCGGACCTTTCGCACCTGAAGCGAACACTCATCCACTGCGCTATCACGACTTCACACGTTAAAGCTCTATCTACATCTATAAGATATCCAACACTTAAAAACCCGACATAATGAAATATACAGATACTGTATATAAGATCTTATACTCATGGTGATTTCATACCATAATTATGTTATGTAACGTTTTGGAATTCTGCTATTAAGTGAGATACCACATCACCACAGTAAAAACAACCGTATATTTGAAGAAAAGATACGTTTGCCAGTATATTGTTTAGCCTTATTACATTAAAGCGACATTACATCGCAAAAAGCGCTGAACATGCTTTGTTACGTATTTATATAGCATTGCTACTGCAAATGCTTCCGAAATAATTCAAACACTAACTTTCTATACATAAACAGTGTTTTTGTGGTATACAAACTCTCAAAAGTGAAAGTAGGATGTCATATAACCGGCAACTATGTTCCTGAATTGACATTTCGTTTATTATTGGAGTCTATACCAAGCACGTGCTACTGTCACTTAGAGATAAATTAAATCGAATTAATCTTAAAAAAAAAATATGTACAGACACAATGGTACAGATTTAACGGTAAATCTGTAACATAAATCGTGTTATTCAGGATGCACACATTGCGGTACACATGTTGACCCTATTTACATTAGTATACGACGTTTGTTTATTAGTTGAAATACTCAGCTTTTGAGGCACATATTTGGAAAATAATTATACCATATAATAGGAAAACACAGTGTATACCAATTTGCGTTTTCACCGATGTAGTGTCGCTTTAAGCTGCATCCATAAGCCGTAGTAAATATTCCCTGATAATCGAACAACTTCAGGCAAATAATCGGCACAATATTTTAAACACTGTGTCCCGCTAGTGCATATTGAGCATTTTATTGATCTAAGCAGTTGATTGTCAACAAATAATGCATGAACACAAACAACATGTATATGTCGAATGTGTAATACAAGCTATCAATGTCATGCCATGACCAATACATAATACATGAACACAAACAACATGTGTATGTCGAATGTGTATTACAAGCTGTCAATGTCATGCCGCGACCAATACATAATACATGAACACAAACAACATGTATATGTCAAATGTGTATTGCAAGCTGTCAATGTCATGCCGCGACCAATACATAATACATGAACACAAACAACATGTGTATGTCGAATGTGTATTACAAGCTGTCAATGTCATGCCGCGACCAATACATAATACATGAACACAAACAACATGTATATGTCAAATGTGTATAAGCTGTCAATGTCATGCCGCGACCAATACATAATACATGAACACAAACAACATGTATATGTCAAATGTGTAATACAAGCTGTCAATGTCATGCCGCGACCAATACATAATACATGAACACAAACAACATGTATATGTCGAATGTGTAATACAAGCTGTCAATGTCATGCCGCGACCAATACATAATACATGAACACAAACAACATGTATATTTCTAATGTGTAATACAAGCTGTCAATGTCATGCCGCGACCAATACATAATGCATGAACACAAACAACATGTATATGTCGAATGTGTATTACAAGCTGTCAATGTCATGCCGCGACCAATACATAATACATGAACACAAACAACATGTATATGTCGAATGTGTATTGCAATCTGTCAATGTCATGCCGCGACCAATTAGAATCCTTATATGTGTTATTAAACGTGTTGACATATAAGAATTTATTTCAGCGCTGTGTTACACTGAATACAAACACAGTTATGTGATAAAGGTCGTTCTACAAACTATTGATATACATGTATAGTATATGAAACAATTAGGGATGACAACGAATAGAGATTTAACTATTCGAATATTCGGTCAACGTGGTATTCGAATATTCGGTCAACGTGGTACTCGAATATTCGGTCAACGTGGTATTCGAATATTCGGTCAACGTGGTATTCGAATATTCGAGTATTTTGTGCCACCCCTAGAAATAAATACTTAGTGTGTTGGCCAACACCTACCAACGAGTTTCTGCTAACTATCGCCAATACTTAACTCCATAATAATGTACTGTGTCATTATCATTCGGTTCGTATTTATATGTGTAATTAAAACATACCAGTTCCAGTGCCAGTACCAGTTCCGGTTCCCCCAGCCGACTTGTATACGCAAGCTAGCCGAGACTCGCTCCAGATCAATCCAGTAGGGCATGGCAGAACGTTAGCATGACCGAGCATATCGCATTCTATGAATGTGGTATCATCTCCTGCAATGGAACTAATCTGTTAGACATATTTACCACACTGTTGTTTCAAGTGCCCGTATGGAATTTAATATAGGGGGACTTCTATGGCCGAGTGGTTGAGGTCGTTGACTTCAAATCATTTGCCCCTCACCGCTTTAGGTTCGAATCCCACTGGTGTGTCAACTTATTTCATGTGAGGAAGCTATCCAGCTGGTTTGAGATAGGTCGGTGGAATATTGCTCGGAGGGGCACCCGGGGTCTTCCTCCACCTATAATAGCTGAAGAGTCACAGTATGACATAAGCTGTTGGTGCGAATTTGAACCCCCCCTCATAACAAAAAAAACTCATCATAAAATAACATATAAATATAGACGTACTGCGTAGCACCGATAAAAAACAGACGGATCTGTAGTCCAGTGGTAACATGCTGGACTGGTAATCCAGGGATCGCAGGTTCGATCCCCCGTCTGACCCTAATAAAATTAACAGTCTTTCAGATGGGACGTTAAACCGAGGTCTCGTGTCGGTGCTTTACACCGTACACGTAAAAGAACCAGAGGAGAATCTGGAATGGGTCTCTATCTGTATCACTGCACTATCCTCCAAAATCTAAAATTACTAATCTCTTCAGGAGGCGTCGCTAATATGGGCAGCCGGTAGCGACGATAAATAAACGTAAAACACACACAGCACCGATAATATAAGAGGTTTGGGCCACGAACTCGTATTAACTACATCGCCACGACGTCACAGTAACGCATCAATACACTACATGACGGAGTCTCACAAGAACAGGAACACACGAACAGTGGCATAAACTAAACGACAGCACTATAACTAATGCACGCACTCCTCCATTCCATCCCATGTACCGCCTTAATACCCAAAACCGAAACCAAAACCCAGATATCACAAGCATAATGATGAACAATGAACTCAGGAGGATACTGCAGCAAAATCCCAACGAGTGTGTTTTCTATGTAAAGTTTGAATTTCTAAATACAATGTTTTGTTCCCCCCATGAGATAACGACTCAGTGCCATGAAGAAATTAATGTGAGCAAAGTGGATGGAATATAAATAAGGAACGCCGTTCTATAAAGTTTCATCTGAAGAAGAAATGTTCGGCAGCTTCGATACTATGATTTCGTGAACAATCAGGAGAATCACGCACACGATTGAAGAAGAGATCAGTGTTTAAATTACTGCATCGAATTTTAGTACTAGTTTGAATTACAGGACTGTATATTCCCCCAGTAAAGTAATAAGAGGAATATGTATGTATGTTCCTTTAATGTCAAACCCCTCGCGTGGACTTAGACATGTTTTCCTGGGCAGGCTCAGCCGACCTAAACGATTAACCAGTACTAAACAATGTGTGTGAGGTGCCTTGCTCAATGACACTACATACGTGGCCTGACCGAGTATCGAATCCGGGACCGTTCGATCCCAAATCCGACGCTCTACCACTGGACCACGGACGCCACTGCCAATGTAAGGAATATAAGCTGCAGGAGGTGTGGAATTATTTTTCAGTTTGATTGAAGTGTGTTTTCATGACGAGTTGATCAATTTAGTTCATTCAATACATTTTATTGGATCTGTTATAAACAGAGCTGGGACACATTTCAATCTGCCTTAGCAAAGATATACCGTCTGCTACTAGTCTAGTGAACCCCATCCAGTCTCTTTGGGTAGAGATTGTATTGGGACAGAACGTGTAAAACATGGGACAATGCGAGTAGTTACACACTGGCGCCTCCATACAGTATACTGTTGACATTGAGGTGAGTATGAATGATTTAAGTACGCTTTATATATACTTTATGTATACGTGTACATGTTAAGTAACGTGTCTCTAAGCTACGTGTTATCTTAAGTGGTATAAAACACCTTTATGCCAAACTCTGTCAAAAGGTTTAGCTGTGTCGCAATATTCCATACATGTTGTCGTTTTATCCACAACGGTTATACATATTTAATTATAGATATACATATATAAGTTGATACACAGTGGGAAATATTGGAAAGAAAATCTGACATGTAGGCCCTATGTGATTGTGTATACATGTATTCGTGAAAACTACACATATTTTGAAAACTTAGGAAACTTAGAAAACAGGTTCGCTAAATAAGACACGTCGCAGATAGACATATCAATAGGGAGTTTAAAACAAAATCATAAATCGACATAGTCATAAAACTATATTACATTTGTATCTCAATAGAACGCTACATTTATATGTGCACGAAGTTTACGTGATGTACAGTTATGAACTATTTAATAGTGCATATAGGAAGCATTACACGTGACACGTTAGCACAATGATGTACACACAATGTGGGAATGACCAGGAATTAATTAGTGTAATTCTCAGACACGGATTCGCAAGTGCCAACTATTTACTTCATAGAGACAGAAACTATATATAGTCAACACTGTTTTAAGGACATTCCGCGAATGTGCATATATGGCCGGCCATATTAATTAGCTTGCCAAAATGTGGGCATGAGAAATACCTACCTTTAACTTCAAAGTATATGTGTCCTGCGGCGAGTGCGGTGGGTGTACATGGGTTGTTGGGATTGACTCCCGGCTGCGGTACGATGACGACAGCTGGATGTGTTACGTTGGCTGGCGGTGAACGACAGGTGCTTGTAGTGCTGCTATACTGGAGATTGAATGGACATTGAATAACATACATTCGTCCGTATCTGTCACACTGTATGAATTTGCTGATGTCCAGTGGGTGGGGAAAGTACACACGACTATCTGGATTGTTCTTGCATGGGTTCGGTACATTTTTAAAAGCATCTGTAAACAGAATTATGAAGTCATTATTAAGACATCAAACCTAGCTTCTAAAATACCTTTTCTCAATTTGAACAAAATATCCGCGTATTCAATCAATACTCACGGTTAGAATACCCAAATTCCACAAAATAATGTGTAACCGCTTAAGCTATTAATTGTTCCCTATATGTACCATGTAGTGGTATTCTGTAGAAAAGACGGGTAGTCCAGTGGTAACACGCTGGACTGCGAATCCAGGTATCGCAGGTTCGATCCCCCGTATGACCATAATAATATAACAGTCTTTCAGATGGGACTTTAAACCGAGGTCTCGTGTCGGTGCTTTACACTGTGCACGTAAAAGAACGAGATGAGACTCTGGAATGGGTCTCTTTCTGTATCATGAAATTACTATTCTCTTCCTGGGACGTCGCTCATGAATATGGGCAACGGGTAGCAACGAAAAACACATACGCACGCACGCACGCACACGCACACGCACACGCGCACACACACTGGTTTGATAGAAGATCAATGATAAAATGCATTATGGGAGATCAATGTTAAAATGCATTATGGGAGATCAATGTTAAAATGAATTATGGGAGATCAATGTTAAAATGCATTAGCAAGCATTAGCAATGGTTTGATGGGAGGTCTATGTTAAAATGCATTAGAAATGGCTTGATGGGAGATCAATGTTAAAATGCATTAGCAAGCATTAGCAATGGTTTGATGGGAGATCTATGTTAAAATGCATTAGCAATGGTTTGATGGGAGATCAATGTTATAATGCATTAGCAATGGTTTGATGGGAGATCAATGTTATAATGCATTAGCAATGGTTTGATGGAAGATCTATGTTAAAATGCATTAGCAATGGTTTGATGGGAGATCAATGTTATAATGCATTAGCAATGGTTTGATGGGAGATCAATGTTATAATGCATTAGCAATGGTTTGATGGGAGATCAATGTTATAATGCATTAGCAATGGTTTGATGGGAGATCAATGTTATAATGCATTAGAAATGGTTTGATGGGAGGATCACTATGGTAGTCTATATTCAATGGTTCTCTTAATCACAGGCTGGACTGCACACTGTGGTACCAACCTACATGGTAAAACAAAAGGGAACTTACCAAGGCAATTGTTGACCTGTCCTGAAACGAAAAGACATCAAAACAATCAATATGCTACAAACGTAAAATTTGATACATGTATAAGATATTTTTAAATAATACCATTCATTCCACCCTATACAACCTGATACATTAATTATTCCACCCTATACAACCTGATACATTAATTATTCCACCCTATACAACCATATACATTAATTATTCTACCCTATACAACCTGATACATTAATTATTCCACCCTATACAACCTGATACATGAATTAGTTCACCCTATACAACCTGATACATTAATTATTCCACCCTATACAACCTGATACATGAATTATTCCACCCTATACAACCTGATATATTAATTATTCCACCCTATACAACCTGATACATTAATTATTCCACCCTATGCCACCTGATACATTTATTATTCCACCCTATACAACCTGATACATTAATTATTCCACCCTATACAACCTGATACATTACTTATTGCACCCTATACAACCTGATACATTAATTATTCCACCCTATACAACCTGATATATTAATTATTCCACCCTATACAACCTGATATATTAATTATTCCACCCTATACAACCTGATACATTAATTATTCCACCTTATACAACCATATACATTAATTATTCCACCCTATACAACCTGATATATAATTATTCCACCCTATACAACCTGATACATTAATTATTCCACCTATACAACCAATACATTAATTATTCCACCCTATACAACCTGATACATTAATTATTCCACCCTATACAACCATATACATTAATTATTCCACCCTATACAACCTGATATATTAATTATTCCACCATATACAACCTGATACATGAATTATTCCACCCTATACAACCTGATATATTAATTATTCCACCCTATACAACCTGATACATTAATTATTCCACCCTATGCAACCTGATACATTTATTATTCCACCCTATACAACCTGATACATGAATTATTCCACCCTATGCAACCTGATACATTAATTATTCCACCCTATACAACCTGATATATTAATTATTCCACCCTATACAACCATATACATTAATTATTCCACCCTATACAACCTGATACATTAATTATTCCACCATATACAACCTGATACATTAATACATTAATTATTCCACCCTATACAACCTGATACATTAATTATTCCACCCTATACAACCATATACATTAATTATTCCACCCTATACAACCTGATACATTAATTATTCCACCCTATACAACCTGATACATTAATTATTCCACCCTATGCAACCTGATACATTAATTATTCCACCCTATACAACCTGATACATTAATTATTCCACCCTATACAACCTGATACATTAATTATTCCACCCTATACAACCTGATACATTAATTATTCCACCCTATACAACCATATACATTAATTATTCCACCATATACAACCTGATACATTAATTATTCCACCCTATACAACCATATACATTAATTATTCCACCCTATACAACCTGATACATTAATTATTCCACCATATACAACCTGATACATTAATACATTAATTATTCCACCCTATACAACCTGATACATTAATTATTCCACCCTATACAACCTGATACATTAATTATTCCACCCTATACAACCTGATACATTAATTATTCCACCCTATACAACCTGATACATTAATTATTCCACCCTATACAACCTGATACATTAATTATTCC
This sequence comes from Archivesica marissinica, assembly GCA_014843695.1. NCBI lineage: Eukaryota > Metazoa > Mollusca > Bivalvia > Venerida > Vesicomyidae > Archivesica > Archivesica marissinica. Next base: position 30,134,924 of record CM026398.1, read on the forward strand.
ACCCTATACAACCTGATACATTAATTATTCCACCCTATACAACCTGATACATTAATTATTCCACCCTATACAACCTGATACATTAATTATTCCACCCTATACAACCTGATACATTAATTATTCCACCCTATACAACCTGATACATTAATTATTCCACCCTATACAACCCTATATATTACCACTTATACAACCTATCATTATATTATTCACCCTCAACCTCATTATATTCACCCATACAACCTATCAAATTTCCCCTAAATATCACATAAAACCAATATAATAAACATACCACCCTATACAACCTGATACATTAATTATTCCACCCTATACAACCTGATACATTAATTATTCCACCCTATACAACCTGATACATTAATTATTCCACCCTATACAACCTGATACATTATTATTCCACCCTATACAACCTGATACTAATTATTCCACCTATACAACCATACATTAATTATTCCACCCTATACAACCTGATACATTAATTATTCCACCCTATACAACCTGATACATTAATTATTCCACCCTATACAACCTGATACATTAATTATTCCACCCTATACAACCTGATACATTAATTATTCCACCCTATACAACCTGATACATTAATTATTCCACCCTATACAACCTGATACATTACTTATTGCACCCTATACAACCTGATACATTACTTATTGCACCCTATACAACCTGATACATTAATTATTCCACCCTATACAACCTGATACATTAATTATTCCACCATATACAACCTGATACATGAATTATTCCACCCTATACAACCTGATATATTAATTATTCCACCCTATACAACCTGATACATTAATTATTCCACCCTATGCAACCTGATACATTACTTATTGCACCCTATACAACCTGATACATTAATTATTCCACCCTATACAACCTGATATATTAATTATTCCACCATATACAACCTGATACATGAATTATTCCACCCTATACAACCTGATATATTAATTATTCCACCCTATACAACCTGATACATTACTTATTGCACCCTATACAACCTGATACATTACTTATTGCACCCTATACAACCATATATATTAATTATTCCACCCTATACAACCTGATACATTAATTATTCCATCCTATACAACCATATATATTAATTATTCCACCCTATACAACCTGATACATTAATTATTCCACCATATACAACCTGATACATTAATTATTCCATCCTATACAACCATATATATTAATTATTCCACCCTATACAACCTGATACATTAATTATTCCACCCTATGCAACCTGATACATTTATTATTCCACCCTATACAACCTGATACATTAATTATTCCACCCTATACAACCTGATATATTAATTATTCCACCCTATACAAACTGATACATTAATTATTCCACCCTATGCAACCTGATACATTTATTATTCCACCCTATACAACCTGATACATTAATTATTCCACCCTATTCAACCTGATACATTAATTATTCCACCCTATACAACCTGATACATTAATTATTCCACCATATACAACCTGATACATTAATTATTCCACCCTATACAACCTGATACATTACTTATTGCACCCTATACAACCTGATACATTAATTATTCCACCCTATACAACCTGATATATTAATTATTCCACCCTATACAACCTGATACATTAATTATTCCACCATATACAACCTGATACATTAATTATTCCACCCTATACAACCTGATACATTAATTATTCCACCCTATACAACCTGATACATTAATTATTCCACCCTATACTACCTGATATATTAATTATTCCACCCTATACAACCATATATATTAATTATTCCACCCTATACAACCTGATACATTAATTATTCCATCCTATACAACCATATATATTAATTATTCCACCCTATACAACCTGATACATTAATTATTCCATCCTATACAACCTGATACATGAATTATTCCACCCTATACAACCTGATACATGAATTATTTCACCCTATACAACCTGATACATGAATTATTCCACCCTATACAACCTGATACATGAATTATTCCACCCTATACACTCCGCCTCCGTGGTCGAGTGGTTAAGGTCGCTGACTTGTATACCACTGTAACCTATCATCACTGATGGTCACGGGTTCGAGCCCCGCTCAGGCCGTGTCTCATTTATATGAAAAAGTTGGCAGTTTCTTACGGAGGTTGGTGCACCCAAGTACTGGTTAACCGCTGGAGCCTGCCCAGGAAAGGTGTTGTTAGGTAAACTGCCCGCCGGCGATATAGCCCAAAATGGTGCTGATGCAGGCGTAAAACCCGAATCATAACATAACATAACCACCCTATACAACCTGATACATTCATTATTTCACCCTATACAACCTGATACATTCATTATTTCACCCTATACAACCTGATACATTAATTATTCCACCCTATACAACCTGATACATTAATTATTCCACCCTATACAACCTGATACATGAATTATTCCACCCTATACAACCTGATACACGAATTATTCCACCCTATACAACCTGATACATTAATTATTCCATCCTATACAACCTGATACATGAATTATTCCACCCTATACAACCTGATACATTAATTATTTCACCCTATACAACCTGATACATTAATTATTCCACCCTATACAACCTGATACATGAATTATTCCACCCTATACAACCATATATATTAATTATTCCACCCTATACAACCTGATACATTAATTATTCCACCCTATACAACCTGATACATTAATTATTCCACCCTATACAACCATGTATTGTAATTATTCTATGTTATGCACCATGGTACATGTTTCCATCCTATGCAACCTGATACGTTAATTATTCTACCCTATGCACCATCCTATACAACCGTGTACATCACGTCATATTTAGTTACTATAACAATTTGATACAATGAAGCAAGAACATAAATTGGGAAAGTTGGAAATGTGTCGTATCAGGTTGCATTAGGATGTAGTCGTTCCTTTTATTCGTTATTTATTTAAATGAAATCATTTAATAAATGTTATCGTGGTTTGCTAGATAGATATCCGCCATACATAAGAACTTGGATATAAAAATCAAACTTACGTCTTTGTCGTTCGGCCGGGGATGCCAATGCTATGGCGCAGACGACACTTAGTACGAGCAATCGGTACATGTTTTCCAGCGTACGACACACTTGCAGAGAGAAATAGAGAATAGACGGGAGTGATCGGCGAATGTACTAACCTACATTCGAGTTTATATACCCAGTGATTTTTATCAAACTCATTGACGGCCGTTTATCTTTCAGTTACGATTGAAAGGTGTTGGTGGTACCTTAGTTGACAAAGGGCTCACCGTCAAATTCCGACATCACTACAATTTCGCTAGGTACAATAAATGTGAATGGAATTCTCCACGTCATCGAACTGTACATTATCCAGGTCATCGAACTGTGTATTCTCCACGTCATCGAACTGTACATTCTCCACGTCATCGAACTGTACATTATCCACGTCATCGAACTGTACATTCTCCACGTCATCGAACTGTACATTCTCCACGTCATCGAACTGTACATTCTCCACGTCATCGAACTGTACATTCTCCACGTCATCGAACTGTACATTCTCCACGTCATCGAACTGTACTGTGGAGAAGAAATAGCATAATGAAAAATACATACATTTATTCCGAGGCTGGGACCATGTGCTTCCGGCTTATCGACGCGACCGAACTAGCAACTAGCAGGACCACTTAGACACTCTATCATCAACTGTGTATAAGTCTGTACCGTGACGCATAAGCCTCAGAAACTGGAAATTCGTAACCGAATGCCAAAACGACCGTGAAACATAACTTTCTTGTGTGGATTCCAATTAATTTAACTCACAACTTATAAAGCATTGAATAAAATAGCGTCTGTTATCATTACACGCTAGTATACCCATTATGGTGGCGACGCCTGAAGCAGTGTTCGATGTCGGGGATAATAGTATGCGTTACTGCGGTGGCACTTCATATTTATATACGTCCATATCCGCTGTTATTGGAGTGCTGTTTGGGTTTAGCAACTTGCATTTGACACCGACACTCGATTCCCACAGAAGCTCACCTAGTGTAACCGTATGATCCATGGACACGAACAGAACGGACTTTACACGCAGGACATAACTCACCAATGCAACCCGGGTTCGATACTCGGATGCGGGAAGTATGTGAGATGGTACTGTAGTCTCCAGATCGACAGGTGGGTTTTCTCCGGGTGCTCCGGTTTCCTCCCACACGAATGACCACATTTACGCTTTCATCCGCGCCAACGAGAGTGATTAATATAAGTTGTTAAAACTTGCTTCGCAACCGTTGTAAAACAAATAAAGTTTAAGTGGTTATGGTTATACGGTCATTGACTTCAAACCTCTGTATGATATGTAGTCCAGTAGTAATCCAGGGATCGCAATTTCGATCCCCCGTCTGACCCTAATAAAATTAACAGTCTTTCAGGTGGGACGTTAAACCGATATCTCGTGTCGGTGCTTTACACCGTGCACGTAAAAGAACCAGAGGAGACCCTGGAATGGATCTCTGTCTGTATCATTGCACTATCCTCCAAAAATCTAAAATGACTAATCTCTTCAGGAGGCGTTGCTCATATGGGCACCGGTAGCGACGATAAATAAACGTAAAACACAAAAACACACACCTCTGTAGGTTATTGAGCATTAACATGCTTCCTATTTTTCTGTGGCAGACTGCAATTAATTTTAGGTCGGCCCTTGGTCACAACTCAGCAGGGTGGACCACTAAATAATGTGTTTGTATAAGGACACGGCTATATTGCGTTGGCTCAGGTGTTAACCACACGCGTTGATCTCACCAGGACTACCATTCCGTTATAAGGCTATGTTAGCTTTTACATTACAGTGATTTAGTCACGAAGCGAGATTACCGCCAGATACGGTGTTCTTCTTAACTAACAACTAATGTATGTATGGTGCGTGTACATCCAGGCTCGTATCTAGCTGTATGCTAAAGGGCCGTGCCTGCATGGATCATTTGTACAATCCAAATCGTACGTAGCAATAATAATAATAATAATAATAAAGATTTTATCTAATGAGAGAATTCATTTGAATAATTAAGTCAATATATACCATGATGCCTGCACACACACACGTCGCATTCTTTTTTAACCCTTTCAACACCACATACCCTCTAAATAGGCTTACACAAAGTGTAGATCCAGATGAGCCGACTCGTGACAAGCTGTCTCATCAGGATCTGCATTTTTTTGCCAGTAATATTACTATTTTTGACAAAATTACGTAATTTGATAAATGAACTGGCCCAAATGTAATGTTCTTATTAATTTACTGGTCTTAAAATATCATGCACCAGTCCGTGTCAGTTACTTGGTATTGAATGGGTTAATTTTTAGTTTTTTATTTAATATTATTTAATGTCGCTACCGGTTTCCCATTTGAGCGACGGGCAGCTTACCTAACAACACCTTTCCTGGGTAGGATCCAGCGGTTAACCAGTACTTGGTGCACCAACCTCAGAAAGAAACTGCCAAAAGAGCATTATGATACACCATACGCTTGACCACAGACGCCTGGGGTCTGGAAAGTGGTTTGGGATTCAAAACATTTTGATAAACCATAAGCTTGGCACTATACATACAAACATTTTAGGCCATATCTAAGCATATTTAAAAATGACATCCCGTGACTATCATAGTCATCATTCCTGCTTGAGAGGTGCGGAATTCGCGCCCAGATGTAGCCGTTATGTACAGCAAGGCACTGTACATTCCACAATGCCTTCTATCTCCCTCGTGGCGATGGATTCTATCAGGAATGAGGTCTCGGGAGCAACTAAAATAATGTTGTAAGAACTTGTTTCGCAATCGAACTAAAATAATTGTGCATAAACTAACAGTTGAAGACTCACATTTGTTTGTTTTGTACATATAAAAAATCGTATTCCAACGTGTTAACCAATGGACTAATGCCTAGGGAGCGTGCGGAAACATATTTTAAACCGTTTAAAAGCCGATGTTTATGAGATAAATAAAATGTACTCGTTTTCGTTTCATAAAACTTATTATAAGATTTATTAAGCTTGTCCAGATCACAGGGATTCGGCACGTTTGGGGGTACTTAAATATATATACTAGTACCCCCAAACGTGCTGAATCCCTGTGGTCCAGATAAAATACAGGCTCGTTTAAATGACTTTTTTTGGTCTAAGCTTGTTTACTAAAACTATACAGGAAATAAATTATAATTATTAGAATATGCTGCATATTTGTGGGATATGTGTACAATACTAGTACTCGATACGAATATGATGCATACAACGACGATTCAGGGCCGCTGTTGGGGCTTTTAGGGCGTTGTGAATTGAATACATGTATATAAGTTATAGTTCATTCCACCCCACCATCTATTAGTAAGTAAACGTGAATGCGTTCGTTTGATGATGCCATCTCTAATCTCGGAAGACATGACAGTGTGGCTGTCCGATTAGCGCGCCCGCTTTTCACCAATGCAACCCGGGTTCGATCCTCGGACCGGGAAGTATGTGAAATGGTACGGTGGTCGCCAGATCGGACAGGTGGGTTTTCTCCAGGTACTCCGGTTTTCTCCCACACGAATGACCACATATACGCTTTCATCCGCGCCAGCAAGTGTGATTAATATAAGTTGTTAAAACTTGCTTCGCAATCGTTGTAAAATTTTAAAGTTTAAACGACAGTGTGAAACATTTCAATTATGTGATGTTTTTCTCGGATTGAGTTGCAGATAATTTGAGTCCTAACTTTTGACACACATATGTATATCGAATCCACCATACAAACATGGACAAGGCCGGCTGGAGCTTACACCGATGTTATACCAATGAACTATTAAGTATATGAGAAAATTAGGCAGATACATGAATCGTGTTCAAAACTTGGCTATTCACAAGTCAGTATATAGCGTAGCAAGGAAATTATTATTACAGTTCATATGGTAGTAAGACGCTGGAGGATCTAGAGGTCAAGATATCTGGAGGTCAAGGTATATGGAGGTCAAGATATCCGCAGACAAATAAACACACAATCTGTAACACTTTCCAATAAGCCAATGCATTTTTTAAATTAGATACACGGTCTAAGCTAGGAGAACAAGCTGGAGGGAGGAAACGTCATCTCTCAATTTGGAAAAGAACAAGCGAAAATTGTGGAAGTTGACAAAACAGAGGAATGACGAGGAAATCGTCAGTGGAGCTACTAGTGTAATATTATTGTATTCATACTAGTACCTTGCAGGGTAATGAACAGACGAGCAAACCGGTAGCACTCAAATGTGCCGTCAATTATGAAGAGATGGACAACCTTAGCCTGTCGATTTTTCACTCTAACTTCTGGCAAAATGACATGATATGATCAGAAACTCAATACGGCCCAAATTAATAGTCTCGGTGTTAAAATATATTTATTTGACTGACCAGGCAAAATATATCGACGCATGCTCCCAGGCTAGGACAAGCTATTAGACAAGCTGTCTTGGGGAAAACTATGGAGTTGTAAGTCAAGGCCTTGAGTGGTCCATGTGGACAAACAATCGTCTTGATACAGAACCAACCATATCTAGACAATTCCGTTCCACCGGGGAACAAACAACCTATCTATCACAGGAAGTTGAAGACGCCTAATTTTAACATAATTAGGCCACATTAGAAATGCTACAGTGCTTGCAATGTATTTCTTTAAATTTGACATAATGGTAGTCATGCTTGGATAGATCCTCAACGTTCACTTGACGAAGTCTGGACCGACGACCTCCCACTAAAGATTATGAGATTAGAAAAGACTACTGACGTAGATCAAATCATACCTCGTCAATAGTCAAGCCTAGACAGCTAAGAGTAGGACGTTCATGCGGTGTCAAGGCATTACTCAAGGTGTAACACTTTCTCAACCACTCTTCATTAATGAATTGGGCATCTGAACTCCTTAGAGGAATCAATGCTGCACTCTATGCCGATTGTCTGTTTTTATGGTGCAAGGAGGAACATGCCAGCACAGCCACATACAAGGAGGAACGTGCCAGCACAGCCACATACAAGGAGGAACGTGCCAGCACAGCCACATACAAGGAGGAACATTCCAGCACAGCCACATACAATGAGGAACGTGCCAGCACAGTCACATACAAGGAGGAACCTGCCAGCACAGCCACATACAATGAGGAACGTGCCAGCACAGTCACATACAAGGACCATGCCAGCACAGCCACATACAAGGAGGAACATGCCAGCACAGCTACATACAAGGAGGAACATGCCAGCACAGCCACATACAAAGAGGAACATGCCAGCACAGCCACATACAAGGAGGAACATGCCAGCACAGCCACATACAAGGAGGAACCTGCCAACACAGCCACATACAGGGAGGAACATGCCAGCACAGCCACATACAAGGAGGAACATGCCAGCACAGCCAAGGAGGAACCTGCCAGCACAGCCACATACAAGGAGGAACATGCCAGCACAGCCACCTACAAGGAGGAACATGCCAGCACAGCCACATACAGGGAGGAACATGCCAGCAGAGCCACATACAAGGAGGAACATGCCAGCACAGCCACATACAAGGAGGAACATGCCAGCACAGCCACATACAAGGAGGAACATGTCAGCACAGCCACATACAAGGAGGAACATGCCAGCACAGCCACCTACAAGGAGAAACATGCCAGCACAGCCACATACAAAGAGGAACATGCCAGCACAGCCACATACAAAGAGGAACATGCCAGCACAGCCACATACAAAGAGGAACATGCCAGCACATCCACGGAGGAACATGCCAGCACAGCCACATACAAGGAGGAACATGCCAGCACAGCCACATACAGGGTACCTGAAGCTGCACACAGATGTGTAGCGTGGCACTAATATACGTGTTGATACTATGAGGATAGGGGGTATACCCCTCTCTGAATCTATATCGCTGCAGCTGTATTTAGAGGCTTGAAGAAATAAGAAACATATTTTTGCAGTTGTGAATATTTTCTATTATCAATTAACCAACTTATTTTCATATTCGATGGGTTCGTCCGACATCATAAACCTCAACCATCAATTTGTTAATGATTTTTTGGCATTTTCATATTTTTCAACAATTGATGAAAATCTGTAGGCACACGCTTACAACCAGTAATAAGCTACGTCACTGACACATGCTCTGAAGAATGACGAGTTGCTACAGAAACATGGTATATGGACGAGAACTTTATATCGAGTGAACGCATTATCTTATCTACCCCATTTTTTATTGTGACACTCAACCGAGGCACAGGTTTCCAAATCAAACTGGTGCATACAAATAAACACAACTATAAGATACTTTGCCGCTGCAGTCCAGGTGCCCATCTGTACCAGACCCACATATGCACGTTGCAGTCCAGGTGCCCATCTGTACCAGACCCACATATGCACGCTGCAGTCCAGGTGCCCATCTGTACCAGACCCACATATGCACGCTGCAGTCCAGGTGCCCATCTGTACCAGACCCACATCTGTACCAGACCCACATATGCACGCTGCAGTCCAGGTGCCCATCTGTACCAGACCCACATATGCACGTTGCAGTCCAGGTGCCCATCTGTACCAGACCCACATATGCACGCTGCAGTCCAGGTGCCCATCTGTACCAGACCCACATATGCACGCTGCAGTCCAGGTGCCCATCTGTACCAGACCCACATATGCACGCTGCAGTCCAGGTGCCCATCTGTACCAGACCCACATATGCACGCTGCAGTCCAGGTGCCCATCTGTACCAGACACATATGCACGCTGCAGTCCAGGTGCCCATCTGTACCAGACCCACATATGCATGCTGCAGTCCAGGTGCCCATCTGTACCAGACCCACATATGCACGCTGCAGTCCAGGTGCCCATCTGTACCAGACCCACATATGCACGCTGCAGTCCAGGTGCCCATCTGTACCAGACCCACATATGCACGCTGCAGTCCAGGTGCCCATCTGTACCAGACCCACATATGCACGCTGCAGTCCAGGTGCCCATCTGTACCAGACCCAATATGCACGCTGCAGTCCAGGTGCCCATCTGTACCAGACCCACATATGCACGCTGCAGTCCAGGTGCCCATCTGTACCAGACCCACATATGCACGCTGCAGTCCAGGTGCCCATCTGTACCAGACCCACATATGCACGCTGCAGTCCAGGTGCCCATCTGTACCAGACCCACATATGCACGCTGCAGTCCAGGTGCCCATCTGTACCAGACCCACATATGCACGCTGCAGTCCAGGTGCCCATATGTACCAGACCCACATATGCACGCTGCAGTCCAGGTGCCCATCTGTACCAGACCCACATCTGTACCAGACCCACATCTGTACCAGACCCACATATGCACGCAATTAATACCGTCCATACTCGCCTATACTGTACACAAAATTTACAGGACACATAAATTTCATGATGAAAACTTATGTGGCATACCCACACAGTCTACAGACGGATCTGTAGTCCAGAGGTAACACGCTGGACTGGTAATCCAGGGATCGCAGGTTCGAGGTCTCGTGTCGGTGCTTTACACCGTGCATGTAAAAGAACCAGAGGATACTCTGGAATGGGTCTCTGTCTGTATCATTGCACTATCCTCCAAAAATCTAAAATGACTAATCTCTTCAGGAGGCGTCGCTCATATGGGTAACCGGTAGCGACGATAAATAAACGTAAAACACACACAACAACACGGTCTATTTATAACAACAAATAATTCAAATTGCATCTGAAGGAATTATTTTTAGACACCGTGCATGTTGAGGTATGTAATTCAGTATCTCATTTCTGCATGGTCTCACCACAAACAAATAAATGGGCAAAACAGATGACATTGTTACATTTATTTAAAAAGATTTCTAACTCTGATGGTACTACACTGCTACTATCGATCATATGTTAAGTTTCAAACATTTCATGTATAGACTTTTTAGTTGACTTCTCATAAGTGATCATAGGCTTCGGAGGTCTTATTTTACGCCCGTGGTAACCTGTCTTCTTCTTAAATAACCCGCTCTTTGGTCGTACACCAAACCATCGATTTCTTGCTGCCGATCCAATATGCTGCTTCGAATGATCGACGTTAGACACCTGCCCAACGGTGCCTACACACTTCTTACTAATACAGATTTCACGCTTCGACGGCATTTTTACGATCACTGTATCGTCAAGTTTGCGGACGATTGAGCCGCAGGTACCAGCAGCACGTGCTACGGTACCACCCTCTTTTTCAAAGAGTTCAATATTGTGAACAACAGTACCAACTGGTAATGCACCTAATGGATGGGCATCGCCAACCTTTCCAGCAACTGAAAATATAAATTATATACATTATACATGAAAAATTTACCATTGTGTTAAAAACCTAAATCACGAAAAAAAAACCTAATTAAAACTTTGATTAACAACATGCATTCTGTCAAATTAATAAAAACTTTTCAGAAAAATACAAAATATCCAAAATATTTTATAAGGAAACAGTTCAACATTGATACGCTGCTAAAATAGACAGATGTTGAGAGAGACTACCAGTACTTCTCCTGTGGACAGAGCATGTGACCCACATTGTATCCACTTTGACATTTCACCTCAAAGTTATTATTTTCGAAAAATAACGAAAGTAGACAGTAGAGTCATGTCGAGTTAGTGGAACTAAAACTGAGAACAGACATTTTATAATCAAACGCACCTGGTAAAGTAGGAATTTCCGCAAAAGATTTTATTATATTTCCTGCTTTCATGTGTTCTCCAGCAATTATCCAACGTTTGTGGTTTCCACTGGCAACCAGAGCGATATCCGCGGACCGCAATGGATCATACCGAACTGCCACAACTTTCTCCACGAGGGGGTCGGTTTCACTGATGGCATTTCTCGTGAAATCTATCATTCTATATTTTTGTCTCGAACCACCACCCATCCTCTTGTTAAATACTCTGCCTGAAAAAAATAATACAAGTCACCTTCAAATACATGTAATCTTTAATTAACACTTCCCCAACTTCCCCACATAGAAGCGCCTCTCCATGCCATAACCAATACCATATAATTAACAACAGTATTAGTGAAACAAACAGAAACGTGGTGGAAGTCGTGATAGCGCAGCGGATGCGCGTTCGCTTCAGGTGCAAAAGGTCCGGAGTTCGAGCCCCGCTGGAGCCGTTACGATTGTGCCCTTAGGCAATGCATTTAAATTCCACGTTGCCTCTTCTCTCTCCCTCGTGGCGATGGATTCCATCAGGAATGAGGTCTCGAGAGTGATTAAATATAAGTTGAATGAACTTATTTTGCAATCAAGCTAAAATAAATTTGTATAAACTAAACAGAAACATCCATATTCCACAATAAAGGCAGGAATAACATACATGTTGTGGGTACAACCTGTAAACCTACTTGCAGTAGTCTCTATGGATGGGAGGAAGATATGCCGACTCCTTAACAATCTAGTGACATATATGTAGGTATATAATGATACATTCTATGGACACACAATTGCATATAATGTGTTGGTTTGTTGACAGGGTATATAGTGCCGACCTGTGGTTATAATAATATTCCCCCCCGATCCGCAACTTAAAAATAATGTATCCAGTCACCTGTTTGTTTAGAGATATTCAGTGATTATATTTCATCATTTTTACCCCGTTGACCATCTCAATTGAGTAATTTCATGATGGGTGTTCTTTACCTGGACACCGGCGCATCCAGATTTGGAACTCCGTAAATTTCATATGGTATTTCGCTGTAGTCTTATATATATTTTATATATATATATATATATATAATTGGTGAAAAATATTGAATAACTACCTCCATATTTATTTATTCATGCAACCTGTTCAGATGCCGTTCAACTATATGCTCGTTCTTATTTTAGGAATCGTGAGGCAGGCAAAAGGTATGTATTTTAATATGTATATACCCTGCTTATCCCGGAACAATCACAAATTAAATTTACGGCAAGGTTATTCAATGATGGACACTGCAATGAAGCGTAACAAAAACCTATGTCTGTATGGGAGAAAGAGCTAAACCTTAGGAGATATATGCAACAGATAAAACAATTTGTGCTTAGATAACAAAAACAAGAAAGATGTCACCATTATCACGACACAATCTTGCACCTAAATGTAAAAGTAATAACAAATCTGACCGCTTAAGGTATCGGTCAATAAGGCTGTCCGATTATAAAAGTGGTTAAGCGTGCTCGCCTCTCACCAATGCAACCCGGGTTCGATCCTCGGAGATGGTATGGTGGTCGCCATTTCGGACAGGTGGGTTTTCTCCGGGTACTCCGGTTTCCTCCCACACTAAAGACCACATCTTTCATACACGCCAACGAGAGTGATTAATATAAGTTGTTAGAACTTGCTTCGCAATCGTTGTAAAATAAATAAAGTTTAAACTTAAACCCAATATCGTCATGGGTTGCAAATATATAGCAGAGAGTTGAAACAATACAACCTGACCATTAAAGTATGAAGATCATAAAATATGGCCGACAGACTAGGTACCTACCATTCATGTAACCGACAGACTAGGTGCCTACGATTCAGGTAACCGACAGACTAGGTGCCTACAATTCATGTAACCGACAGACTAGGTGCCTACAATTCATGTAACCGACAGACTAGGTGCCTACAATTCATGTAACCGACAGAATAGGTGCCTACAATTCATGTAACCGACAGACAAGGTGCCTACAATTCATGTAACCGAAGACAAGGTGCCTACAATTCATGTAACCGACAGACTAGGTGCCTATGATTCATGTAACCGACAGACTAGGTGCCTACAATTCATGTAACCAACAGATTAGGTGCCTACAATTCATGTAACCGACAGACTAGGTGCCTACAATTCATGTAACTGACAGACAGAAGGTGCCTACAATTCATGTAACAGACAGACTAGGTGCCTATGATTCATGTAACCAACAGATTAGGTGCCTACAATTCCTGTAACTGACAGACTAGGTGCCCATGATTCATGTAACAAGCCTGCTGAGACTCTTCTAACATGTACATTGATCTAGAGATTGAAGCAACAGTTATTACCATCCCACCCTCGTCCTCCAGTCTTTGGATATGGAATAGCTACATGTGTGTACTTCTCCAAGTCTACCCCCTGTAATACAAACTTCATCTTTGGCCGCCTGTATCGCACAGCGTGAGGCTCTTTTTTGGATTCCCCATCGTCATACTTGGTCACAGACTTCAACATCCTCCCCATCTTGTCCTTTTTAAAACTTGCCTGAAATTTGGGTTTTGAGCTTTGGAGACGGACCAGCGATAGAGGTCTGAAAACGAGAGAAAAGGTGTACATGCAACAGTATAGAGGTGTACATGCAACAGTATACTTGTAAATTTATGGAATCCATATTGACATACATTTTTTTGTTTGTTGTCTTTGGGTTTAAATTAAGTTAACCGGGGTAGGTCATGATCATAATGCGAATCTCCAGATGTTATTGTTGGTGCCCCTCCAAATAGTATTTCAGGCACTGAGGTATTATCGTTTGTCATATCCAATGTAAAATAAAATTTCTTGTAGATTGTAATGTTTCGTGTTTTTCTGTGTGTCTGAGAAGCTAAAACAGTCGAAACATTGTTGTATTAATCCTCGTAAATATTGTTCAATTATCATGATCATTTGACAATCATGGCTGTTCATGACTAACAGCTGATCAAAACTGTCAATGCGTGACCTTGAACACTGTTGAAACTGGCTATTCTGAAAATAGCCAAAAAAACGCAACAAGTTGGATGCTCTCTCCTGGATCCTATCCAAAACTGCATTAAACACAATGTCATATTGGAGTACTTGGCATCTGACCCGCCTAGAAACGGCGACTTAACAGTTCCTACCCCAAACTTAAATTCATGGAACAGCACCTGGTACTGTGAAAAATATTGGAAACATAAATAACCTTTGACAATTATCCAAAACTGTAAATGGAAGCCTTAGAGTCGGATTTAATACCCATATTCTCAGGCTAGTTAGAGCCATCTATGGATAATATCCTCGCCTTCTTTTTGACACAATTATTTTGTTTTCACATGGAGGCAGCCATCTTGGGTATGGACAGGGAGCAATTATTATAATGAGACCGTATTATTTTAATGATACAATCAATGCACTATTTCCAATATTGTTTTAACTTATATATGTAGAATGTATAAAATAAGGTTAATAAAAGAACACTAGAAATTTAAAGGATTTTGATTTATTTAGATCCAGAATTTTATTATTAACATTTCCTCCCTTTACCGGCGGTGTTGAGATACAATTCTACTCTTTTATATCGTATCCACAACGATTTCTTTATTCATAAAATGGCTTCAGCACTGGAATCCTACGTCAACAGTATCTTTTCACTACGTTAATTTGACGGCTTTGTTCTGCACACTATTTATTTCTGATCGTGGCATGATGGGCAGAAGATGAAGAAAAAATCATAACTGAGATATCAGCACCGTGAGATCACACCATGACACAATCTCACAGAGCACACACGTTGGGAGTTAACTACTATTCTGTATGCAAGCGACTGATAACTTTCTCATCTACTATTCTGTATTCAAACTGTATGCAAGCGACTGATAACATTCTCACATGTCATATATATTTGATCATTACCCCCAAACTTGCCGAATCCCTGTGATTTTACCCAGATAGAGAACACACTCAGTCTCATGAAATGCTAGTCAAACGATGGCTACTAGCTTACATGTTTTGCCATGTCTGGTTTACAGTGATTTATTGTGAATTTATATCGCCCTATCTGTATAAATCCATATATCATAGACACATCGGTACATATATATATATAGTACAATCACTGTGTACAACGGTACTGCGGCGAAAGACGAGGCCGAGGGTCGCGTTGTCTAGTGTACATGAATAAATTTGATTTGATTTGACATGTTGACTGCTCACATGTATATTGTCAGAGTATCTATGCAAACTGCTGCCTATGTGTATGCCAGGAAGAAGAAATCCTCGATATATCATTGCATCATAGAACCAGTTCTTTATGTCTGTACAAAACATGTGCACCATTATGACCCAGCTTTGGCATTATTTCTTTAACCTTTTTCTCAGAAACAGTTTCTATTGTAACAGCTGATGGAAGAATTATTGTGGTAAGTAAGAAACTGAATAAAAATGAATGTGTTTTTATGCTGTATAGTATATATTTTAAAGTCTGTGCTACAGATGTACATGGTGCAGACTACGGGCCCCTCCGTGGTCAATGATCGATGACTACAAATCATTTGCCCAACTACAAATCATTTGCCCATCACTGCTGTAGGTTTGGATCACACCGTGGGTGTCAATTTCTTTCAAGTGAGGAAGCTACAATGTATCCATCTGGCTTGCAGTAGGTCGGTGGTTCTACCAATGTTCCGGCCTGAAATATTACTCAGAGGGTCCGCCTCCGTGGTCGAGTGGTTAAGGTCACTGACTTGTATACCACTGTAACCTATCATCACTGATGGTCACAGGTTCGAGCCCCACTCGGGCCGTGTCTCATTTATATGAAAAAGTTGCCAGTTTCTTACGGAGGTTGGTGCACCCAAGTACTGGTTAACCACTGGAGCCTGCCCAGGAAAGGTGTTGTTAAGTAAACTGCCCGCCGGCGATATAGCCCGAAATGGTGCTGATGCAGGCGTAAAAACCCGAAATATAACATAATAATATTACTCAGAGGGGCATCCTGGGGTCTTCCTCCACCAACTGTAACTGTAGAGTTTCCATATGACTTAAACTGTTGATGCAACTTTAAAATCACAAAACATGATATAGACTGCTTGCTGAGATCCATTGACTCTTAGTATCTTCTAATGAACTTTATTTATTTAACGGTCGCGAAACAAGCCGTAACAACTTATATTAATCACTCTCGCGAATGAAAGCAGATAAGTTGTCATTGTATGGGAGGGAACCAGAGTGCCCAGAGAAAACCAACCTGTCCGATATGGCAACCTGTCCGGGGATCCCAGGTTGCATTGGTGAGAAACGAACATGCTAACCACTGCACTAATCAGACAGACAGATGCGTCTTGATACACTATTCCACAAACTAATTATGATTTGTAATGATATCAATTGCCCGATTAATAATCGATTATCTAATCGGGTTACCCATCCGATCATTTCGATTAATCGATTATGGATTTTGAAACCGATGCACATCACTACTTAATACACTATTCCACAAACTAATTACTCCACATAAACTCCATACAACATCTTTATCCCACGTATAGTCGCTATTCTACACCTCTATCTATTCCCATATATATTGAGCATTTGGTTTATAGTACAGTGTGCCTGTTGCTTATCAGTATAAAGATAGACTGAGTAATAATACTAATTGGCCTCTTCCATGTGTGTTTTACGTTTATTTATCGTCGCTACCGGTTGCCCATATGAGCCACACCTCCTAAAGAGATTAGTCATTTTAGATTTTTGGAGGATAGTGCAATAATACAGACAGAGACCCATTCCAAATTTTCCTCTGGTTCTTTTATGTGTACAGTGTAAAGCACCGACACGAGACTTCAGTTTAATGTCCCATCTGACAGACCGTTAATTTTATTATGGTCAGACGGGGGATCGAACCCGCGATCCATGGATTACCAGTCCAGCGTGTTACCACTGGACTACAGATCCGTCTCTTCCATTGTGGAGTACAGGGTTAATAAATGGTTCTGCAGTTATGAGGTATTATACCATGTTAAAAGCTTTTCATTTCATACGTCATTCTGGTATACATTCATGTTCAGGAAAATTTTTTTATGGACCATCAATTCCAGTCTATGCTTGCCAGTAAAGTTCCTTGATTTTCTGATTATAGGGTATGTTAAAAGGTTTTGACCAAACAATCAACTTGATACTTGATGAGAGCCATGAACGTGTCTACAGCAATAGTGAAGGTGTGGAACAAGTCATACTTGGACTGTATATAGTCAGGGGAGATAATGTGTAAGTATATAGACAGGGGAGATAATGTGTAAGTATATAGACAGGGGAGATAATGTGTGAGTATATAGACAGGGGAGATAATGTGTGAGTATATAGTCAGGGGAGATAATGTGTAAGTATATAGAGGGGGATGTGTACATATATAGACAGGGGAGATAATGTGTAAGTATATAGACAGGGGAGATAATGTGCAAGTATATAGTCAGGGGAGATAATGTGTAAGTATATTGACAGGGGAGATAATGGGTAAGCATATAGAGGAGGATGTGTACATATATAGACAGGGGCGATAATGTGTAAGTATATAGACAGGGGAGATAATGTGTGAGTATATAGACAGGGGAGATAATGTGCAAGTATATAGTCAGGGGAGATAATGTGTATGTATATTGACAGGGGAGATAATGGGTAAGCATATAGAGGAGGATGTGTACATATATAGACAGGGGAGATAATGTGTAAGTATATAGACAGGGGAGATAATGTGTGAGTATATAGACAGGGGAGATAATGTGTGAGTTTATAGACAGGGGAGATAATGGGTAAGTATATAGAGGGGGATGTGTACATATATAGACAGGGGAGATAATGTGTAAGTATATAGTCAGGGGAGATAATGTGTGAGTTTATAGACAGGGGAGATAATGTGTGAGTATATAGAGGGGGATGTGTACATATATAGACAGGGGAGATAATGTGTAAGTATATAGACAGGGGAGATAATGTGTGAGTATATAGACAGGGGAGATAATGTGTGAGTTTATAATGATCAGTGGGATCATGTGTAAGTAATTCTCACTAGTAGATTCAGAGCAATACCTCCAAACAAGGTCACCGAATATGCTTCTCTAAAATATGTGGCCAGCAGAAAGACGCCAGACTCTGTATTCCGAAATAGGATATTTCTGTCAAATATACCTAGTGGTAATCAGCATGCTGTGAAGTTGCACCAAATACAATGCACACACCATACAAAATGTCTGCGAAACATTCAATGATAAATCTATTCGGTGGGTGGCTAGTAGCTCTATTACTGTGGAACAGTTACAGACAGAATGGTCTAAACGAAATCTTAACTATTAAATTAAAGAAATCCAATATACATGTAGGTATATAGTATGACATGTAGGTATATAGTATTACATGTAGGTATATAGTATGACATGTAGGTATATAGTATTACATGTAGGTATATAGTATGACATGTATGTATATAGTATTACATGTAGGTATATAGTATGACATGTAGGTATATAGTATGACATGTAGGTATATAGTATTACATGTAGGTATACAGTATGACATGTAGGTATATAGTATGACATGTAGGTATATAGTATTACATGTAGGTATATAGTATGACATGTAGGTATATAGTATTACATGTAGGTATATAGTATGACATGTAGGTATATAGTATTACATGTAGGTATATAGTATTACATGTAGGTATATAGTATGACATATAGGTATATAGTATGACATGTAGGTATATAGTATTACATGTAGGTATATAGTATGACATGTAGGTATATAGTATTACATGTAGGTATATAGTATGACATGTAGGTATATAGTATTACATGTAGGTATATAGTATGACATGTAGGTATATAGTATTACATGTAGGTATATAGTATGACATGTAGGTATATAGTATTACATGTAGGTATATAGTATTACATGTAGGTATATAATATGACATGTAGGTATATAGTATGACATGTAGGTATATAGTATTACATGTAGGTATATAGTATGACATGTAGGTATATAGTATTACATGTAGGTATATAGTATGACATGTAGGTATATAGTATTACATGTAGGTATATAGTATTACATGTAGGTATATAGTATGACATGTAGGTATATAGTATTACATGTAGGTATATAGTATGACATGTA
>CM026398.1:30155907-30183507 GCA_014843695.1 Archivesica marissinica
GTAATTATATAGACAGGGGAGATAATGTGTTAGTATATAGACAGGGGAGATAATGTGCAAGTATATAGTCAGGGGAGATAATGTGTATGTATATTGACAGGGGAGATAATGGGTAAGCATATAGAGGAGGATGTGTACATATATAGACAGGGGAGATAATGTGTAAGTATATAGACAGGGGAGATAATGTGTGAGTATATAGACAGGGGAGATAATGTGTGAGTTTATAGACAGGGGAGATAATGGGTAAGTATATAGAGGGGGATGTGTACATATATAGACAGGGGAGATAATGTGTAAGTATATAGTCAGGGGAGATAATGTGTGAGTTTATAGACAGGGGAGATAATGTGTGAGTATATAGAGGGGGATGTGTACATATATAGACAGGGGAGATAATGTGTAAGTATATAGACAGGGGAGATAATGTGTGAGTATATAGACAGGGGAGATAATGTGTGAGTTTATAATGATCAGTGGGATCATGTGTAAGTAATTCTCACTAGTAGATTCAGAGCAATACCTCCAAACAAGGTCACCGAATATGCTTCTCTAAAATATGTGGCCAGCAGAAAGACGCCAGACTCTGTATTCCGAAATAGGATATTTCTGTCAAATATACCTAGTGGTAATCAGCATGCTGTGAAGTTGCACCAAATACAATGCACACACCATACAAAATGTCTGCGAAACATTCAATGATAAATCTATTCGGTGGGTGGCTAGTAGCTCTATTACTGTGGAACAGTTACAGACAGAATGGTCTAAACGAAATCTTAACTATTAAATTAAAGAAATCCAATATACATGTAGGTATATAGTATGACATGTAGGTATATAGTATTACATGTAGGTATATAGTATGACATGTAGGTATATAGTATTACATGTAGGTATATAGTATGACATGTATGTATATAGTATTACATGTAGGTATATAGTATGACATGTAGGTATATAGTATGACATGTAGGTATATAGTATTACATGTAGGTATACAGTATGACATGTAGGTATATAGTATGACATGTAGGTATATAGTATTACATGTAGGTATATAGTATGACATGTAGGTATATAGTATTAATGTAGGTATATAGTATGATGTGGTTTGTTTTGTGGTTGGTGTTGTTGTTTTGTGGTTTGGTTGTGTGGTTTGGTTGTGGTTTGTTTTGTGGTTTGTTGTGTGGTTTTTTGTGGTTTGTTGTGTGGTTTGTTGTGTGGTTTGTTTGTGTTTGTTGTGTGGTTTGTTTTGTGGTTTTGTTGGTGTGGTTTGTTGACATGTAGGTATATGTATTACATGTAGGTATATAGTATGACATGTAGGTATATAGTATTACATGTAGGTATATAGTATGACATGTAGGTATATAGTATGACATGTAGGTATATAGTATTACATGTAGGTATATAGTATGACATGTAGGTATATAGTATTACATGTAGGTATATAGTATGACATGTAGGTATATAGTATTACATGTAGGTATATAGTATGACATGTAGGTATATAGTATTACATGTAGGTATATAGTATGACATGTAGGTATATAGTATTACATGTAGGTATATAGTATGACATGTAGGTATATAGTATGACATGTAGGTATATAGTATGACATGTAGGTATATAGTATGACATGTAGGTATATAGTATGACATGTAGGTATATAGTATTACATGTAGGTATATAGTATGACATGTAGGTATATAGTATTACATGTAGGTATATAGTATGACATGTAGGTATATAGTATTACATGTAGGTATATAGTATGACATGTAGGTATATAGTATGACATGTAGGTATATAGTATTACATGTAGGTATATAGTATGACATGTAGGTATATAGTATGACATGTAGGTATATAGTATTACATGTAGGTATATAGTATGACATGTAGGTATATAGTATTACATGTAGGTATATAGTATGACATGTAGGTATATAGTATTACATGTAGGTATATAGTATTACATGTAGGTATATAGTATGACATGTAGGTATATAGTATTACATGTAGGTATATAGTATGACATGTAGGTATATAGTATGACATGTAGGTATATAGTATGACATGTAGGTATATAGTATTACATGTAGGTATATAGTATGACATGTATGTATATAGTATGACATGTAGGTATATAGTATGACATGTAGGTATATAGTATGACATGTAGGTATATAGTATTACATGTAGGTATATAGTATTACATGTACTAATTTTGAGTATTGGGTCAGTGGTTCTACCCGGGTGCCAATCCGTGCCTAAAATACTGCCTGGAGGGGTACCCAAGGACTTCCTCCACCAGCCGGAGAGTCGCCATATAACCTAAGCTATTGGTGTGACTTTAAAAGTGGAGTGTGAACAGTTGATTAGAATACATGTATAATGTACAGCAAAATGTATAATGAAATCTTACATGCTAAGAAGAAGTATTATGTATTCATAAATGTTTGTGTACTATAAATGTCTTATATTTCCATATATGTATATTTGTACATACTTAATAACTTGTGAATTTAAATCATTTGTCATAGCTAATGGTATATTGTATACCGTTAACGGGTGTTAATAATTATAATTTAAAGTTTAACCCTTTCAACACCACAGACCTCTAAATTGGCTTACAAAAAAGTGTAGATCCAGATGAGCCGGCTCATGACGAGCCGTCTCATCAGGATCTGCACTTTTTTCAAGTAATATAACTATTTTTAGAAATTTGTTTACCCATTTTGATAAATGAACTGATCCAAATGTAATTTTGTTATTAATTTATTGGTCTAAAAATATCATGGACCAGTCCATGTCAGTTACTTGGTGTTGAATGGGTTAAGTTGACTTATAGGTCCACTGGGCCGGGTGCTATAGTAAAATTATATATTTATTGTAATATTGTATGTATGAACACACATGTCACTATAATAAAACATTTCTTATCTTATGTATAAGTTGGCAGAATTTCATTTATATTTTTCATTATATACGATTTTGTGTTTGGAAGTTAATATTGAATAAATTCTTCTCCCTTCAGTGCAGTTATCGGTGAGGTTGACGATGAGACAGATAGATCTCTGGACTTCACCAGCATACGAGCCGAACCACTGAACTCAGTTTCCCACTGACACGGTCAGATGAACATTCTGTTGTAAATAAAGATGTGCACGAATGCAATATTACAGCTGTCTTCGGGATGAAAAGGGGCAAATGATCTCACAGAACATCTCGTGCAAAGTCAGCAGCTGCTTCATGCTTGGACTCGAGCCGTCAGTGATGCCAATTATGATGTCGTTCATGCGCGCCGTTATTGTGTCACTTAGCGCATCGTTTCATTATTTTATTCATAAAAACACTTTTCAAAGCATGAAATAAAAAGAACATTTGTTTGTTAAAGTGACTGATCGAATAATATTTCACTCGTGAACATAGAAAGCTATTATTATCACTCATGCATACTAAATGTACGATTGAAATATTATTTCTATGTAATACGCGTAAATCCACATTGCCATGTTCTATTCCCTCTCTGTCCGTCCCTCATGGCGATGTATCCAATCACAATTGACGCCACGAGAGCAATGAAGTTTATTATCGTAATCTTATAATAACCTGTTTATCAATTAAGCTAAGAGAAACTTGCATAAACTAAACTTTTTATATATTGTCTCCCTTACACCATTCAATAAGTTGCCACGTATCTGAATAGCCGTAAATGTGTATTAGTTTTTAAACATATTTTATTCAGTTCATTCAATATATAAACAGTATACAATACACAGGATATCTGAAATGGATTGAAAAACAAGCTGAGGGCTTATGTAAATTCCTTTCCATGTGGATGTTACAATATACAGTTGTTAGCATTGAGAGCTGTTATCGAGACATGGCGGGCATTGTCTTAAGTTCTATAGCCCTGAGTGTATTCAGGTCTGTGCTTACCTAAGCTGTAGGCAAGATGTTGAGATCTTGTTAGCTTTATGCATCAAGTGTCTGTCATCATCGTGGGAAGTCATTCATATTTTTCACACTTTTATTTTATGATCTTAAACTCGAATAATTTAAAGTTTGCACTACAAACAACTGTAATTTGTTAGTACTTGATTTTGTACTCGTGCAGTTCTGTTTAGATAAATTATAAGTAAGTTTATCAGTGTTTTATTAGAGTTATTGCCCTTGGAGTTGGGGATATTATGTGGTTAATATGTGTGTTAGCTTGTCGGGTCAGTTTTCGACGTCTATTACCTCTGTACCACCTGATCCACAGTGACCTCTGTAGCACATGATGACCTCTGTAACACATGATGACCTCTGTGACACATGATGACCTCTGTAACATATGTACTTTATTGTGGCGTGTAACTTTTCAAGATCAAAACACTTCTCAGCCAATCAACCGATTGCTATAAGCATATTAGGTTGACATTGTGGTGTTTATTTTACTTTGTTTTATACATTGTAGTTAGTGCAGAATTGCCTGTCTTTGTTTTGGGTCATAAGAATATTTGTAAGCTATATTCTATTGTTGAATACATGAAACTAACGAGTAATGGTAAATTTCGCTCGGGTGAACAATTATCCACAATCTTACCTCAGTAAATATGATTATTTTCACAATTTATGTATAGGATATAAGCCGAAAACGATCCAATATGTAAAATATTACTGTGTGAGGCGCGTAGCACTGAAGACAGTACCTATATTTCACATATTGGATCCATTTGAGGCGTATATCTTACTTAAAACACACACTTATATAACAAGATCCTACTAATTAAAATTGTTAATTTCGTATATAAACGTGTAGTATTTCATATAATACTATTGACAACAGTCCAATATTAATAATAATGGACTGCAAGTACAAAGGTATGACGTCACGACCGTGTTTTAATTGTAATTATTAATGACAGCAAAAAAAAAACTGTGCACTTGCCTTAGAGGTAAAATTTATATCCTTTTAGAAAATAATATAGGCAAATTTGGACGTCTACGCGCTTAAATATTGGGTACCCGGTAAATTAGTGCAATGTGTGAAGGATTATTTTCTTCACTCATGATAGTAAAATCCATAATTCGAAAAAGTAACGCTCAATATAAAAGTGCACAGTTTTTTTTATAGGGTCAGTATATACTGTTACATTATTTACATATTTCGTCTGATTAAAATTGTCAAAAGCTGATTACATTTTATACGAAAGACCGGCGGTGGCATTCACTATCCCATCATATCATGATTTCAACTTCACGGAACCGTAAATATACACATGTATGTTTTTATGATGTAAATAAAATATGAATTTTAAAACACTTTAGTTCTTTTGAAAAATCATTTGTGATTGCTGGTCAAGGAAAATTCATTGTACATACATGTATAGTTGTATGTAAATGTGAAGTTATATATTTTGGTATATTTACATCACTATTGCATTTCCTTCGATGAACGTATGTGCCCTGATTGTATACAATTTAGTATGAGGGTTTCCAACTAATGATATGCAGTTGACATGTGCACTAGAAGTTACGGGCATGCGCATTCGCAGTGTTATGCATCGATCGTCGCGAGAAAAGGCATGTCTTACAAAGGCCTCCACCCTCTTTAAACATACTCAATGTAGTTCATACCGCAATGGAAACTATTAACTCACGATTCATTCCGTAATTTAGCTCGACTAGTCAATGGAAACTATTAACTCGCGATTCATTCCGTAATTTAGCTCGACTAGTCAATGGAAAGGGAGACATGCTTTACTCTGAATGATCTTTTTACACAAAGATATGTTTGTCATAAATAGATAAGTTAGATAGCTCTTGTATACATAATATGCAAATTAGGTAAATGAGGGACATTGTCAGTTACTTCCCCCTGAATACACTTTAAGAAGGATTGGTCTTTTTAATTGTTTACCTCTGTTTTCATCATTGTTTCCTTTGCACAACATGCTAGCAATTTTCATATGTTTTCTCAACTTATCATTATTAAATCATTAAATTTCGACAGATATCCTACAGTATATCCAATGCATGCCTATCTCTATATATCTGTCTGTTTGTCTATGTCTATCTATATATATATGTCTGTTTGTCTATGTCTATCTATATATATATATGTCTGTTTGTCTATGTCTATCTATATATATATATGTCTGTTTGTCTATGTCTATATATATATATGTCTGTTTGTCTATCTATGTATATCTATCTATGTCTATCTATATATGTATATCATATGTCTGTTTGTCTGTCTGTCTATGTCTGTCTGTCTATGTATGTCTGTCTAGGGGCACCCAGGGTCTTCCTCCAGCAATAAAACTGTCAAGGAGTCGCCATATAAACTAAGCTGCTGGTGCAACTTTAAACCCAAACAAAACGAGATCACAGAATAGGGAACTGGAAACTGATCAAAATATCTGCAACTCGTTATCACCGTAAACACTGTGCTGCATCTGCTTGCATACCGTGATAACGCTAATGGGTGTGGTAGCAGCTATATCTATTAATGAGTATTTAAATTAGAAATTGAATATTTGCTTTTACGATACATTGCGTACCTAACCCAACCCTAGTTAAACATATCCCTAATCAGATAGAACCCCCAAATAAATGTCTACATCTAATACCAGGTGTGATCTGGACATTACCCAATAAAGGAGTCAGTTTGCTACCAATACTCGTTGTCGAGTGGTTAAGGTCGTTGACTTGTATACCACTGTAACCTATCAACTCTGATGGTCACGGGTTCGAGCCCCGCTCAGACCGTGTCTCATTTATATGAAAAAGTTGGCAGTTTCTTACGGAGGTTGGTGCACCAAGTACTGGTTAACCGTTGGAGCCTGCCCAGGAAAGGTGTTGTTAGGTGTTGTTAGGTAAACTGCCCGTCGCTCAAATGGGAAACCGGTAGCGACGTTAAATAAACTTAGTTAAAAAAAATACTCATAATAACAGTCCCGGACTTCCGGAAGTATTCTCCGATAGTAACCGGCCACATTTTGGAATGCAGTAAAAGGGTGGGGTAGGTGAGATTAGGGCGTTTTACAAATCCTTGGGTGAATAATGCTGACAAAAAACGTAAGGATAGTAAGAATAGTATTTCAAAATATTTATTTCATGTTAAATAAGTAATCAATGTATTGTAACAATATACATTGTATATAAAATTCATAACAAAGAGTGTTCTAATCTATATAAGCAGAATGCATGTGTGAAATACATTGGTGCAAAATAAACGCCACAATACGGTCTAAGGGAGACAACCTAATCCGTAATTATATCGAAAAGCTATCTAGGTTGTTCCCCTTACACCATATATTTACATACACCATGACGTTTTTTATTCAAGACAGGCAGATTCAAAAGCAACTTTGAGGAGGCCACAACTAAATCAAACTTACAGGCGCGTAGCTGACTACGCAAATGCGCAGCTGCCTAGTAAAAAATTTAAAAATGTAATAAAAACGGGGTACATGTTAACCTGATCAGGATTATCCAGTACCGTCCCTGAAAGTGGACACACGTTCAATCATTTATATCATCAGAAACTCTGTCGCATTGTACCAATTGCGATCTAGAAATGACAAATTTCACGGGGAAATCCCCTCCCCAAACGGGGGTTTACACTTTAGCCTGCGCAATTAAAATGTCACCCTGGCTACTGGCCTGACTTATACTGTTTGCAGTGCTATGGTTGCAACGACACAATCACATATGTTCTTGTTTAGTCTAAGGCATACAAAAGTGATTATTGTATCTAGTGCTTGTGATTGCAGTATTGTTTTTTAGTATGTGTACCACCGTTGGCTTGCGGTAGATTGGTGGTTCTACCTGGGTGCATGCAATACTGAGGGGTACCCGAGCTCGTCCTCTACCAATAATAGCTGGAGAGTCGCTGTATCACCTAAGCTGTTAGTGCTACTCCAAACTCCCAAAACAAACAATCATTATTATTTGCTTGAATTTATAATGTTTTCACAGGAACATATTTACAAGATGATTCTGAGTTATGAGTTAAGAGTTATGGCCCTTTGTATAAAAGGCACTTGTGAAATATTCGGAATAGCGTACAAATTGTATATACATAGGCCAATTTGTGAACGCAAACAACACAGCCAAGCAAATAACAAAATTGTATTGAGTGCCCCACCACTAGCCACACCCCAAAACAAGTTGCACCCACCACTAGCTACACCCTAGCCTGGGTTCCAGTTAGTCGATTTTTTTACTTCTGGCAAAATGACATTGATATCAGAAACTCAATACGGCTCAATTAATGATCTCGGTGTTAACAATATATATGACTGACCGATATATTTTGCCTGGTCCCAGGCAAAATATATCAATGCCTGGTACTAGGCAAAATATATCAATGCCTGGTCCCAGGCTAGCCACACCCCCAAAACAAGTTGCGCACATATAAATGCTGATAAACTTCTCTTCAATGTATCGCTCAGGAAACAGGGTTATTATGGCACTGACTAAGTACAATAGCGTGGCTGTTGCGAACATAGTTATATAATGTTATATCACAATGTAGGCTTGAACCCGCCCAGCAATAACAATTTTGATAGTGGAAGTCGTGATAGCGCATAGGTAGTGCGTTTGCTTCAGGTGCGAAAAGCACGGGGTTCGATTCCCGCTGGAGCCGTTACGATTGTGCCCTTAGGCGATGCTATTAAATTCAACATGCCCATTCTCTCTCCCTCGTGGCGATGGATTCCAGCAGGAATGAGGTCTCGAACGTGATTACTATAAGTTATAAGAACTTGTTTCGCAATCGAGCTAATATAAATGTGTACAATCTATTGGTTCAGAAATCAGTACGAGACACACAATTGGGTGACAAGACATTGGAATTTGTATAAAAGAACAATTTTGACATCTAAGCTACTGCACCATTTTGTAATACTAGGCGGCTGACCTGACATACGATATAGTAAGTGTGACATAAACTTGAAAAAAATACTTAATAATTTAACCCTTTCAACACCACAGACCTCTAAATAGGCTTACAAAAAGTGTAGATCCAGATGAGCCGGCTCGTGACGAGCCGGCTCATCAGGATCAAAAAGTGTAGATCCAGATGAGCCGGCTCGTGACGAGCCGTCTTATCAGGATCTGCACTTTTTGCCAGTGATATGACTATTTTTAGACATAATTACCCATTTTGATAAATGAACTTGTCCAAATGTGATTTTTTTTTCTGATTCATTTATTGGTTTATGAATATCATGGACCAGTCCATGTGAGTTACTTGGTGTTGAATGGGTTAATAGCAAGCGCACAGTGAAATAGGACATCCATGTTTGGGGCATGGGCATAGGCATAGCTATGTGATATATGGTACAACACAATGCCGATCTTGTTTCTTACATTAAAACCTTGAACAGTATTGGCACGCTCCTTTAAAACAAATAAACGTATTAGCAGTTAGCTAATGCTCACTTCTCATCAATGGAATCCGGTTTCGATCCTCACACTGGGAAGTATGTGAGATGAAACGTGCAGTGGTTGTCAGAACGTACAGGTTTTCATTCTGTCTTGGGCATGCGCCGTGAAACAGTTCTAAGCTGTTTCTATGGACATATTTATCAATGACAGATCATTACAAACGATAACAATGACTAGTTGGACACATAAAGCATAATAAACAATGACAATCCTGGGTAGGTGCAAACAAGCAAAACGTACGACCAAATCCAATGCATTGATAAATTCAGATTTCGTCCAAAAAAATAATTATGAAACCCTGCGTAGGGTGAGATATATTATATATTATTTAATGAGAATAATATAACTGGCTATTTTATACGGTGTCCCATTAGGGACATCATGCTATAATACAGAATTCAGGCTAGTGATAGAAAGCTGATTATGGTACGATGCTGCAGTGGTACAATTATAATCGTACCGTCATTTCATCGTACCGTCATGTCATCGTACCGTCGCCATCGTACAATCGCGTAATTTTACCATCGCGTCATTGCACCATTTCCTTCCTGTAGTGCCTGCGTCAATACGTACATCACCATCATGTCGTCATAAGAAGATTGTAAATTATTAAATGAACGTTATTTTAACTGTTGCACTGTGTTTTGAAACGTCTGTTGTCTATCTACTGTACTAATATATATTCCATTATTCTCTACATTGACTAGTAGGCATACTTACGTTATTAAAATGACGCGATGGTACTATGGCGACGACGCGGTGTACAATGACGCGATGGTACTATGATGATGACGCGGTGTACACTGACGCGATGGTACTATGGCGACGACGCGGTGTACAATGACGCGATGGTACTATGACGATGACGCGGTGTACACTGACGCGATGGTACTATGGCGACGACGCGGTGTACAATGACGCGATGGTACTATGGCGACGACGCGGTGTACAATGACGCGATGGTACTATGGCGATGACGCGATGTACAATGACGCGATGGTACTATGGCGACGACGTGATGTACAATGGTGCGATGGTACTATGGTGATGACGCGATGTATAATGAGGCGATGGTACTATGAAGATGACGTGGTGTACAAGGACGCGATGGTACTATGACGATGACGTGGTGTACAATGACGCGATGGTACTATGACAGGATGCCGATGGTATAATTATGTACACATGTAGGCAACAAACAATAAATCTTAGCGAAATCTTGAATTAAAATGTATGGGTTTCTTTCACTAATTATCTCAAAAATAAACTCGCACGAAAAGAAATTTGCAGTATTCTGCACAGTCACTTTCTGATTACCATCATTGACTTTTGATGAAAGTATTTTAAACTATTTGTCATGAACAAATCATCATAATTATAAATGTATTAATTATTTATTATCAGATAAAATGGTTGGTAATATTGGGAAGGTTACATAGCTAGTATGTCGCAATATATACATGTTTGAAATATGTATATAACATATTAGATGTTTTAGGCGTTTATTTATGGACACCCCCGCAACTTCGGGGTGGGGGCAGGGGGCGACGCCTCCATTTAGTTATCATATTATTTTGGAGGATCGTGCGATATGCAGACGATACCTCAATGAGAGACATCGGTCAGTTACTGCCCCTGAATACTTCCTGTAAGTCGTGATAGCGCAGTGGATGCGCGTTCGCTTCAGGTGCGAAAGGTCCGGAGTTCGAGCCCCACTGAAGCCATTACGATTGTGCCCTTAGGAAGGCATTTAAATTCCACGTTGCCTCTTCTCTCTCCCTCGTGGCGATGGATTCCATCAGGAATGAGGTCTCGAGAGTGATTTATATAAGTTGAAATAACTTGTTTCGCAATCGAGCTAAAATAAATGTGTATAAATATAAAAGATAGATAGGACCTATTAAGTGTTTCCTCTGTTTTTATCGTTGTTTCCTTTGCACAACATGCTAGCAATTTTATTGCATTATCGTATTATAAGATTATTAAATTACTATGTCTCGACATATCTCCTACAGTATATGCAATGGGTACTTATTTGTAAAACAATGTTATAAGTTAATTAACACGATTTTGATAACATCACAATAATCATACCGCAACATCTGGTTAGGGACAACAGTAAAAACCAAGGATTCCAACTAATATGACCTATTCACACTTTGGAATAAATCAGACTTTATCTGCCAAGGGAGGTAATAGAAAATTAGAGATGTCTCATATTACATAAGCATCACTGGTTGTTTAACATACTCAGTGCATAGCAAGCAATCACTTACTGGTAATATTCCTACCCGAAAACACTGTTAACCCTTGTGTACAGCACACTCTAAACCTCAGAATATATTGGTGTGCAGCACACTCTAAACCTCAGACTATATTTGTGTACAGCACACTCTAAACCTCAGAATATCTTTGTGTACAGCACACTCTAAACCTCAGAATATCTTTGTGTACAGCACCCTCTAAACCTCAGAATATCTTGGTGTGCAGCACACTCAAAACCTCAGAATATATTGGTGTGCAGCACACTCTAAACCTCAGACTATATTGGTATGCAGCACACTCTAAATCTCAGAATATCTTGGTGTGCAGCACACTCAAAACCTCAGAATATCTTGGTGTGCAGCACACTCTAAACCTCCGACTATATTGGTATGCAGCACACTCTAAACCTCCGACTATCTTGGTGTACAGCACACTCTAAACCTCAGAATATCTTGGTGTGCAGCACACTCAAAACCTCAGAATATCTTGGTGTACAGCACACTCTAAACCTCAGACTATATTGGTATGCAGCACACTCTAAACCTCCGACTATCTTGGTGTACAGCACACTCTAAACCTCAGAATATCTTGGTGTGCAGCACACTCAAAACCTCAGAATATATTGGTGTGCAGCACACTCTAAACCTCAGACAATATTGGTATGCAGCACACTCTAAATCTCAGAATATCTTGGTGTGCAGCACACTCAAAACCTCAGAATATCTTGGTGTACAGCACACTCTAAACCTCAGAATATATTGGTATGCAGCACACTCTAAACCTCCGACTATCTTGGTGTGCAGCACACTCTAAACCTCAGACTATATTGGTATGCAGCACACTCTAAACCTCCGACTATCTTGGTGTGCAGCACACTCTAAACCTCCGACTATCTTGGTGTGCAGCACACTCTAAACCTCAGACTATCTTGGTATGCAGCACACTCTAAACATCAGAATATCTTGGTATGCAGCACACTCTAAACCTCCGACTATGTTGGTGTGCAGCACACTCTAAACATCCGACTATCTTGGTGTGCAGCACACTCTAAACCTCCGACTATCTTGGTATGCAGCACACTCTAAACCTCCGACTATCTTGGTATGCAGCACACTCTAAACCTCCGACTATCTTGGTATGCAGCACACTCTAAACCTCAGAATATATTGGTGTGCAGCACACTCTAAACCTCAGAATATCTTGGTATGCAGCACACTCTAAACCTCAGAATATATTGGTATGCAGCACACTCTAAACCTCAGAATATCTTGGTGTGCAGCACACTCTAAACCTCAGAATATCTTGGTGTACAGCACACTCTAAACCTCAGACTATCTTGGTGTGCAGCACATTCTAACTAATCGCGAGTTTAAGGTTTATCAAGGACATTTGTGCGAAATTATCCCAATATTTGGCTATTAAACTATCTGGTGGCAGACTTATTCCCTAATATATCCCCAGAAAAGGTTTTAACGTATATTAGTGAAAGCAATAAGCAAGCAAGTATATCTGAGAACTCTCCATTATTAGATGTCTCTGATTATGGTGACATACTTAAAGATAGCTAGACAACTAATACTTTAGTTGCACGTATTGTTTAAATCATCGAACGATGTGTGTGTGTTTAACCTCGTGGCCGCAGCGCATATTTGCGAGCATAATCACAAAATTTCTCTTTATTTGTGTAAATTCATTACAGGTATTACCCGAAAAACATTTGTTTGAGATACTATGGAATTTTCATAAACATTTGATGGCACAAACAGGCCACCATACTGTTCACTAACGAGATAGTTGTCTAAGTATTGGATGGCACAAACATGTCACCATACTTATTGTTACTCATGATCACAGCTCCTTAGCCACGCTGAAGATCCCCTAGCAAACTCGACCATCTACCACCACCCCTCAAGAATGTTCTAATTGACCTCGGTCATTTTGAACCTCTAGCTACGGCACTGGATCAATTATGAAAATGCCCGACATTAAAGTGAATTGTCACTGCTTATACATGTAAGCTTCATTCCTGGTTTGTCATCATTCATAAAACACATAAATCTTGCAAATCTACTCATGAATAATGCAGCTATTTCTGTACGTGCGTCTGACATATCCAGCAAATAAAATATGTAATTAAAAACTTCCTATTAACTGTATAAGCTATCAAGAAGCACCTTTAGGTTTTAATAAATGAGCTATAGTTGACAGGTAGAAAGTAACGAGGATTAAAATGACGTGTAAAGAATGCGTTGTAGCAGATGAACTACTGTTGTTGCTATGAGATTGCGATGATGTAGCACGTTCTTTAGGGTGATTAGTTCCAATGTTATTGTCCACTGTTTTCATAGTTTGAGGCGTGTTCTGCAAGCAAATAATACATGGATTATAAAGCAGTTCAAATGTAATATAATATTGGTGAAG
Organism: Archivesica marissinica; assembly: GCA_014843695.1. NCBI lineage: Eukaryota > Metazoa > Mollusca > Bivalvia > Venerida > Vesicomyidae > Archivesica > Archivesica marissinica. The sequence continues at coordinate 30,170,042 of CM026398.1, forward strand.
GGGGGGGGGGGTAACTTGACTTTCTTATCACATTTAATGGGGGGGGGGGACTGATAATAACATGTCATGGGGGGGGAGGGGGTAACTTGATTATCAAGTATGATGGTGTCGAGGCGCAGGAATGTTAGTTGTATCAATACAACATGGTCTTATAATTTTCAGATTGTTAAATACGTATTCATATATACTTATTAATATCTTACTTTGAAATTTTTATATATATTTAGAATCTACACTGTTGAAAATAATGATAGATGTAAGTTTGAATTAGGTCTATTTTGCCATTTTTACCCAAAAAAAAACAAACGAAATTGACAATGTAATCAAAGTTATAAGTTGAACTGTGGACTATGTACATGTCGGTGTTCATCCTAGGTCAGGCGGAACTGTGGACTATGTACATGTCGGTGCTCGGAACTGTGGACTATGTACATGTCGGTGCTCGGAACTGTGGACTATGTACATGTCGGTGCTCGGAACTGTGGACTATGTACATGTCGGTGCTCGGAACTGTGGACTATGTACATGTCGGTGCTCATCCTAGGTCAGCCGGAACTGTGGACTATGTACATGTCGGTGCTCGGAACTGTGGACTATGTACATGTCGGTGCTCGGAACTGTGGACTATGTACATGTCGGTACTCGGAACTGTGGACTATGTACATGTCGGTGCTCGGAACTGTGGACTATGTACATGTCGGTGCTCGGAACTGTGGACTATGTACATGTCGGTGCTCATCCTAGGTCAGGCGGAACTGTGGACTATGTACATGTCGGTACTCGGAACTGTGGACTATGTACATGTCGGTGCTCGGAACTGTGGACTATGTACATGTCGGTGCTCGGAACTGTGGACTATGTACATGTCGGTGCTCATCCTAGGTCAGGCGGAACTGTGGACTATGTACATGTCGGTGCTCATCCTAGGTCAGGCGGAACTGTGGACTATGTACATGTCGGTACTCATCCTAGGTCAGGCGGAACTGTGGACTATGTACATGTCGGTACTCGGAACTGTGGACTATGTACATGTCGGTGCTCGGAACTGTGGACTATGTACATGTCGGTGCTCATCCTAGGTCAGGCGGAACTGTGGACTATGTACATGTCGGTGCTCATCCTAGGTCAGGCGGAACTGTGGACTATGTACATGTCGGTGCTCATCCTAGGTCAGACGGAACTGTAGTCTAATGGTTAACACGTTGGACTGGTAATACAGTATAATCCTAATAATATGAACAGTCTTTCAGATGGGACTTTAATCCGAGGACTCTGGAATGGGTCTGTATCATTGCACTATCCTCCAAAAATCTAAAATGACTAATCTCTTCAGGAGGCGTCGCTCATATGGGCAACCGGTAGCGACGATAAATAAACGTAAAACATAAACACTCCTAGGTCAGAATGTATGGGAGAAATGAGAAACCGCCATTCAGAAATAGCTGTAAACTCAAATGTACCCCCCCCCCAAACCCATTATCCTAGGGAGAAATGGGGTGCGTGCCCAAGGAGCGAAGTCAGGGTCCATATAGGGCGACTATTTCGCCCATGCCGCTCACTATGCGAACGATGTAATTTTGTTTATAGTCGCCACCGCATAAATGCATTTGGGCGACTGTATTTTCTAAGATGGTTATGTCCTAAGGTGATTCTTCTGTGGTGGTTATTCGATGATGATTATACGTGTTCTGTGATGATTATTCCTATGCTTCTATGATGATTATTCCTGTTCTTCTACGTTGATTAGTTCGGTATTCTCTGACGGTTCTGTATTCTGTGTGGCTTATGAAGACGTCATCAGGTGGTTACTTCTTTATGTGCCGGCCAGGTTGACAAGGCCTGGTCTGTACGTGGTCCTTTGTAGGGCCACACTCCTCACTGTTGGTCACCCCGCAGCAGCATTAATACGGATCTGACAGTTAGACATCTGGTCGTCGATTGTCGCAAACGAGTCTACTAAACTCCGGTGTAGCTCGGGGGAGCGTGGATCCACGACTGTTGCCGCTCCATCAGGTCCGCCGTCTCGTCTATCCGCCAGAAAAAAGTGTCGAAAGTCGGCGAAGATATAGTGGTTCAGTGCCCACTATCTAGAAGAGCTGGTGGATCTGTCCTGATGTGCCATAGCCGTGGATCCACATACTTGGAGAGATTCCCCCTTCGCAAGATCGACAACCAGAAGATCCCAGAATCCTACGCTGCTGCTGCGGAATGTGCCCCGGTCACGACGTGCACGTCGTGAGGAGATCGACCGGGCCGCTCACTATAATGAGCGCTGCGTGTATATATAGTAGCAGTTCTGTTATGTTTTCACTCACATACGGATCTGTAGTCCAGTGGTAACACACTGGACTGGTAATCCAGGGATCGCAGGTTCGATCCCCCGTCTGACCATAATAAAATTAACCGTCTTTCAGATGGGACGTTAAACCGAGATCTCGTATCGGTGCTTTACACCGTGCACGTAAAATAACCAGAGGAGATTCTGGAATTGGTCTCTGTCTGTATCATGCACTATCCTCCAAAATCTAAAATAACTAATCTCTTCAGGAGGCGTTACTCATATGGACAACTGGTAGCGACGATAAATAAACGTAAAACACAAATGTTTTCACTCATATCGTAGACTTGTTGTCATAGTGATTCTATTTACACTTCTAATAGTAAAGAAATAAAGAATGTTGAAATGAAATATATAAATTATATGACTTGACAATTCTCGTGTTTATTATACCTCTTGAAGGATGCTGTATTTACATTTTGCGCTACCGCTGACTGTAGGTTTCACGAGCAGATGCACGAGTTCCTTAGCCTGCTCGCCGCACCACTTTAATATGTTGCTTTCTATGCAAACTGTTGCTTCTCGAACGAGACTGAAATTAAAGGTTTTTAAAACAGATGTGCATAATAAATAGTAGATTATTAACGTTATTTTACAGTTGGTGCTAACAACAAAGGATACTCAGAATAGGGAAGTCGTGATAGCGCAGTGGGTGCGCGTTCGCTTCAGGTGCGAAAGGTCCGGAGTTCGAGCCCCGCTGGAGCCGTTACGATCATGCCCTTAGGCAAGGCATTTAAATTCCATGTTGGCTCTTCTCTCTCACTCGTGGCGATGGATTCCATCAGGAATGAGGTCTCGAGAGTGATTAATATAAGTTGTAAGAACTTGTTTCGCAATCGAGCTAAACTAAATTTGTATAAACTAACAAAGGAGACAACTCCTGATCAACGGCTAATAGTTAAACCTGTCCTAAGCAGCCAGCCAAGGGAATCACAGAAAGTGGCTGCTTAGTAGAGGTCAATTGAATAATAAAACAACATACTGGGAATCTGGAAACTGGCTGTTTAATACGGATTGGCTGCTTAACCCATTCAACACCAAGTAACTGACATGGACTGGTCCATGATGTTTTTAGACCAATAAATTAATAACAAAATTACATTTGGATCAGTTCATTTATAAAAATGGGTAAAAAAAATTCTAAAAATAGTTATATTACTTGAAAAAAAAGTGCAGATCCTGATGAGACGGCTCGTCACGAGCCAGCCGGCTCATCTGGATCTACACTTTTTTGTAAGCCAATTTAGAGGTCTGTGGTGTTGAAAGGGTTAATAGAAGTGATCGCTAACACAGGTTTGATTGTATTTTGAAAATTGGTAGAAATAATGGCCCTTGGAAATTGATATGAAAATTAGTTAACGATAAACAAGGAAATAATTATTATTATGAAACTTGAAAACAAGATGGCTACCAATATTTAATATTTTCTGTGTGCAGATCTATAAGAAGTACAACATGTAGACCCCTTGATGATAACAAGTGGATCAGTGGTTACCACGGTGGACTGTGCATCCATGGGTCGTGAGTTCGAGCCCAGTCCAACCCTAATAAAATTAACGGTGTTTCGGGTTGGATTATACACCGAGGTCCCATGTATTGGTGCTTCTAGAATTAGTGAGAACCAGGGATGCTTCTAGAATTAGTAAGAACCAGTGATGCTTCTAGAATTAGTGAGAACCAGGGATGCTTCTAGAATTAGGGCATCTACTGTAACTTGTACTATCCTCCAAAATATGCAATTATAAATCATTTCTTAACTCTTTGCATGCTGGGTAAAATAAAGGCTCTAAATAGTTAGAATAATTGTAGAGGACAATGCATGTGTTTTTCTTATTAGTAACTGAAAACGGTGGAAATTATGTCATGGAATTTCATTAGAAATTATGTCGTATCGTAAATTCATCTGCCTGTAAACATACCTGCAGAATTCTTCTGTTGGTGGTTGATATATATTATGGATGGTGCTGTTTAATTTACTGTCATAACACCAGTCTGATGTCTCTCCTTTATTGGAATAACATGTCATAAATTGTGAATAAACTGAAATAAAATAATATAAATATATGTAATTAGGAATATATCCAACAGGACAATATATGTAATTAGGAAGGTATCCAACAGGACAATATATGTAATTAGGAAGGTATCCAACAGGACAATATATGTAATTAGGAAGGTATCCAACAGGACAATATATGTAATTAGGAAGGTATCCAACAGGACAATATATGTAATTAGGAAGACATCCAACAGGACAATATATGTAATTAGGAATACATCCAACAGGACAATATATGTAATTAGGAATACATCCAATAGGACAATATATGTAATTAAGAATACATCCAACAGGACACTATATGTAATTAGGAAGGTATCCAACAGAACAATATATGTAATTAGGAATACATCCAACATGACACTATATGTAATTAGGAATATATCCAACAGGACAATATATGTAATTAGGAATACATCCAACCGGACAATATATGTAATTAGGAATATATCCAACAGGACAATATATGTAATTAGGAATACATCCAACAGGACAATATATGTAATTAGGAATATATCCAACAGGACAATATATGTAATTAGGAATACATCCAACAGGACAATATATGTAATTAGGAATACATCCAACAGGACAATATATGTAATTAGGAATACATCCAACAGAACAATATATGTAATTATGAATATATCCAACAGGACAATATATGTAATTAGGAAAACATCCAACAGGACAATATATGTAATTAGGAATACATCCAACAGGACAATATATGTAATTAGGAATATATCCAACAGGACAATATATGTAATTAGGAATATATCCAACAGGACACTATATGTAATTAGGAATACATCCAACAGGACACTATATGTAATTAGGAATACATCCAACAGGACAATATATGTAATTAGGAATACATCCAACAGGACAATATATGTAATTAGGAATACATCCAACAGGACAATATATGTAATTAGGAATACATCCAACAGGACACTATATGTAATTAGGAAGGTATCCAATAGGACAATATATGTAATTAGGAATACATCCAACAGGACAATATATGTAATTAGGAATATATCCAACAGGACAATATATGTAATTAGGAATACATCCAACAGGACAATATATGTAATTAGGAATACATCCAACAGGACAATATATGTAATTAGGAATACATCCAACAGGACAATATATGTAATTAGGAATACATCCAACAGGACAATATATGTAATTAGGAATACATCCAACGGGACAATATATGTAAATAGGAATACATCCAACTGGACAATATATGTAATTAGGAAGACATCCAACGGGACAATATATGTATTTAGGAAGGTATCCAACAGGACAATATATGTAATTAGGATGGTATCCAACGGGACAATATATGTAATTAGGAAGGTATCCAACAGGACAATATATGTAATTAGGATGGTATCCAACAGGATAATATATGTAATTAGGAAGACATCCAACGGGACAATATATGTAATTAGGATGGTATCCAACAGGATAATATATGTAATTAGGAAGATATCCAACAGGACAATATATGTAATTAGGATGGTATCCAACAGGACAATATATGTAATTAGGATGGTATCCAACAGGACAATATATGTAATTAGGAAGATATCCAACAGGACAATATATGTAATTAGGATGGTATCCAACAGGACAATATATGTAATTAGGAAGGTATCCAACAGGACAATATATGTAATTAGGAAGACATCCAACAGGACAATATATGTAATTAGGATTATATCCAACAGGACAATATATGTAATTAGGAATGTATCCAACAATATATGTAATTAGGAAGACATCCAACAGGACAATATATGTAATTAGGAATGTATCCAACAATATATGTAATTAGGAAGGTATCCAACAGGACAATATATGTAATTAGGAAGACATCCAACAGGACAATATATGTAATTAGGAAGGTATCCAACAGGACAATATATGTAATTAGGAAGACATCCAACAGGACAATATATGTAATTAGGAAGGTATCCAACGGGACAATATATGTAATTAGGAAGACATCCAACAGGACAATATATGTAATTAGGAAGGTATCCAACAAGACAATATATGTAATTAGGAAGGTATCCAACAGGACAATATATGTAATTAGGAAGACATCCAACAGGACAAAATTATATGTTTGTTATATTCTTACGTTCAAATAGTCTATGTGTTGTACAGAGGTCGGTAAGCTCCTCTTGAATGCCGTTGTAATTGACTAGTGCCTCTTCTATCTCTCTCTGAGATGAAGCTGGACATGACGTCACCAGTCTGGATACACAACGCATAGCGTCCATATATGAACTGAAATAGTCGAGAAAGTATATGATTAACGCATATTAACGCGCATATTAACGCATCATAGCTGACTAGCGCCTCGTCCACCTCTATCCCCACCTCTATCTATCTGAGAGGGAGGTGAACACCCCGACACCAGTCTGGATACACACGGGTAAGTGGTTCAGTGGTTAACACGTTGGACTGCGAATCCAAGGATCTTAGGTTCGATCCCCCGTCTGACCATAATAATATTAACAGTCTTTCAGATGTGACTTAAAACCGAGGTCTCGAGTCGGTGTTTTACACCGTGCACGTAATAGAGCCAGAGGAAACTCTGGAATGGGTTTCTGTATCATTGCACTATCCTCCAAAATCTAAAATTACTAATCTATTCAGGAGACGTCGCTCATATTGGCAACCGGTAGCGACGATAACTAAGCGCAAAACACACACACAGTAGTGTATGTTTCGTGGACTATAATACGGGTCCAGCATGTGATATTGTCTCCTGCAACAGCTGTTTCATTATTTATACAAGATACTGTCCTCGATAAGTTGAACATGCTGACGGACAAACTGAGATTATTTATTACGCTGGTCTCTATTGCTATATAGGATATATATATTAAACTCGTGGTCACAGCTGTCAGATGGGAAGACACGTGAATGATGTTGATTCCGTGTGTGACAGTTTGGCCATTCAAACTGTGTATTAAACTAATATGCTACATCGTAATGGTGGTGCTCAGCTGGAGGTTTCACCAAATATCAAAACCCCCACGAGAGACGACTGCGGAAATCCACATTCAAGTTGTAGACACAATACAACACTTTATATGCAAACTTAGAAAAACAACCTGCCATCCACATCTTAGTATATTATTACCTGGATAGTGTGTGTGTGGTGGTGGTGGGGGGGGGGGAGGGGGTCTTTAATGCTAGCATATAAATATAATGTGGAAGTCGTGATAGTGCGTTCGCTTCATGCGAAACGGCCAGGAGTTCGAGCCCCGCTGGAGCCGTTACGAGTGTGCCCTTAGGTAGCAAGGCATTTAAATTCCACGTTGCCTCTTCTCTCTCCCTCTTGGCGATGGATTCCATCAGGAATGGGGTCGAGAGTGATTAACATTAACAGTTGTAAGAACTTGTTTCGCAATCGAGCTCAAATAAATGTGTATAAACTAAGTTGTACACAAAATACAGCACGTTAGAGTATATCCAAACAAGACAGCACTACCACCCAGATCATAATTATTGTCTGGATAGTAGGGGAAACTGTGAGAAATCTTGACCAAGTGTGGTATATAGGGGTCAAAATTATAATATCACTTAATAATGGGTATGGCTAAGCTGTTGATTTCTTCCTGTGGAATATTGTTCCATTCCTGAATTCGGTTACTATGAATACGGGGTGTGTTACCAGCAGTAGCATTGGCAGTTTTGAATCGATTGCGCAAATGTGTGTGTGTGTGTTTTACGTTTATTTATCGTCGCTACCGGTTGCCCATATGAGCGACGCCTCCTGAAGAGATTAGTTATTTTAGATTTTGGATGATAGTGTAATGATACAGAAAGAGACCAATTCCAGAATCTCCTCTGGTTCTTCTGCGTGCACGGTGTAAAGCACCGACACGAGACCTCGGTTTAACGTCCCATCTGAAATACTGTTAATTTTATTATGGTCAGACGGGGGATCGAACCACCTGCGATCCCTGGATTACCAGTCCTGCGTGTTACCACTGGACTACAGATCCGTCGTTGTAACATGTGAACGCCAACGACATGGCAAGTCGGTTGTATCTCACTTTCCCCACTTTTTGATTTTTGGCCAGTGCAGACTGTCTCACTTTCCCCACTTTCAATGTTCACACCTTTCATTTACCTGTAAGTAAGGTATACTGTGAAACTGAAATAACTGAACCACGTTTGTTAATATACTGACTTAAGACATAAGTATTTTAAAAGATATTACTATACCTGGCCTACGTTACAAAAATTGACCAACCTTTTAACAGCCGAATCAAAAGAATTATTATTAAAACTGTCCAAATGTATTTACTTTGCTGCAAATTTACTAAGAAAGTAACTTCATTACACATTTAAAATTATTTGTATTTGTTAAGCACTTCTCTGAAAATCCATGACTGTCTACTCATATATATTGTGTATTTGCTATAAGCATATGACTATGTTTTATGCAATAAATTATTGTTGTTGTTGTTGTTGTTGTTTTCTAATATGTTAGCTAGCTGATTAGAGACAGTTAAAGACACTTAAAGTGATCTGAGTAATATGTAGTCAGTTAAAGATACCAATTAATTAACACAAAAATGTGTTTGAAGATGACAATTGTTCACTTAATGAAGTCAAACAATGTAATAATCATACCATGACTTAAGCATATAAATATAACCATAACATTCAACTACATCACATTCAAAATGGCAAACGCACAGGTTGGAGTTCGCTTTATAGAAAATATACTTGGCAGTCAGACCCTGATACACAACGATTACTTGTTCAGCCTTAAGAATAACAAGGGAGATCGTAGCTATTGGAAGTGCGTGAACAAAGATTGTACGGCGAAAATCAACTTAAAGGATGATATTCCAACTAAGGTAAACTTTGAAAGGGTGTTACTTTCACTACTCACAGTGCGTGTGGAGAAAAGTTCAAGCGTGTGGACTTGCGACTGAGTTTCGCGATAATGATGCCTTCCGCACGTTAGCTCGTAGAGCCGGTGTGTTGCCACTTGTACCGATGCCATTGGTGGAGGATGTTTAGTTCCATGCCCTGGAAAGCAACGACGATGACTCAACGCCTGTTGTCAGGTTCAAAGACTATGTCACTGAGCAATGGGTAGAAGGTGACAAGCCGATGTGGAACCACTACGACAACGATGGGCCACGTACTACAAATCATGTTGAAGGTTGGCACAACAAGGTCAACGGACTTCTCACCCACCCGCACCCCAACGTCTACAAAGTCATGGAACTATTCCAGAAAAAGCGGCGACCAAAGAAGCGGCTGTACCGGGTCATCGAGGAGAGATTGGGCCACCTGAAGCAGAGGCTCGAGTCTGGGGAAGTAGATGTCATGGAGTACGCCGACGCAGCATCACATCTCACCAAGCTAGGACCATGAACAATATTGTGTATGACCAACAATTTGAGGATTTTGTCTGCTGAACACTCATTATTTCTCCATGAAAATAAATGTGACATTTATATGTGCTACTAAGTCGCTAAATGTGCTTATTAAATAATATATGGTGAAGGAACACAAAACAATAAGCATGTGTATCCTCTTTATTGGTCAAATGTATGTAATAAAAGTTTATTAAAACACAATCCTATGTTACTTTTATCAATTTAAAACACCATTCAATTTGTGGTTACAAACTTTTCGCAGTACAGAATACCAAATTTGGTCAATTATCACCAATTAAGTCCATTGTTAACCATAACAAAGACGTCTCACTTTCCCCACTTACAAATTCCCTACTTCTTTACCTGGAATCTATAAAGTGGGGAAAGTGAGAACACCCCGGCAAGTCGTTGGTGCATCCTGTCGTTTGAAATCGTGCGCGAAGATTCGTATCGCTCGACTAGAACACCCAAGCTGGCCTGCAACGTCTTCAGTCAGCCAGCACAAATCATGATTGTCGTCATATTCGTCATATTCGCATAAATTAGTGGGTATTATTGGCACATAAAAATGTTACAATGTAAAAAACGTTTAGGTTTTCACAAATTTTGAAGCATTTTCGTTATAGTGCAGTATTGTCGAAGTATTTCTATATTATATATACTTGCAGTATTATCGAAGTATTTCTATATTATATATACCTGCAGTATTGTCGGAGTATTTCTATATTATATATACCTGCAGTATTGGCGGAGTATTTCTATATTATATATACTTGCAGTATTATCGAAGTATTTCTATATTATATATACCTGCAGTATTGTCGAAGTATTTCTATATTATATATACCTGCAGTATTGTCGGAGTATTTCTATATTATATATACTTACAGTATTGTCGGAGTATTTCTATATTATATTTACCTGCAGTATTGTCGGAGTATTTCAATATTATATATACCTGCAGTATTATCGGAGTATTTCTATATTATATATACCTGCAGTATTGTCGGAGTATTTCTATATTATATATACTTACAGTATTGTCGGAGTATTTCTATATTATATTTACCTGCAGTATTGTCGGAATATTTCAATATTATATATACCTGCAGTATTGTCGGAGTATTTCTATATTATATATACCTGCAGTATTATCGAAGTATTTCTATATTATATATACCTGCAGTATTGTCGGAGTATTTCTATATTATATATACCTGCAGTATTGTCGGAGTATTTCTATATTATATATACCTGCAGTATTGTCCAAGTATTTCTATATTATATATACCTGCAGTATTGTCGGAGTATTTCTATATTATATATACCTGCAGTATTGTCGAAGTATTTCTATATTATATATACTTGTAGTATTATCGAAGTATTTCTATATTATATATACTTGTAGCATTATCGGAGTATTTCTATAATATATATACCTGCAGTATTGTCGAAGTATTTCTATATTATATATACCTGCAGTATTGTCGAAGTATTTCTATATTATATATACTTGTAGTATTATCGAAGTATTTCTATATTATATATACTTGCAGTATTGTCGAAGTATTTCTATATTATATATACTTGTAGTATTATCGAAGTATTTCTATATTATATATACTTGTAGTATTATCGGAGTATTTCTATATTATATATACCTGCAGTATTGTCGGAGTATTTCTATATTATATATACCTGCAGTATTGTCGGAGTATTTCTATATTATATATACCTGCAGTATTGTCGGAGTATTTCTATATTATATATACCTGCAGTATTGGCGGAGTATTTCAATATTATATATACCTGCAGTATTGTCGGAGTATTTCTATATTATATATACCTGCAGTATTGTCGGAGTATTTCTATATTATATATACCTGCAGTATTGGCGGAGTATTTCAATATTATATATACCTGCAGTATTGTCGGAGTATTTCTATATTATATATACCTGCAGTATTGTCGGAGTATTTCTATATTATATATACCTGCAGTATTGGCGGAGTATTTCAATATTATATATACCTGCAGTATTGTCGGAGTATTTCTATATTATATATACCTGCAGTATTGTCGGAGTATTTCTATATTATATATACCTGCAGTATTGGCGGAGTATTTCAATATTATATATACCTGCAGTATTGTCGGAGTATTTCTATATTATATATACCTGCAGTAATACTGCAGTATTGGCGGAGTATTTCTATTATTATACCTGCAGTATTGTCGGAGTATTTCTATATTATATATACCTGCAGTATTGTCGGAGTATTTCTATATTATATATACCTGCAGTATTGTCGGAGTATTTCTATATTATATATACCTGCAGTATTGTCGGAGTATTTCTATATTATATATACTTGCAGTATTGTCGGAGTATTTCTATATTATATATACCTGCAGTATTGTCGGAGTATTTCTATATTATATATACCTGCAGTATTGTCGGAGTATTTCTATATTATATATACCTGCAGTATTGGCGGAGTATTTCTATATTATATATACCTGCAGTATTGTCGGAGTATTTCTATATTATATATACCTGCAGTATTGTCGGAGTATTTCTATATTATATATACCTGCAGTATTGTCGGAGTATTTCTATATTATATATACCTGCAGTATTGTCGGAGTATTTCTATATTATATATACTTGCAGTATTGGCGGAGTATTTCTATATTATATATACTTGCAGTATTGTCGGAGTATTTCTATATTATATATACTTGCAGTATTGTCGGAGTATTTCTATATTATATATACCTGCAGTATTGTCGGAGTATTTCTATATTATATATAACTGCAGTATTGTCGGAGTATTTCTATATTATATATACTTGCAGTATTGCGGAGTATTTTTTTTTTTGGTTTGTCGGAGTATTTCTATATTATATATACCTGCAGTATTGTCGGAGTATTTCTATATTATATATACTTGCAGTATTGTCGGAGTATTTCTATATTATATATACTTGCAGTATTGTCGGAGTATTTCTATAATATATATATACCTGCAGTATTGGCGGAGTATTTCTATATTATATATACCTGCAGTATTGGCGGAGTATTTCTATTTTTTTTGGTTTGTGGGTTTTTATATTATATATACTTGCAGTATTGTCGGAGTATTTCTATAATATATATATACCTGCAGTATTGGCGGAGTATTTCTATATTATATATACCTGCAGTATTGGCGGAGTATTTCTATATTATATATACCTGCAGTATTGTCGGAGTATTTCTATATTATATATACTTGCAGTATTGTCGGAGTATTTCTATAATATATATATACCTGCAGTATTGGCGGAGTATTTCTATATTATATATACCTGCAGTATTGGCGGAGTATTTCTATATTATATATACTTGCAGTATTGTCGGAGTATTTCTATATTATATATACTTGCAGTATTGTCGGAGTATTTCTATATTATATATACCTGCAGTATTGTCGGAGTATTTCTATATTATATATACTTGTAGTATTGTCGGAGTATTTCTATATTATATATACCTGCAGTATTGTCGGAGTATTTCTATATTATATATACCTGCAGTATTGTCGGAGTATTTCTATATTATATATACTTGTAGTATTATCGAAGTATTTCT
>CM026398.1:30184507-30227744 GCA_014843695.1 Archivesica marissinica
TATTATATATACTTGCAGTATTGTCGGAGTATTTCTATAATATATATATACCTGCAGTATTGGCGGAGTATTTCTATATTATATATACCTGCAGTATTGGCGGAGTATTTCTATATTATATATACTTGCAGTATTGTCGGAGTATTTCTATATTATATATACTTGCAGTATTGTCGGAGTATTTCTATAATATATATATACCTGCAGTATTGGCGGAGTATTTCTATATTATATATACCTGCAGTATTGGCGGAGTATTTCTATATTATATATACTTGCAGTATTGTCGGAGTATTTCTATATTATATATACTTGCAGTATTGTCGGAGTATTTCTATAATATATATATACCTGCAGTATTGGCGGAGTATTTCTATATTATATATACCTGCAGTATTGGCGGAGTATTTCTATATTATATATACTTGCAGTATTGTCGGAGTATTTCTATATTATATATACTTGCAGTATTGTCGGAGTATTTCTATAATATATATATACCTGCAGTATTGGCGGAGTATTTCTATATTATATATAATTGTGCATTATCGGAGTATTTCTATAATATATATACCTGCAGTATTGTCGAAGTATTTCTATATTATATATACCTGCAGTATTGTCGAAGTATTTCTATTTATATATACTTGTAGTATTATCGAAGTATTTCTATATTATTATACTTGTAGTATTATCGAAGTATTTCTATATTATATATACTTGTAGTATTGTCGGAGTATTTCTATATTATATATACCTGCAGTATTGTCGGAGTATTTCTATATTATATATACCTGCAGTATTGTCGGAGTATTTCTATATTATATATACCTGCAGTATTGTCGGAGTATTTCTATATTATATATACCTGCAGTATTGGCGGAGTATTTCAATATTATATATACCTGCAGTATTGTCGGAGTATTTCTATATTATATATACCTGCAGTATTGGGGGTTTTTTTTTTTGGTTTGTCGGAGTATTTCTATATTATATATACCTGCAGTATTGGCGGAGTATTTCTATATTATATATACCTGCAGTATTGTCGGAGTATTTCTATATTATATATACCTGTAGTATTGTCGGAGTATTTCTATATTATATATACCTGCAGTATTGTCGGAGTATTTCTATATTATATATACCTGCAGTATTGTCGGAGTATTTCTATATTATATATACCTGCAGTATTGGCGGAGTATTTCTATATTATATATACCTGCAGTATTGTCGGAGTATTTCTATATTATATATACCTGCAGTATTGGCGGAGTATTTCTATATTATATATACCTGCAGTATTGTAGGAGTATTTCTATATTATATATACTTGCAGTATTGGCGGAGTATTTCTATGTTATATATACTTGCAGTATTATCGAAGTATTTCTATATTATATATACTTACAGTATTGTCGGAGTATTTCTATATTATATTTACCTGCAGTATTGTCGGAGTATTTCTATATTATATATAACTGCAGTATTGTCGGAGTATTTCTATATTATATATACCTGCAGTATTGACGAAGTATTTCTATATTATATATACCTGCAGTATTGTCGGAGTATTTCTCTATTATATATACTTGCAGTATTGTCGGAGTATTTCTATAATATATATATACCTGCAGTATTGGCGGAGTATTTCTATATTATATATACCTGCAGTATTGGCGGAGTATTTCTATATTATATATACTTGCAGTATTGTCGGAGTATTTCTATATTATATATACTTGCAGTATTGTCGGAGTATTTCTATAATATATATATACCTGCAGTATTGGCGGAGTATTTCTATATTATATATACCTGCAGTATTGGCGGAGTATTTCTATATTATATATACTTGCAGTATTGTCGGAGTATTTCTATATTATATATACTTGCAGTATTGTCGGAGTATTTCTATAATATATATATACCTGCAGTATTGGCGGAGTATTTCTATATTATATATACCTGCAGTATTGGCGGAGTATTTCTATATTATATATACTTGCAGTATTGTCGGAGTATTTCTATATTATATATACTTGCAGTATTGTCGGAGTATTTCTATAATATATATATACCTGCAGTATTGGCGGAGTATTTCTATATTATATATACCTGCAGTATTGGCGGAGTATTTCTATATTATATATACTTGCAGTATTGTCAGAGTATTTCTATATTATATATACTTGCAGTATTGTCGGAGTATTTCTATATTATATATACTTGCAGTATTGTCGGAGTATTTCTATATTATATATACTTGCAGTATTGGCGGAGTATTTCTATATTATATATACTTACAGTATTGGCGGAGTATTTCTATATTATATATACTTGCAGTATTGTCGGAGTATTTCTATATTATATATACCTGCAGTATTGTCGGAGTATTTCTATATTATATTTACCTGCAGTATTGACGGAGTATTTCTATATCTATGCCAGAGAAGAGTCTCTTGTCACTGCGAGCGACATTAAGCTTGTGTGTGCTGTATTTCCGGAAGCACGAGATGGCTTCACTCTTCATGATGCCAACATCGGAACACTGGGCTGCGGCATGTGGCCATAGAGATACTGTAAATACACACATAGACTATGATAAGTTTAATCACAAGTTATCGATTTTAACAGACGAGATGCTATTATTGTAAACGTATCCTACTATGATAATATTTTCAAGATATTTGATAGAACTGATATTTCGAGTTTTGCCTGGAACTTGGAAAGTTTGTCCTATATGACAAGAAGGCCGAGTGATTTGATCACATGACCCTGATCTCATCTGACGTCTCGAGCTTTGCGTGGAAAGTTCCCTACTTTAACAGACGAGATGCTATTATATGGTAATAGATTCAAGTGATTTGGTAACATCTTCCCGAGTTAGTTTATACACATTAGGATAAGCTCGATTGCGAAGCAAGTTCATGCAACTTATATTAACCACCCTTAAGAACTCACGTGGAATTTAAATGCGTTGCCTAAGGGCACAATCGTAACGACTCCAATGGGGCTCGAACTCCGGTCCTCTCGCACCTGAACCGAGTTAAGAAGACGACTGGAGATTTGCTTGCAAGGTTCATCCTATATGACAAGAGGGTCTAGCGATTCGATCACCTGTTCATAATCTTAACATATATTTCTATGTTTGCTTGGTAAGTGTATCCTATTTAACAAGGGAGTCTAGTGACTTGTTTGCATGTTCCAGTTCATGTTCCAGCCTTATTTCAACTGATATTTCGAGCTTTGCTTGGGTGGTTTATGCTATATGATAAAGAGGGCCTAGAGAGTAGATCACATGGTCCTGATTTCAACTGTTGTCTCGAGCTTTGCTTGGACGGTTTATGCTATATGATAAAGAGGGCCTAGCGAGTAGATCACATGGCAATGTTTTCAACTGATGTCTCGAGCTTTGTGACACATAATGATTACTACACTGGTGGACGCTTCACCCTGAATGTCAACCGAGGGCAATGGTATGATAATCGACTAATACAAAATTCACTAACGCATTATTTCCTTATCTTCAGTATTAATGTTTATATTTGCTTTGTTTGGATCAAGTTTTGTTTTGCTTCAGGTACTAAATGTTTGGTGAGACCGACCGCACCGATCTGGGGCATAAGTGGAGCCACTGACCCGCCGTCTCAGCCCTTTCTTCGCCATGCTCTCAATATATAAAACATATCCGATGAAATGAAGAGTATACTATTTTAATTATTTCATACTGAGCGTGATTTGAACCATCAGTCTGTTACTATATTCACTCTGCGTGTTGAGTGAATTATCTGTAACATACTTGTTCCCAATTGTTACTGTATGGAGATTTTACCGCCGGCATCCCGGGATGTTTCGTTGATCTATAATAATCCATTCGCATCGTATATCGGCTGTATCAACAACAGATATTTCTATTTCAAGTTTAATGGTCTATGTTTTGTGGGTCTCGAGGGATGCAAATATGTTGAGATCTCATTGTGATATTGTTGTGATTAGTTAACCATTCCGACATACTGGATGCTCTGTAGACTATTGATGGTGGTGACGACGACGGACCTTTGGGGGTTAGAACAGGGCGTTGCATAAACCATTGGTGATGACAGACATGCATGGTCTTTGTTTTTTTGAGTTTGGGTTTAAAGTCGCACCAACAGCTTAGTTCACATGGCGACTCTCCAGCTATTATTCCTTGAGGAAGTATTTCGGGCACGGACGGGTAGAACCACCGATCTTCCGAAAGCCAGCTGGTTAGCTTCGATACATGAACTAATTACTGGTCAACGAGCTGAACCACTCTACCACGGAGGCCATATACCACTGGGGCTATAGTATAGTGATTTATATAAACTATTTTAATATTGGTGGTGGCAGATCACTAGAGGATATAGCAGTGAGCTGTATAAAGTATTGGTGGTGTCAGATCACTGGAGGATATAGCAGTGAGCTGTATAAAGTATTGGTGGTGTCAGATCACTGGAGGATATAGCAGTGAGCTGTATGACGTAGTGGTGGAAGATCAATGTAGGATATAGCAGTGAGCTGTATAAAGTATTGATGGTGGCAGATCACTGGAGGATATAGCAGTGAGCTGTATAAAGTATTGGTGGTGTCAGATCATTGGAGGATATAGCAGTGAGCTGTATAAAGTATTGGTGGTGGCTGATCACCGGAGGATATAGTAGTGAGCTGTATAAAGTATTGGTGGTGTCAGATCACTGGAGGATATAGCAGTGAGCTGTATAAAGTATTGGTGGTGGCAGATCAATGTAGGATATAGCAGTGAGCTATATAAAGTATTGGTGGTGGCAGATCACCGGAGGATATAGCAGTGAGCTGTACAAACTCATACCCCCATAGACAATGCTACAGAATCTACTTGAACCAGAAGATGTGGTCCATGTGCAGATAAGCCAATGGCAACTGTGGTTAACATGAATTACACAACATAAATAAAAACTGTAGTATACTTTTTTTATTAGTCGGCTGCCAGAAGGCCAGAATGTCTGCGACTATATTAAATACGCTGTAAGAAATGTCATACAGACGGATATGTAGTCCAGTGGTAACACGCTGGACTGGTAATCCAGGGACCGCATGTTCGATCCCCCGTCTGACCCTAATAAAATTAACAGTCCTTCAGATGGGACGTTAAACCGAGGTCTCGTGTCGGTGCTTTACACCGTGCACGTAAAAGAACCAGAGGAGACTCTGGAATGGGTTTCTGTCTGTATTATTGCACTATCCTCCAACATCTAAACTAGACCTCGGTTTAACGTCCCATCTGTATCATGCACAATCCTCCAAAATATAAAATGACTAATCTCTTCAGGAGGCGTCGCTCATATGGGTAACCGGTAGCGACGATAAATAAACGTAAAACACACAAACACACAACTAGTCGTATGTAGAAAAACATATTTAAATGACAACAAATTTCCATTTAATCGTATTTCTGATCAATTTATTACTTTCTGTTTTAATGCATTGTCCTAGGGGTCAGTTATTATTAGGTTTCCATAATATAACATTATATCTTTTTTCAAGTGCATCACACATTTTTGTTCTAACTAGCCAATGGCATTCGCTTTAATAGTATTCTTTCTTTGCCCATGTAATGCAAATGCTTCATTTACATTTTTTTTGACATATGCAAATTTTAAAGTAGCTCCTACAATATGAGTGTGTGTTTTACGTTTATTTATCGTCGCTACCGGTTACCCATATGAGCGACGCCTCCTGAAGAGATTAGTCAGTTTATATTTTGGAGGATTGTGCATGATACAGATGGGACGTTAAACCGAGGTCTAAGAACCAGAGGAGACTCTGGAATGGGTGTCTGTCTGTATCATTGCATTATCCTCCAACAATCTAAAATGATTAATATCTTCAGGAGGCGTCGCTCATATGGGTAACCGGTAGCGACGATAAATAAACGTAAAACACACACACACACACACATGGGGTTTCTTAATGTTTTTTACATTAATGTATCAACGGTTATACATATATCTAATCTACGACCCACATATATATATATATTTATTTAGCCTAGTTTAAAACTATTTTATTTTTATTATGACATCACGTGTATTCATGCACACGACACTTTACAGACAAGTCGTCGGCGGAGACTTATATCATTAATTCTTCTCCAAAAATCTATCCCAAGATACAAACATTTACTGATGTTCATAAAAAGGGTGTCTCATAAGTCAATAATGGCTGGTCCTTTCAATAGTGGTGACATTATAATAAACAAACACTTTACTGTACGCTTACTTCCATACACTGAACGACTTTAAAAACGCACTACTTTTGTCGGGGGTATATTGTGTTTGTCGGGGGTATATTGTGTTTGTCGGTGGGTATATTGTGTTTGTCGGGGGTATATTGTGTTTGTCGGGGGTATAATGTGTTTGTCGGGGGTATAATGTTTTGTCGGGGTATAATGTGTTTGTCGGGGGTATATTGTGTTTGTCGGGGGTATAATGTGTTTGTCGGGGGTATATTGTTTTCGTCGGGGTATAATGTGTTTGTCGGGGGGGGGGTGGGTATATTGTGTTTGTCGGGGGGGGGGTATATTGTGTTTGTCGGGGGGGGGGTATATTGTGTTTGTCGGGGGGGGGGTATATTGTGTTTGTCGGGGGTATATTTTTTTAGTAAGAGCCCTTTTCAAAAATATCTGTGCCATATTTGATGACATTCCGCAAATTAAAAATATGCAAAAAATCACCCATATATATAGACGGTGATTCTTTAATTTTGTTCAGTGTATATCGCTATAGCCTATATAATTATATCAAGATTAAGCCACCAGAAGTATTGTTTATTGCATATGTGTGTGGGGGGTAGGCTAAAGATACACTACTTGTGGTGGCTTATGGGTATAAATCCACGCAACGAGGGAGAAAGAATGGGCAACGTGGAATTTAAATGCATTGCCTAAGTGCACAATCGTAACAGCTCCAGCGGGGCTCGAACTCCGGACCTTTCGCACCTGAAACGAACGCGCATCTACTGCGATATCACGACTTCCACATATGCAAACTGCATATCCTTTAGTCCATACCACACATTTCGCTTCAGTATTTGCTATTTTTGCTACTGTTGCAGTGATGGTGTTTTTCTGTCGACAGAATTTGTTTTTCCTGCGATGATTTAGGACTAGTATCCAGCTGTTTTGTGTATAAATTATGTCGAGTTTATCAAGGTTCGACAAGGCGTATAACAAGTTCCAGGATATAACACATTCTAGCTTCCCACTCCATCATGCGCTCTATGTAAAACTCGTATATTGTCTGATATATTTCCACGTTGAATAAACTATCCCTCCTGCCTCCAGAATTTATATTAACCCTTTCAACACTACATACCTCTAAATAGGTTAGCAACATGTGTAGATCCAGATCAGGATCTGCACTTTTTGCTAGTAATTTTACTATATTTAGTAAAAATTACCTATTTTTATATAAATGAACTAGCTCAAATGTAATTTTCGGAGAAATTTATTGGTCTAAATATATGCAGAATGTGGCAGAATGTTGCAATCACAGGCGGGTGTACGTCTGTCTAATTGAGGCAGAAAAATGTAAAAAATAAACCCAACCTGTTTTATTATATATGACATAAGGGAGATACTGGTTGTTTAACTGTACAGTATTTCTGTGCGATCTACACTGGAGGAGTTGGTGATAAATTGGCGGAAATCCAGTCATTTCAAGTAACGCTGAATTCGGACGATTTCGCTCTTTCTGTTTTTCCACTGGACAAGAGCAATGGAACAGGTAAGTTACCATACTATATTAGACTCGTCCAGTGTAGATCGCACAGAAACACTGTACAGTTAAACAACCAGTCTCACCTTTATGTCATATAAAGAGACACGATCTGAGCGGGACTCAAACGCAATGATGATAGGTTACAGTGGTATACAAGTCAGCGAACTTAATGGAGACACGGACTGTGTGCGATGATGATTGAGCTTATTTACCCTGTGTGCAGTTTGAAGATCGTGTGATATAACTTTGACTTTATTCACGTTTTCATATGAGTTGTCATTTTACAATATAGTCATACATACTACGTATACATGTATATCAAAGTAAGTAAGTAAGTGAGTGAGTGAGTGAGTGAGTGAGTGAGTGATTGAGTGAGTGAGTGAGTGAGTGAGTGAGTGAGTGAGTGAGTGAGTGAGTGAGTGAGTGAGTGAGTGAGTGAGTGAGTGGGTGGGTGTTTGGGTGGGTGGGTGGGTGGGTGGGTGAGTGGGTGGGACTGGGTGAGTGGGTGGGATTTGTGAGTGAGGGAGGGAGGGAGGGAGTAAGTAAGTAAGTAAGTAAGTAAGTAAGTAAGTAAGTAAGTAAGGCGTTTACAGTAATGAATATTAATGACATTTCATACCTTCTCATAAATACAACACTTAAAATTTCCAACTCCGTGGTCGATTGGTTAATGTCACTGACTTGTATACCACTGTAACCTATCATTACTGATGGTCACTGGTTCGAGCCTCGCTCTGGCCTTGTCTCTTTATATGAAAAAGTTGGCAGTTTCGAATGTATATTAATGACATTTTATAATACCTTCTCATAAATGCAATACTTTAAATATATTAAACAGGCCGCCATCGAGTGGTTACGGTAATTGACTTGCATAGCACTGTAACCTATCATCACTGATGGTCACGGGTTCGAGCCTCGCCCAGGCCGTGTCTCTTTATTTGGAAACGTTGGCCGTTTCTTACCGAGGTTGGTGCACCAAGTACTGGTTAACCGGTGGAGCCTGCCCAGGAAACGTGTTGTTAGGTAAACTGCCCCGCCGGCGATATAGCCCAAAATGGTGCTGTTGAAGGCTTAAAACCCGAACAAACAAGCATTTTAACCACCGTGCCGGATAGTTTGTCCAGATTGTACCGTTGTTTCTATTAAATATGTCCGACTAGCGCAGTGGGTAGTACGCTCGCTTCTTACCAATGTCACCCAAATTCGAACCTCGGACAGGGGAAGTATGTAAGATGGTACGGTGGCCGCCGGCTCTGGCATGCGGGTTTTATCGGGGTTCTCTGGTTTTCTCCCACACGGTTGACCATATATGCGCTTTCATCTGCACGAAAGTGATTAATATAAGTTGTTAAAACTTGTTTCGCAAGCGTTGTAAAATAAATAAAGTTCATACTATGAAATGCTCGAAATTTCGTTTTCACATCAGTATCTCCCAATGAGTTTCATTTGCTAACTTATACCCTAAAATATCGCAACTAAATATGATAGTGATTCGGGCTCCGGTACATAAATACAGTCAATCCTGTGCTAAAGGCCACCTCCTAATAAAGGCCTCATATGAAAATCCTGTCTCTAAAGACCACCATTTTTCTCTCCATCAAGCCATTTTCAATGCATTTTAACCCTCTATTGAGAGGCCACCTGCCAACAAAGGCCACTGTTTGACTTTCCCGAGGGTGGCCTTTATAGACTGGTTTGCCTGTATATAATATAAGTATGCCCCCAACGCTACAGTAAGTTGATTGCTTTCTGTCAATATTGCTATCATGTTAAAGTCATAATAATTTCTAACTACTTCATACTGTAATGTGACACGTTGATATCTTCATAAGATAATCGCTATTGGAGGCTCATACAGCGTGAAATAAAATAGTAATAATTTTACCATAAATTCTAACAAAAAGAAACGCGGTAATTGGTGGTAATAATACGTTACGCATGTCGTCTGCTGGCATCTGCGCAATGCCTCTAATTAGACAATATGCAGTCTGGGGGAGTATTAAATGCATCGCTTCATTGGTGCTTTGTCGTGCCGAATCTAACTTGTACTACGAGCAAACTATTAAAAACAAAATGAAAATCGCTCTTCAAATAAAAAAGTTATGAACATTTGAAATGTTGAATAACCGGCGGCCATTTTAAGCTTGGTAGTGCGAAGTACAGAAGAAGCTCCAAGCTTAGAAGTACCCCGGGTTCTTCTAAATGCTCGGTATTTAGCAGTGTGTGTTTTACGTTTATTTATCGTCGCTATCGGTTGCCCATATGAGCGACGCCTCCTGAAGAGTTTAGTTGTTTTAGATTTTGGAGCCACTCCAGAGTCTCCTCTTGTTCTTTTACGTGCACGATGTAAAGCACCGACACGAGACCTCGGTTTAACGTCCCATCTGAAAGACTGTTAATTTTATTAGGGTCAGACGGGGGAACGAACCTGCGATCCCTGGATTACCAGTCCAGCGTGTTACCACTGGAACATCGATTTATATATAGTCACTAGCCTGGGTTCCAGTCTGTCGATTTTTCACTTTTTAACTTCTGGCAAAATGATATCATCAGAAACTCAATACGGCCCAATTAATAGTCTCAGTGTTAAAATATATTTATTTGACTGACCAGGCAAAATATGTTCCCAGGCTATAATAGTCCCGTCTGAAAGACTGAACATTACTATATTATAGGGTCAAACGGTGGATCGAATCTGCGATCCCTGACTTCTCAGTCCAACGTGTTAACCAATGGATCATTGACCAGTCTACAATACATGTGCAAATCGAAGTGGAAGCTCGATAGCGAAACAAGTTCTTAAAACTTATATTAATCACTCTCGAGACCTCATTCCTGGTAGAATCCATCGCCACGAGGGAGAGAGAAGAGGCAACGTGGAATTTAAATGCATTGCCTAAGGGCACAATCGTAACGGCTCCAGAGCGGCTCTAACTCCGGACCTTTCGCACCTGAAGCGAACGCGCATCCACAGCGCTATCACGACTTCCACGTAGAATATTAAAGCCAAAAACAGGCATGTTTTCACGTATGACATCACTGCTACTACACATTCTTGCGAACTAATTTGCACAATTATTTTTCACCAGTAAACGAGGTTTATGCAAATTTAGATGTAGGTTAATTCAGATTACCAGTCGAAACTAATTATGCGCAGGTGCAAACGTTGACATATTACGGTAAATGTGTACAAACATCCTTTGTGATCATTGATATCACATCTTTATTCATGATATACATGTACGATATGCGTTGTGTCACGCGCTGGTGCTTATATTAGAATATGCTTACATACATTTGTTATGGCAACAAATGTCGTATACGACGTTGGTTTGTTAGTTGAAATACCAAGTTTTGGTGGCAATTATTTGGAGAAAAGATACAATATAACAGGAAATTACATTCTATAGAAATGTTCTTGTTCACCGATTTAGTGTCACCATAGCTCCTCCTTTACGACATTGATATAATTCAGTGTGTATATGTTCCTTAATAAACACTCCAAGCGAATTACAACACCCAGCTGCCCCAGTCAAGCATACAATAATAATGAAATCGACTAGAATTGCGTGATAATAAACGCTTTCATCTTCAATTAAAAACAATTAGATTGGTTGATAAATTTTTGAACAGCTGTAAAAAAAATAATGGTTTGGCCATCCTCGTGAAAAGTATCTCTGCATTGTAGCAGTAGATTGCAACTGTGGGGAGGAATACTAACAATTCGTAATACGTAATTCTAGGTTAATATTATTGAGGGTATATCCACACTAGATCCACTTTTGGAAATCGAATGAATTGTCCTAGCCTGGGTTCTAGTCGATTTCCCACTTTTTTACTCCTGGCAAAATGACATTATCCGAAACTCAATACGGCTCAATTATTTGTCTCAGTGTTAAAACTATATTTATATGACTGACCAGGCCAAATATATCAACGCCTGTTCCCAGGCTAGAATTTCCCCGTCCGTGCATATGTATTAAATATGTCATTTGTTATATTACTGCAGTTGAGTCCGCCTCCGTGGTAGTGTGGTTACGGTCGCTGACTTGTATACCACTGTAACCTATCATCACGGATGGTCACTGGTTCGAGTCCCGCTAAGGAGGCCGTGTCTGTTTATATGAAAACGTTGGCGGTTTCTTACGGATGTTGGTGCATCAAGTACTGGTTAACCGCTGGAGCCTGCACAGGAACGGTGTTGTTAGGTAAACTGCCCGCCGGTGATATAGCCCGACGTCAATTTATGATTTTGCATACATATATAAATGGCTAAGAGCACAGTTCTTTAACTTAAATATCAGGGCTCTCGTAAAGCTAGAATTTAATACCTTTCACCGCTGATCTATTACATTCTCTTAATTACGGTACATAAGACAATTGAAGAAATGCACTGGTAATCTAAACCATATCTAAAAGGCTTATGTTCTGAAATAAAAACCAATTAGGCATACGGAACAGAAATCCAGCGATTCTACAAGCAAATAATCATTTAGTTAATAAGAAGAGAAAATAGGAATATGCTTAAGAAAGATAACAGAAAACGAACAAGAAAAATATATTCGGGAAAAAAGAAGAAATGAACATAATGGATGATATATAAATGGTTACAGAGAACTCTAAGAAACAGAAGCAGAACCCGACAGAGCAACGTTAACCTCATGCTGGGCTCAGACTTCTGTTTCCAATTCCAGCTTATTACAGAGCGCCCTTCAACAGCCCGTATCGCGTGCGGATCAACGTATAATAAACAACCTCTATCTACTGCGCACAAACTACGTACATTTGGCATTAAGAGAAGGAAATATATAACACAGTATGGTAGGGGTATTTTGCAACTCGTGCCGGTATTTTGGTCTCGTTTACTAGTATGTACTGTACCCAATTTTCGGCATCAAATCTCAGTTTTGAGCTAATTCTCTCAAAAACTCTCAGATATAAATTTATCTCATTTGGCTTCTAGTGCGATGGTTCCGATCTCTAGTGCGATGGTTCCGATCTCTAATGTGAGGGTTCCGATCTCTAGTGCGAGGGCTTCCGATCTCTAATGAGAATTCGGCGTCTGACCCTAATACAATTAACAGCCATTCAGATGGGACTTTAAGCCTAGGTCTCGTATGGGTGCTTTACAACATACACGTAAAAGAACCAGACGAGACTCTGGAATGGGTATCTGTCTTTATCATTGCACTATCCTCCAACATTCTAAAATGACTAATCTCTTTAGGAGGCGTCGCTCGTATGGGCAACCGGTAGCAACGACAACTAAACGTAAAACACACACAGAACTACAGTCGAACATGTGTTAGTGGTCACCTCTATTAAGCAGCCAATCTGTATTAAGCAGCAAGTTTCCAGATACCCAATATGTTGTTTTTATTATACATTTGCCATCTATTAAGCAGCCACCTGTGCTAAGCAGCCACCATCCGTGATTCCCTTGATTGGCTGCTTAAGACAGGTTTGACTGTATTACGCTATAAACCGACATATCGTGTATCGGTGTTATTTACAGGAAGTGTAATAGAACAATGAATGCATCTGGGGATGGTAGCACTATCCTCCAACAAATAAAATGACTAACATATTTCTGAGGGGGGGGGGCGTCGCCCCTATTAACGAAGGGGCAACGATAAATAAGCGTATCAAAACAAAATAGTAGTCACTTGTCGTTGGGAAAGTCGCAGACGTACTGGTGTCACGTGACTGACATGGACATCCGATACAGCAGATGAAAAATAGAATGTGTCAGGTTGGAAACACACTGTCACTCGAGCAGCATTGATATATGTGATATTACTGTATGAAACATCCCATTTGCAGAAACCATTATGGACTGATATCTTTTGTTCATTCAAATACCTCTTTATCACTTGGTGATATTATACTCGAGATAATACAAACAAGGAATGTCAAATTAGATATCAATTTAACATTCCTATAATACTACCAATGTGGAAGTCGTGATAGGGCAGTGGTAGATCAGCTCGCTTCATGTGCAAAAGGCCCCGAGTTCACGCCCAGCTGTAGCCGTTACGAGTGTGCCCTTGTTTGCCTAATAGGCAAGGCATTTAAATACCATATTGCATTTTCTCTCTCCCTCGTGGCGATGGATTCCATTAGGAATGAGGTATCGAGAGTGATTAATATAAGTTGTAAGAACTTGTTTCGTAATCGAACTTAAATACATTTGTAAAAACTAACTCCTTATGCGCGTTTAAGTGCGTTGATAATTAAACACGTAGGTTGTAGCTGACCAATGTTGCAGTGGTTAGCACGGTGTACTTGTAATCCACGCTGGACTGGGTCGCAGGTTCGATCCCAGCTATGCCATAATAAAATGACTAATATATCATAGTATTTGGATGAGACTTTAAGCCGAGAAAGCATCGCAATCAATATGAACAACGGGGGCGGATCTATGATTTCATAACATATTTCCATAATAATAGTTTTTCCAGGTTCATTGTCGAGCCGTGTTAATCGTTTAGGTAAATCATTGTTTTCGATTAAAAAAGTTTAAATTTTATTTATTTTACAACGATTGCGAAGCAAGTTCTAACAACTTATATTAATCACTCTCGTTGACGCGGATGAAAGCGTAGATGTGGTCATTCGTGTGGGAGGAAACCGGAGTACCCGGAGAAAACCACCTATCCGATATGGCGACCACCGTCTCACTTACTTCCCGGTACGAGGATCGAACCCGGGTTGCATTGAATTACTGACAGTCATGTATATTAAGCATGTATCTTGCTTTCATCTTGCTTTCATCTTGCTTTCATCTCGCTTTCATCTTGCTGCCATCTTGCTTTCATCTTGCTTTCATCTTGTTTTCATCTTGTTTTCATCTTGCTTTCATCTTGCTTTCATCTTGCTGTCATTTTGCTTTCATCTTGCTTTCATCTTGCTTTCATCTTGCTTTCATTTTGCTTTCAACTTGGCTTTCAACTTGCTTTCAACTTGCTTTCATTTTGCTTTCATTTTGCTTTCATCTTGCGTTCACGGATTATATTGCTAACGTACGAAATTCTTTGTATGCCCTCCCTCGGTCTTTAATAGTTCATCATCGATGAATGCTCCAACAATTTCATACACTTTAATTTGTGAATCTATCAATAATGGATAGTGCGTTTTCATTTAATGTATTATTTTCTAAGTCTCCGAGTGTCAATTAAGATCAATTAAACCTAACGATGACGTGACGGAATGATAAGTTGTCAAGTCAAAGGATGCATGTGGGATTTACGGCCTAACCCGGATAACTCACAGTACTCAGTATAGATAAATTTTCACCGACTTAAATTAAAACTAAATGTGCAAAGATGTACTTCTAATAGTAGGAATTGACGTCATTATACCGTAGCCCTGTTAAGCCGATGTATGTGAGTTTAGGATTTAACCCCGGCCCCAAGTATACTCAGTATAGCTCCAAATTTACACATGATTAAAATGGGGGGGGGGCAACCTGTTGAGTGTGTGTTTTACGTTTATTTATCGTCGCTACCGGTTGGCCATATGAGCGACGCCTCCTGTAGAGATTAGTAATTTTAGATTTTTGGAGGCTAGTGCAATGATACAGACAGACCCATTCCAGAGACAGAGACCCATTCCAGAGTCTCCTCTGGTTCGTTTACCTGCACGGTGTACATCACCGACACGAGACATCGGTTTAACGTCACATCTGAAAGACTGTTAATTTTATTAGGGTCAGACGGGGGGTCGAACCTGCTCTCCCTGTATTACCAGTACAACGTGTTACCACTGGGCTACATATCCAACATGTTGAGTAATATAGCCAGCTTTATATACCACTATACCGTTAGGTCCGCCCTCGTGGTCGAGTGGCTAAGATCGCGACTTGTATACCACTGTAATCTATCATCTCTTTAATTTCTTACGGAAGTTGGTGCACCAAGTACCGGTTAACCTCTGGAGCCTGTCCAGGAAAGATGTTAGGTAAACTGCCCGTCGTTCAAATGGGCACACGGTACAATATAAAACAAACTATACCTTGGTACACCGTAAAACATGATTTGTGTTGCAGCCGATGTTCTTGTTAACATTGGTACTGGTGGCTTTGTAACATTGGGAATTTGAGAACCTTTATTGCTCATTTGTATAATATGTGTACATCGATTTCAATAGACGAATCTCGTAAAATTTTACTAAGAACAGAATGGCCAGGTCGAGTATTTCCCACCTTAAATATTTATAAACGTATTATTAAAATCGTTATTTAATCATTTATCTGGCAGGGTGTGTGGTGATATCACGGGTAGAGGCTGTTTCACGGTGGAGGGGCGGCTTCACGGGGGAATGGCGGTTTCACGATGGAGGGGCGGCTTCACGGGGGAATGACGGTTTCACGATGGAGGGGCGGCTTCACGGGGGTGGCGGTTTCACGATGGAGGGGCGGCTTCACGGGGGGATGGCGGTTTCACGATGGAGGGGCGGCTCACGGGGGAATGGCGGTTCACGATGGAGGGGCGGCTTCACGGGGGAATGGCGGTTTCACGATGGAGGGGCGGCTTCACGGGGAATGGCGGTTTCACGATGGAGGGGCTCAATCACTGTGGAGGGCGGTTTCACGGTAGATGGGGCGGTTTCATGGAAGAATGGCGGTTTCACGATTGAGGAGCGGTTTCACAGTGGAGGGGCGGTTTCAGTGGATAGGGCGGTTTCACAGTGGAGGAGCGGCTTGACGGTTGATGGGGCGGTTTCACAATGGAGGGGCGGCTTCACGGGGAAATGGCGGTTTCACGATGGAGGGGCTCAATCACTGTGGAGGGCGGTTTCACGGTAGATGGGGCGATTTCATGGAAGAATGGCGGTTTCACGATTGAGGGGCGGTTTCACAGTGGAGGGGCGATTTCAGTGGATAGGGCGGTTTCACAGTGGAGGAGCGGCTTGACGGTTGATGGGGCGGTTTCACAATGGAGGGGCGGTTTCACAGTAGATGGGGCGGCTTGGCGGTGGCTGGGGCGGGTTGATGGTGGATGGGGCGGTTTCACAGTTGAGGGGCGGCTTGGTGGTGGATGGGGCGGCTTGACGGTGGATGGGACGGAAGACGGTGGATGGGGTGGTTTCACAGTGAAGAGGCGGTTTCACAGTGGAGGGGCGGTTTCAGGAACTATCTTAAGCTTCAGCTTATAATATAGTCGACAAAAGTAAAGACAGGAAGCTCTGCTTGGCTTATCTAATATACTGTCCACTAACAATAGTCTCAACTTTCAAAATGTCACGTAAGTATTTTGTCACGGTGAAATCAGCTGAATGGTTCACTACTCGTTGTAAAACACACAAAGCATTACATATTTACAATCCAGGACATTGTTTTCGTTGACAATCTATATTTCTGTCAGTGATATCAAGACTTCAGACGCCAATCGAATCAATATGGCATTACAGCATACATAATCCCACCATTATGATAGTCTCAGAAATGCCGTAGATATAATACTTATCTGAGGTTTTTATTTTTTTTTATAAATAATCTTAGATGCCTGCATGGTTGTTGTCTTATTCTTTTATGTAGCTTCTTATGTTCATCTTATGTCTAATTTTACTGTTCGACTAAATAAGCATGTTCTGTTTTAACATAGACTGTCTTTAATTCAAATTTTTAATTCCCCATAGCTGTTTTACTCTTGTTATTCATATACACATGTTGCTATATAATGGGTTATAAAAGCTCATAGGTGCTTATATTATTTGTGATATGTCTTGCCGACTCCAAAATAAAATTGAGCTTCTCTTATCTTATCTTATCTTATCTTATCTCGATGTACAATGTCATAAACTGGCAACATAATCAAAACTAATCATAAAAATAAACAATTCAACAAGTGAAAGATTGTTAATATTATTATATATCATCATGCAGGGGATCGAACCTGCGAACCCTGGAATTGCGGTAGAATTAGTTAGCCACTAGAACACTGACCGGTATAATTAACTTCATGCAGGGGATCGAACCTGCGAACCCTGGAATTGCGGTAGAATTAGTTAGCCACTAGAACACTGACCGGTATAATTAACTTCATGCAGGGGATCGAACCTGCGAACCCTGGATTTGCGGTAGAATTAGTTAGCCACTGGAACACTGACCGGTATAATTAACTTCATGCAGGGGATCGAACCTGCGAACCCTGGATTTGCGGTAGAATTAGTTAGCCACTGGAACACTGACCGGTATAATTAACTTCATAAGTGTATATGTTTTACGTTTATTTACCGTCGCTACCGGTTGTCCATATGAGCGACGCCTCCTGAAGATATTAGTCTTTTTAAATGTTTGGAGGATAGTGCAATGATACAGATAGAGACCCATTCCGGAGTCTCCTCTGATTCCTTTACGTGCATAGTGTAAAGCACCGACAGGAGACCTCGGTTTAAAGTCCCACCTGAAAGACTGTTGATTTTATTATGGTCAGACTGGGAATCGAACCTGAGATCCCTGGGTTACCAGTACAACGTGTTAACCACTGTTAACCGTCTGTTAACTTCATAACATTCTCTTCCCACTATTAATAGTTGCTGAAGTAAGCGCTAGATGCCCCGTCGTCCTTCACTAATACACTAACAGTCTCGCTTGTTTTGTTTTTGAGGGGTTAAAAGTCGCACGAACAGTTTATGTCATATGGCCACTATCCAGCTAGTATTGGTATAGAACCACTGACCTTCTACAAGCCAGGTGGACAGCTCCCTCACATGAGATCATTCGACAGACGCAGTGCGGTTCGAACTTACAGCGGTTAGGTGCAAGTGATTTGAAGTCAACGACGTAAACCACTCGGCCATACAGGCACCTCATACAGGCACCTAATACAGGCACCTCACTAACAGTATAAGCTTAAACCCGAGGCTCAATGTGTCGGTGCTTTGTAAATCTGACGTGTTAATGAAAAATAAAAACTTCAATTGGAATATCTTTATTTCTCTTGCACTATCCTCCAAAATATACCAATGGCAGTACAGTCAAACCTGTCTTAAGCAGCCAGCCAAGGGAGTCAGAGAAAATGGCTGCTTAGCACAGGTGGCTGCTTAATAGAGGTCAAATGTATAATAAAACAACCGATTGGGAATCTGGAAACTGGCTGCTTAATACAGGTTGGCTGCTTAATGGAGGTGACCACTAACACAGGTTTGACTGTATATATATATATATATTATTAGTAAGCTGAATACGCAAGTAACGGTGAAAAAACATACACAAAATACAGCAGACGGCAAATACTCCAGTAGAGGCGTCACTCACGTGAACAACCTGCAGTGACGGATACACGCCTAAATACAAACATACTCTTTTCTTGCACGAACATTATGCTGCCTATCATTAGTAGAACCGGGCTGGTTCCGACATACCCATGCAAGCTTACAGATGTAAAGTACTGCACGTAGATAACATCATTCCTTAATCATTACAACCAATGTTGAAGTAAAATCTAAAACACATCATGTTTTACATCAATATCTGAAGTGCTGATAAGCCCTAGTGGCTTTGTATTATATCCGACATATCCATGCTTATGAATAGACAGTTGTTTTTCGTGATTTGATGCGGAATCTGATGGAATTAAGACGTCTGCTCAGTTTAAAGATGTTTTTCGTTGGTATTTATATATAATTTGAACTAGTTTCCGCTCTTACGGCATTCAACTGTGGTAGTGATATATATACGAATTTATACTCAGTGTACATTGAAACATTTCAAAATAATTTCAAAATAATTCTGTAACCTTCTCCATTTAGTTAAATCAGTTATTAACATGCATGCATTGTTTACTATATTTATTTGTTAATTCACTGTCTGTTCATTTATATCATGCATACATTATCCTCATGGGCTTTTAAGCCTAATGGAATTGAAAATAAACTATATATATATATATCAACATTATTAACATAAAACTAAAATGTGTTATAAAAAATGTGTCCTCATGGAATTGAAAAACTGAATGAAACTTAATATAATAAATCTATGTCATTATGTCATGTAATTATAATATTAATCTGCAGTCGCTCTATCAATTGGAAATAGCATATCTCATATTAAATATAGAGATAGATAGTTTATTCAACAAAGGGTTACAAACCCATGGTATAAATAACATTTAACAAATAATAGTCAATGGTGATTGAAAATATACTTGCCTAAATACACACGTGTGTCTAACTAAGGTGATTCTACAACGTATACTTGTTTGATTGGTAACTACCCGCTACGTGCATAGTTTTATATTAAACAATTATTCTTATGCCCTTTTATAAACCTAATATACGGCTAGACATAAATATATGTATACCTGGTACACATTAGCCTAACTTTTAGCAGCGTTAAGATTTTAATCTGATATAATATTAGTAATTTATATAGATGTGTTCTGTGTTTGACAGATATGCACGCATGAAAACTTAAAGTTACAGTACTTTAACATGTCATCATGAATGCAGTCACTCATACGAGTGTGTGTGTTTTACGTTTATTTATCGTCGCTACCGGTTGCCCATATGAGCGACGCCTCCTGAAGAGATTAGTCGTTTTAGATTTACTCATACGAATATTGTACTGATCGCTTATGTTCTACAACAAGTACACATGTCTGTGCACAATTACACAGTGCTACTAATTAACAACCTTCAATAGGTGCGTACAACTGGTTGTTGCATGTTGCGTATTACTTCAACATCATGGTTGTTGTATGTTGCGTATTACGTCAACGTCATGGTTGTTGCATGTTGCGTATTACTTCAACATCCATGGTTGTTGTATGTTGCGTATTACGTCAACGTCATGGTTGTTGCATGTTGCGTATTACTTCAACATCCATGGTTGTTGCATGTTGCGTATTACTTCAACATTCATGGTTGTTGTATGTTGCGTATTACGTCAACGTCATGGTTGTTGCATGTTGCGTATTACTTCAACATCCATGGTTGTTGCATGTTGCGTATTACTTCAACATCCATGGTTGTTGCATGTTGCGTATTACTTCAACATCCATGGTTGTTGCATGTTGCGTATTACTTCAACATTCATGGTTGTTGCATGTTGCGTATTACTTCAACATCCATGGTTGTTGCATGTTGCGTATTACTTCAACATCCATGGTTGTTGCATGTTGCGTATTACTTCAACGTCATGCGTATTACTTCAACTTCATGGTTGTTGCATGTTGCGTATTACTTCAACTCATGGTTGTTGCATGTTGCGTTTTTGTTGGTCATGGTTGTTGCATGTTGCGTATTTTGATCTTCGCCATTATAGAACTAAAATATTGGTTTAATTAAATACACATATCAGATCAATATTACATGCAATTACACATAGAAATATACACTGCTATGCTTGTTGTAGCTCGCATGGATGGGTATACATGTATAACGTAAACTTATGTGTTATGCTTAGTTTATACACATTTATTTTAGTTCGATTGCGAAACAAGTTCTTACAACTTATATTAATCACCATCGAGACCTCATTCCTGATGGAATACTTTGCCATGAAACAGAGAAGAAGCAATGTGGAATTTAAATGTCTTGTATGAGTGCACAATCGTAACGGCTCCAGCTGCGCGCGAACTCCCGGGCTACATGGCTTGAAAGCCTAACGGGAACTTAATAAAATATGTAAATGTCTATTTAGGCATAGCCAGGTCTCGAACCAGCATAGCCAGGGCCGACATCTAACAATAGCAAATTGTGTCCCTTTACCGGTTGTGCCGCTGATTAGCTACATGTGCATCGTCTAAACGATGTACCTCTCACATTATTTTTAATGACCACCGAGACATTTTAATCATAAAATTATCATGTATTAATTCAGTCAGGAATGTCATGTGTCACAAATTTACAATTTCTTGACTCAGGTGACGGTCGAGACGGTCAGTGTAGTTTATATTATGTATCATTTGGGCTGAACATTACATACCGGTGCACCTACATTCTATACGATCTACGTATACATTTTACACGTCGGACGTATATATTTTACACGTCGGACGAATACATTTTACACGTCGGACGAATACATTTTACACGTCGGACGTATATATTTTACTCGTCGGACGAATACATTTTACACGTCGGACGAATACATTTTACACGTCGGACGAATACATTTTACACGTCGGACGTATATATTTTACACGTCGGACGAATACATTTTACACGTCGGACGTATATATTGTACACGTCGGACGAATACATTTTACACGTCGGACGGATACATTTTACACGTCGGACGGATACATTTTACACGTCGGACGGATATATTTTACACGTCCGACGGATGACTTATTTAACGGACTTGCAATATGTAGGTGCAACGAAATCTTGATATCAGAATGCCAATCAGAGTTGTTTATTTTATTCAGTCGTAGTTTGCAAACGACGTTAAATGCAAATGGCGTTATTAAGTATTCTTTCATGCAGCTTATATCTCATTCCCGTGTCACGCAGTATTATTGGTCATTGTTTACATATATATTTCATTGTTTACATATATGTTTCATTGTTTACATAGATGTTTCATTGATTACATATATGATTCATTATTTACATATATCTTCATTGTTTACATATATCTCATTGTTTACATATATGTTTCATTATTTACATATATGTTTCATTGTTACATACATATCTCATTGTTTACATATATGTTTCATTATTTACATATATATTTCATTGTTTACATATACGTTTCGTTTCATTGTTTATATATATGCTTAATTGTTTACATATATGTTTCATTATTTACATATATGTTTCATTGTTTACATATATGTTTCGCTTCATTGTTTACATATATGTTTCGCTTCATTGTTTACATATATGTTTCATTATTTACATATATGTTTCACTGTTTACATATATGTTTTCATTGTTTACATACATGTTTCCATTATTTACATATATGTTTCATTGTTTACATATATGTTTTATTGTTTACATATATGTCTCGTTTCATTGTTTACGTATATGTTTCATTATTTACATGTATGTTTCATTGTTTACATTTATGTTTCATTGGTTACATTTATGTTTCATTGTTTACATGTATGTTTCATTGTTTACATATATGTTTCATTGTTTACATACATGTTTCATTGTTTACATATATGTTTCATTGTTTACATATATGTTTCATTGTTTACATATATGTTTCATTGTTTACATATATGTTTCATTGTTTACATATATGTTTCAATATGTTTCATTGTTTACATATATGTTTCATTATTTACATATATGTTCCATTATTTACATATATGTTTCATTATTTACATATATGTTTCATTATTTACATATATGTTTCATCGTGCTATTTCACGTTTTAATTTATTGAGGTATCATGGAAAGTTGGCTAAACTGATCAAATGGGTTATCTCCTTAAATAAAGTTATTATTACAATTATTATTATTATTATTATTATTATTGTGACTAGTGAAGTATTCTCCTTTAAAATTCGGCGGTTTTAGAAGGCAAAAACATGATTTTACTCTACATACGAGAACGTTTAAATTTCATTGTTTGTCAACCTTGTCATGGTGTCATATGTTTCATTATTTACATATATGTTTCATTGTTTCTATATATGTTTCATTATTTACATATATGTTTCATTGTTTCTATATATGTTTCATTATTTACATATATGTTTCATTGTTTACATATATTTCATTGTTTACATATATGTTTCATTGTTTACGTATATGTTTCATTATTTACATATATGTTTCATTGTTTTTATATATGTGTCATTATTTACATATATGTTTCATTATTTACATAAATGTTTCATTATTTACATATATGTTTCATTGTTTACATATATGTTTCATTGTTTACATATATGTTTCATTGTTTACATATATGTTTCAATATGTTTCATTGTTTACATATATGTTTCATTATTTACATATATGTTTCATCGTGCTATTTCACGTTTTAATTTATTGAGGTGTCATGGAAAGTTGGCTAAACTGATCAAATGGGTTATCTCCTTAAATAAAGTTATTATTACAAATATTATTATTATTATTATTATTATTGTGACTAGTGAAGTATTCTCCTTTAAAAGTCGGCGGTTTTAGAAGGCAAAAACATGATTTTACTCTACATACGAGAACGTTTAAATTTCATTGTTTGTCAACCTTGTCATGGTTTCTTGAGCGGTTTTTGCATGCACAGCTATTATTAATTTAGTTTTAAAGGTCAAAAATATACCAAGTAATAAAGTACATATGTTAAGTACTGGTGTTACAACAACTGCACGAGGGACAGTTTGACAGCGATATATCATAAAATACATGTTTACATCTAACGCTAAACACCACGAAACGCTTCATGTTCTCCTATATACATAACTTTCACAAGCAAATGCGAGGCAGATATTATATAGATAACAGACAGACAGACAGATCGGCGGCCAGATGGACATGCACGGGCGCAGGTGGACACGTATGCACAAAGATGACCAGAACATACGAACAATCATAATTGTATTGTTGGCATCCGTAAAGAAGATAATTTACTGATATGCACAGATATATTTTTTATCAATTTTATCAATATACCATCATGCTCTATCGTCATTGTGCACAAGAAATAGTTTCTTTTCATGTCAGTCGGTTGATATTATCCGACTCCTAGATCTATCCGAAGTACTATGGAAATTTGTGATGGTCGTAAATTCATTAAATATATATCTTTAGACAACAATTTTTTATCGATGGTTCATGAAAAGAAACATATTTCCCAAAAAGAGATATAGTCGTATGATAAAACAAAACGCATATTAATACATGCACATCCCATAAAAACAAAACGCATATTAATAAATGCACATCCCATAAAAACAAAACGCATATTAATAAATGCACATCCCATAATTTTTTCATAGATAAGTTTGGCATGTTTATTTCACAAACTTCAATAGACCAGTTTCGTCCATGAGATACAATAATTACAAAACATTTTACACATGCTTTAAAGCCACGTGATTAAAAGTACACTAATTTAAGTTATTTATCAAAACAATGTGCATAATAATCACACACAAATAATCAGATAGTCAACTCGGAATACACGCACGTTAACATAATATTAAACTGATATGACATTTGTTAATTTTGGTTGTGTACATAACAGGCCATACATGAAATATGTCGAGTATTGTGAGTGTGTTTTTTTACGTTTATTTATCGTCGCTACCGGTTGCCCATATGAGCGACTCCTGAAGAGATTAGTCATTTTAGACTTGTTGGAGGGTAGTGCAGTGATACAGACAGAGACCCATTCCAGAGTCTCCTATGGTACCTTTACGTGCACGTGACTGTTAATTTTATTAGGGTCAGACGGGGGATCGAACCTGCGAACTCTGGATTACCAGTCCAGCGTGTTACCACTGGACTACAGATCCGTCTGTATATATATATATATGTAGAGTAGAAATACATACAAATTCATATACAATATAATAATATATTATATTATACGCGCAACAAAATTCCTAATCGGTCACCTGCTGTTTTATAATATATGAAGTCAACCAATAACCATACAATATAAATATTTTCATATTGTCATTTAATCATTTTATTGCAGATTAGTATACAGCAATTCATTGCATAAAGATCTGTAATAAAGTGTATCAAATAAAATGATATGATGATATTCACATTATAGTGTTACTAGTTTGGTCCACATACTGTAAAACACCACGTGACCGATTAGGATTATTTTATGAGTATAGTCTTCGGTTACTTTAACCCTTTCCTTCATAGAGATTTAGGTTAATATACTATTATATCTCCATACAGACGACAGCCATTTAGCTACCATGCAGTGGATAAGTAGTCGCCATATCTATCCCACCTCCATAGATATTACTGGGACTACATGAAATTCTGGCCTTTATTACGAGCATTGGTTTGACTACTACATTTCAATGTATAATGGTAATGGCGTCAAGAAGTGCTTCTATGAGGGAAAAGGGTTAAGGCTAAAAAACGCAGCGTTGTTTCATTTGCATCATTAGTGTAAGTTTTTTTTGGCAGACGGTAACGCCGCATCATTAGATGTATATAGACAATGTAATCAATAATTATGTTTGCATAATTATGTTATCTGTTTTGACATGATATGTATCTAAAGCAGACGAGCTTATTGTTTCCTAATGCATATTGATTAGCGTTATTGTTATTGCGTAAAAGCCACTAATCAACAGACGTTGTCAGAAACGCGATCAGAAGCAGACGAAAGTGCTGTGCCGACGATAACCTGAGATTTGTGTGCTACGAAAACATCTTCAAGATGGCTGGCTGTCTTATTGTACGGCTTGTTGGTTACGTTTATTTATCGTCGCCCCTGGTTAAATCGGGGAGACGCACCAAGAGTATATCAATCATTTTATTTTAGGAGGATAGTACCACAGACGCTTGGAATCTGGATACGTGGTTTCGGGTTCAAAACCAATTTTTTTTATTTCTTAAGAACATTTTGATAAACCATAGGCTTGACACTATTCATACAAAATGTTAGGCCATATCCAAACATATTTAAAAACGACACACCCGTCATCAGAGTAATTATGGAGAAATCTAAATGAAACTACTAGCTTCCGATGTAATCCATCTGTTCTTGTATATTAATGTTACAACGTGATGTAAATATTAATAAAATAAAATAAGTTTAAAGTAGATTATGTTATATTTATGTTATATTTCGGGTTTTACGCCTGCATCAGCACCATTTTGGGCTATATCGCCGGCGGGCAGTTTACCTAACAACACATTTCCTGTGCAGGCTCCAGCGGTTAACCAGTACTTGGGTGCACCAACCTCCGTAAGAAACTGCCAACTTGTTCATATAAATGAGACACGGCCTGAGCGGGGCTCGAACCCGTGACCATCAGTGATGATAGGTTACAGTGGTATACGAGTCAGCGACCTTAACCACTAAGTCAGCGACCTTAACCACTCGACCACGAAGGCGGACCCAAGTTTAAAGTAGAATAATTATGGTCCAACAATTTGGTTTTGAACTCGAAACCATTTGTCCAGACCCCAAGCGTTCGTGGATAGTACAAGATACTGTAGACGCTACGGTTCCAGAAGCAGCATTGGTTCTTTTACATGCCCGGTGTATAGCACCGATACTTCGGTTTATAGTTATTAATTATTATGGTCAGATGGGGGATCGAACCTGAGACCCATATATTTGTAGTTCAACTTGTTAACAACTGGACCATTGACCCGTCAATGCCCGGCTTAATCGTGTTTGCTATCATTATAACTATTATCTATATATCTACATTGTATGTAGATATTATATATATATATATATATGACGCCACAAAGGTTAACATGGGTATGGTGCTGTCAGTGTCACGTGGTGGTGAGTAAGTGACCTGTCGGCCGTTGTGATACATTATATTGATCTCTTGTCAGTGTGCCACGTGTCGAAGACAGCTTTTTCTTTAGATTATATAAATTATTAATCAGACAAAACTCCAAATAAAGGTCCGAACACGTCATGCAGACACCCGGGTAGAACCACCGACCGTCCACATGCCAGCTGGACAGCTTCCTCACATGAAATAATTCGACATCCCAGAGGAATTCCAACCTGAAGGAATGAAGGGGTAGACTATTTGAAGTCTTTCCCTCTCATTTCCGGGCCAATTTGGGGTAACCCCATGGGGTAACCCCATTGATTAAAGGAGATTTGAAGCCAATGACCGTCCCAACTCTGGCCCCAATGTATGTAATAACACATGTCACTATAATAAAAACTAACGTACAATAATAGTAACCACTAATGCTGCTACATGTGTGCATTACTGTAACATCTATACGACAACGACAACCGAGGAAATAGTTCATGCTTACAGCTATATTTTAGAATGACGTGTTACTTAATTGTGAGCCTACGAGGCGGGGGTCGAATGTTCGATCCTAAATCGTTTGCATAGATCGACACGATTGATTCCTAAAATAGGCAACCAATAGCATATACCGTTACATCTTGCTTACGCTGGTAGAAACGTTATTTATTTCACAACGATTGCTAAACAAGCTGTAACAACTTATATTAATCACTCTCGTTGGTGCGGGTGACGGCGTATTTGTGGTCATTGGTTTGGGATGAAACCGGAGTACCCGGAGAAAGCCCACCTGTCCGATCTGGCGATCACCGTACCATCTCACATTCTTGGTTACGCAAAGTGAACACTACCAAAAACACACTTAAAACGTCCAATCATCAGCAGTCTTTCAGATGGGGCCTTAAACCGAGGTCTCGTGCCGGTGCTATACACCGTGCACGTTTACGAACCAGAGGAGACTCTGTACTTGGTTTCTTTCAATAACACTCCACTATCCTTCGAAAATCTAAACTGACTATCTCTTCAGGGGGCGTCGCTCATTTGAGCAACCAGGTAGCGACGATAAATGAATGTAAAACACACACAATCACCAACATTGTTTATATAATGTCACCAGGTAGCAACGATAAATAAACGTAAATCACACACAATCACCAAAATTGTTTATATAATGTCACCATGTAGCGACGATCAATAAACGTAAAACACACACAATCACCAAAATTGTTTATATAATGTCACCATGTAGCGACGATCAATAAATGTAAAACACACACAATCACCAACATTGTTTATATAATGTCACCATGTAGCGACGATCAATAAACGTAAAACACACACAATCACCAACATTGTTTATATAATGTCATATAATGGTGGTAAGAAAATATTCGTCCTGTTTGGCCTAAAATGTCATGTTGTGCCTTTCACATGGCTCAGTATGGGTTGTAATTTCATTAGAGTAATTAGAGACATGCTGATAGTATCTTCATAAATGATAATTGGATTTGAAGAAAAATGTTATTGATTCATACATAAATTGTGACTTCATTTTACTGGCAAGTGTGAACAAGCGGGTAAACAAAGAAATATGGCCCAGAAAATGCATGACCCCTAAGCATTCTGATTGACAGGTTTCTCTATAGCATCGCCAGGCTTGTCGATATCAAATAGTTCAAAAGGTTTCATGTGTATACCTCGCACATGTAATGTATATCGGAATGGGTAACGTTTCTTTGGAAGATTAGTAAAGCATTGAAACGTTATGTTACGACAATAAATGATGTTTGTGTGTTTTACGTTTATTTATCGTCGCTACCGGTTGCCCATATGAAGCCTTCTGAAGAGATTAGTCATTTTAGATTTTGGAGGATAGTGCAATGATACAGACATAGATCCATTCCAGAGTCTCCTCTGGTTCTTTTACGTGTACGGTGTACAGCACGGACATGAGACCTCGGTTTAACGTCCCATCTGAAAGACTGTTAATTTTATTAGGATCAGACGGGGGATCGAACCTGTGACCCCTGGAGTCAATGAGTCAATATTCTTCCAATTATATATATTATTAATTGCATATCGACCAGATAGACGGTATTCAAATACAAGCGTATTGAAATTTACAACGTCGTCGGTAATAAATTGTATGTGCAAACTACATTGTTGGAATGGTTAATTACGAATGTTGTTAGAATATGTCGCCCAACCCATCTGTGTTAGACCCGTAGCCACACTGAGGCACAGCGGTTAAAATTTTCAAAGCAAAAAAAAATGAAAAATTAAATAAATAAAATGCAAAAATATCCCTTTGCTCTATAAAATGATGACTTCTAGAGAGCTGAAATATCAGTACATAATTATTGTCCCCGGACCCCCCCCCTCCTCCATATATTTCCTCGGTTGAAAGTTGCCTCTGGCTACGGTACTGTATATTGTTCTTATACACGACTATGTCCAAGAAAGATTGTAAGTTAAAAAAAAGTAATGCTATCTCACAATGCTGCGTTATTTACATTATTTGTTATATTGTTGTTTGTAAATAACCCATGTGTGGGTTTATATGCAAATAAAACCTTCTTCCTCTATATTCTGTTCATGCATATATGCAGTCTCATGTATGTTTATTTATTCTAAGTATCCATAGCAATAAATAATAATTAAAATAATTGTTCTTTAGCATAATAAGTCTCTTATAAAATATATCAAATTAATTCCTACTCTCATTCGTGCAGATTCACCAACGATGAACA
Source organism: Archivesica marissinica (assembly GCA_014843695.1). Taxonomy (NCBI): domain Eukaryota; kingdom Metazoa; phylum Mollusca; class Bivalvia; order Venerida; family Vesicomyidae; genus Archivesica; species Archivesica marissinica. The sequence continues at coordinate 30,214,433 of CM026398.1, forward strand.
TTTGCCTGTTTTGTAAATAGTTTCCTATTATGTATGTGTGATGTTGAATGTAATTATAGTTCTTGTATGTGCCCTACTTCATATTGTATTTCTTAATGGCCATATGCAAATTCTATTTTGCTGATTATGCAAATAAACTTGAACTGAATTGATGAAAAATACTAAACATATCAATCTAAATTCCCAACGAAATTTGCAACTTAGTTTATACAATATTATTTTAGCTCGATTGCGAAACAAGTTCTTTCAATTTATATAAATCACTCTCGAGAACTCATTCCTGATGGAATCCATCGCCACGAGGGAGAGAGAAGAGGCAACGTGGCATTTAAATGCCTTGCCTAAGGGCACAATCGTAACGGCTCCAGTGGGGCTCGAACTCCGGACAGTTCGCACCTGAAGCGAACGCGCATCAACTGCGCTATCACGACTTCCACAAATTTGCAACTTCAATTCACTCACACACATCTCAACGTATACAGGACGTCAAGCATACAATGGCAACTTTGTTCTATCTGCGATGTGACAGTCTTAAATATATTTATAATTATAAATTCCAATTTCTTGTCGCCCTATTGTTGTATGTTTCGTACTGATTTCGGAACCAATATGTATTAATTGATAGATATCTTTTTAAATCACCCAAAACGTCAGTCGGAAATAAGGCTGTACAAACTATAACATAAAACTATAAATTATAATCCACTAACATGTTTAAATAGTATCAGTTAATTAAGTGGTTCGATGAGTTCATTACATGTTAATCGATCTCTTGTAGTGGATACGAGGTCATGTATGGACTGTGAAGGTCAGTTGGCATTTAATAGCGATGTCTAATTCACAACTATCCCCCAACAATCATGAACATATCACATAGTTAGCGCAGGGGGAGGCTTTTGTGTGATGTTGTGCACGACTCTAGTATATCTACTCATCAATTATTTAAGACAACATGAGAAATAGATATATCGTCTGCAAGGCTATGTGTCGTCTGCAAAGCTATTTGAACGCGTTTATCGCCATTACGATCTTTCTGTCAATGCCAGAAACATTGATATATATATATATAATTTCTTTGGGGGTACTGCAGTAAACTGTTAAAACGAAATTTGTCAAACTATAAACACAGAACATACTTTGCATAGTGGTTGTGTAGATATATTTTAAAGCTTAAAGCCCACTACTGTGTTGAATTAGAGAGTGCTGGGGATTATAGTATGTCACGAAGCTGATGATATCAAAATGGTCCCGATTAGTTTAAAAAAAAGCATATACATATTTTTAGCCCGTTTGCAAAACAAGTTTCTACAACATCAGATTAATCGCGTTCAATACCTCAATCCTGATGAAATATATCGCAAAAGAGGGAGAGAAAATAGGTCATGTGGATGTAGGTGTCTTGCACAAGGACATCACCGCCATGGTTCTGACGTGGCTCGAACACACAATATATCGGTCTTATACGACACCTTATCCATTACACCACGGAGGCTCCAGGTTATTGATGTTTAATAATTAGTTCGTTTGTAAACAATGGTACGAACATCTGGACCCTAATTAACTGATTTTTTTAATAAAAAATATTCTATGTACAATGTAACATATGTCCCTTTAAGCTTTCCAGTTTTCAAAACAAGCTGCAAAATAACGTCTATAGCTGGTAAACACAGCCGACATTGTCGTAACAATTCCTTTTAAAATAAAGGTAATTATCGAAAAAGTCGAAGAAAGTCGTGGATGCGCGTTCGCTTCAGGTGCGAAAAGTCCGGAGTTCGAGCCCCGCTGGAGCCGTTACGCTTGTGCCCTTAGGCAAGGCATTTAAATTCCACATAGCCTCTTCTCTCTCCTTCGTGGCGATGGATTCCATCAGGAATGAGGTCTCGAGAATGATTAATATAAGTTGAAAGAACTTGTTTCGCAATCGAGCTAAAATAAATTTGTAGAAACTAAGTCGAAGTAAAATAAATGCAAATTGGTGCTTTAATGTCTCCTAGCAAATGTGCACAACAGGTTCAATTTAAGCTTAAGAAATTACATAGTTTTTAGCGTAATTAAACATGAACCAATCACAGGAACTTGAAACTTTATCCATAAGCCACCAACGGTCTCGTACCTCTATCCTAGGACACCCACCAAAGGTCTCGTACCTCTATCCTAGGACACCCCCTCTATTAATTAATTTTTAATAGAGGGGGTGTCCTAGGATAGAGGTACGAGACCTTTGGTGGCTTATGGATAAAATTTCAAGTTCCTGTGAACCAATTTAAATAACAATTAAAATAAGCACCATACATTATACCGCACAATAGCAGCTTACATGAAATCCAATGTCTGTTTTGTGTCGAAACACTATACAAAATAAAGACATTTTAACGCAATAAATATTGTATGACAGACAAAAACCCCATTATCTTCATAATATGCCAAGCTGAATTAAAACAGGGAAATTCATTTGAATATTTAAAACTCCCCTGCACATGTATACACTAGCAGCTATACTTGTATACATGCATCATTTAATATACATGCACATTTACACTTTTAATATGTGTACTATATAGGTTGTTTAAACCCCATTAAGTACTCTTAATGTTGAAGTTTGTTTATTTGAATTTATCTGATAAAATTCAAACAGCTAAAATGAACATTTCTCGTTTACAAATCAACCTATGTTTTCACTTAACAATTTGTACATTTTACATTTGATAGGGATCGCTATGTTGCTAGGTAATTCGGGTATTCCATTACACCCTATTACTTTTGATTTGGACGCCATTTAACATACTTATATAGAGATTTAATAATGTGATAATCGTATGCTACTTACCCACGTTTATTATGCATGTGAGCCGCAAGAAAGCTAATAACGAGTTCAACGTGAAATTATTCCGGATACATGCACAGCAACTTATAATTCCTCTTTTCAACATTTCGAATGTTTCGAAGTACTATTACACAGAAGAGAACATTATTACAACTGCTACTCCTGGTTTCACTTGTTTGTTTACTGTATTCGATGCAAGAAATGATACACCCAATCCGACACAAGAATCTTCTGCTTCGTTGGACGCGCGCGCGCCAGAGACTATATCGTCTGCTTGTTGTCTTCGTACTTCTGGCCAATCAAAGTTTTTCTTCCGAATGAACTGTAAACTGTTATACACTAATAGTTCATTACGCGTATTATGATCCTACACTCGTCAATATTGTTCGCTTTCATAAGCACATATATGTAGTTTATCCTTCGGTAATACGCTAAATAGGTCAGAAAAAAAATATTAACTGATTTCAATGTTACCGGTTCATTCCCGAAACTAACGTCTCGTGACAGCGTTCAACAAATCAAACGTCAACAATCTCTTCCCGGAGGCGTTGCAACGTTTTCTTATTTCAATTATTCAAATGAAAAACCACACGTCATTTCTTTCCAGACGACCAACTACGACTATGCGAGTAGATATTTTGCACGAAACAAACCGTCCTCATCAGCTACGCATTATGGCCAACTTAATAAATCATACAGTATACGTATGTAATGTATTAATCTAACACTCTGATAAGAGGACACGGGAAGATATCGATGGAAAAGTGCCGAGATATTGCCCTGATAAAGCATCAAGACCTCACCAGCCATACTGTTCAAACACGTGTAATCCGACTGTTTATACGGAAACATTGGGATCACCAAAAATCAAGTTAAACGTCAATATTAGAAATATGTCTCTACATTCAGAATAAGCATGACCCTAGCCTGTACCTGAGACAAAATTACGTACACATTTAAATGATATTTGTCTAGTATTAGTTCTTGCAGCTTATATCTTACATCTCGTTTCACATACCATTCTGCATTATTGGTCATTGTGTTAGCATGTTTCATTGTGCTGTTTCTTGTTTTAATTTGTTGAGGGCCTTATGGTAGATGGTAGATTGACTTAATTGTTCAAATGAGTTCTCTCGTTAAATAAATTCTTTATTAGTATTATTATTAAATTAAGCGTACACTGACCTGATAAGTCATGTCTAGTATACCACTACGGTAAGTGTATTGTACGTACATATTTGGCCTAAATCCTGAATCCATGGAGATGGAAAGTGGAGATTAGTGCAGTGGTTATAGTACGCTGGCTTATTGGGACCGCGAGAACAGGCTTCACCATAACACACTAACCCGAAGCGCGGGGTTAGTCGATTTGAGTTTGGGCTAGTAGAAATTGCTGAAATATTAGTCATTGAACTGTTAGGTTTAGTAATGCAGTAGTCATTCAGTCTCGTGCTGTAAATATATAGCCGATACAACTTCACAATCATCTCCTATAACCGAGGTGCTCAGAAGGTCCAGAGTTTAGCCAATCATCTGGAGTGATGTTCTTTTTTTTGCTTATCATTTTTGATCTAGTAGAAATTGCTGAAAGATTAGTCCTTGAACTGTTAGGTTTAGTAATGCAACAGTCATTCAGTCTCGTGCTGTAAAAATATAGCCGATACAACTTCACAATCATCTCATATAACCGAGGTGCTCAGAAGGTCCAGAGTTTGGCCAATCTTCTGGAGTGATGTCTGTTCTTATATAGTGATATATACACTTATACATGTATTAGTCTGTGTCCTAGCCTGGGTTGCAGTCTGTCGATTTTTCACTTTTTAACTTCTGGCAAAATGACATGATCAGAAACTCAATACGGCCCAATAATGGTCTCGGTGTTAAAATATATTTATTTGACTGACCAGGCAAAATATTTCGACGCCTGTTCCCAGGTTATCTGTGTCCGTGTATACACACTCTGCAACGTGATACAACATTTGTGATCTTTGTTTAAATGAAAATCGTTCTCCTGCATTTTACTGTTGGTACAACGGAAAACGAAGATGAACTGAAACAAGTGAAACTCGCATTCACCTAGTTGCTGGCTGTCAGATTAGTGCAGTGGTTAGAGTACGCCGGCTTCTCATCAATGCTACCCGGGTTCGATCCCAGGAACACGGACCGGGATGTGTGTGAGTCGCCAGATCGATCAGGAAGTTGATTTTCTCCGTGAACTCCTGTTTCCTCCTACACCCCTTATATTCAGGGTCACACTTGTGGATTTTCTGCCTTTATCACATCAAAACAGCACATTCTGCAGTGTGTGGTTTACGTTTATTTATCGTCACTACCGGTTGCCCATATGAACGACGCCTCCTGAAGATATTAGTCAGTTTAGATGTTGGAGGATAGTGCAATAATACAGACAGAAACCCATTCCAGAGTCTCCTCTGGTTCTTTTACGTGCACGGTGTAAAGCACCGACACGAGACCTCGGTTTAACGTCCCATCTGAAAGACTGTTAATTTTATTAGGGTCAGACGGGGGATCGAACCTGCGGTCCCTGGATTACCAGTCCAGCGTGTTACCACTGGACTACATATCCGTCTGTATGACATTTTTAGATTCTTGGAGGATAGTGCAATGATACAGACAGAGACCCATTCGAGAGTCTCCTCTGGTTCTTTTATGTGCACGATGTAAAAGCACCGACACGACACCTCGGTCTAAAGCCCCATCTGAACGACTGTTAATTTTATTAGGGTCAGGCGCCCCGATCGAACCTGCGATCCTTGGATTACCAGAATGTACACCTTGTCACACAATTAGACTTTCACCATCGTTCAACCGTTATTGGAGAGGAATAAAACCAGGCATGTGTGGTGAAAACAACAATTAGGACTTGTAAAACATAGCTCCCTCCTTCACCCCTCCATCTCCCTTCCCTCCGCCTCCCTCTCCCCTCTCCCTCTCTCATGGTGGGAGGAAACCAGTGAAAACCAACCTGTCTAATCTGGCGGCCACCGTACCAACTTACATACTTCCTGTTTCGAGGATCGATCTAGGATCGAACACGGGATGCATTGGTAAAACGTGAGCGTGCTAACAACTGCGCTAATCAGACAGCATTTATACACATATTGTACTGTAACTGATATATTTGTTCACTACCCATTTACGGTATTCTATGTAACCTAGGCAACCAGATGCAACAAATTATCTTCACCAGTAAATGTCGATACTATAAATGTACAACGGAACACGAAACTAGATTTTAAGAAGTTGCATTTATTTCACTCGACTTTCGTATTTCGTTGTATCACATATTGCACACATTACCGTTTGTTGTACCAGACTGCATAATGTGGTGAACGACGACTTATTAATACGCAGCTAATTATTACGACATTTTTGTAGCATTGTTGTTTCTAAGTTAACCACCCTCATCTCTTTAAAACTAAAGAAAGACAAAACAGTCGGAAGTTATTGTCGGAAGTTTTCTTCACTTGATGCTTTGTGCAAATATTTACAGGAAACTCGAACTATATGTTTGCTCGGCAATTTAAGACATGTTGCAGACGAGAACCCGCGCGAGTTTGGGTCTCGAATAAACTGCGGTACTTGACATCCATTAACACTAGCCGATATCTCCCATCTATATCCTCTCTATATGTTTATCCTGGCTAAAATAAAAACATTTAAACAGCTATATAGCTTTCCCATTGAATATCCTCGGAGAGGTGCATTTGCATTCTTGTATTTTTAAGCATTGGGTACTTTAGAACAAATGATAATATGTTGTAAATACATTCTTATATTAACGATGAGAATGCCTGGTGGGAATGGATGAGCACGTGAGTATGGTTTTAGCACAGGTGGAAGGAACGTAGCTGGTGGACGTAGCTTGGGGAAGGAACGTAGCTTGGGGAAGGAACGTAGCTGGTGGAAGGAACGTAGCTGGGGAAGGAACGTAGCTGGGGAAGGAACGTATCTGGTGGAAGGAACGTAGCTGGTGTAAGGAACGTAGCTGGGGAAAGGAACGTAGCCGGGGGAAGGAACGTAGCTGGGAAGGAACGCAGCTAGGGGAAAGGAACGTAGCCGGGGGAATGAACGTAGCCGGGGAAGGAACGTAGCCGGGGAAGGAAACGTAGCTGGGGGGAAGTAGTACGTAGCCGGGGAAGGAACATAGCCGGGAAAAGGAACGTAGTTGGGGGGAAGTAACGTAGCCGGGGAAAGGAACGTAGCTGGGGGAAAGGAACGTAGCTGGGGGGAAAGGAACGTAGCTGGGGAAAGGAACGTAGATGGGGAAGTAACGTAGCCGGGGGAAGGAACATAGCTGGGGGAAAGGAACGTAGCCGGGGGATGAAACGTAGCCGGGGGAAGGAACGTAGCTGGTGGAAGTACGTAGCTGGGGAAAGAACGTAGCCGGGGGAAGGAACGTAGCCGGGGGAAAGGAACGTAGCTGGGGGGAAGGAACGTAGCCGGGGGAAGGAACGTAGCTGGTGGAAAGTGACGTAGCTGGGGGGAAAGAACGTAGCTTGGGGAAGGAACGTAACCGGGGAAGGAACGTAGCCGGTGGAAGGAACGTAGCTGGGGGAAAGTAACATAGCCGGGGAAGGAACGTAGCCGGGGGAAGGAACGTAGCCGGGGAAAGGAACGTAGCCGGGGGAATGAACGTAGCCGGGGAAGGAACGTAGCCGGGGGAAGGAACGTAGCTGAGAAACGAATAGTGTACATGTATCTGAGGTAAAACAATAACGTTGTGACAGACACACACCTTCTATACGTGTAACAGAGCCATGCCCTCAGACACACAGTTAATATACTTACGATAGAGCCATGTCCTCAGACACGCCGTTAATAGACTTGTGACAGTTATATCCCCAGACACACATCTTATATACGTGTGACATAGCTCTATCCTCAGACACACATCTTATATACTTGTGACATAGCTATATCCTCGGACATACATCTTATATACTTGTGACATAGCTCTATCCTCAGACACACATCTTATATACGTGTGACATAGCAATAACCTCAGACATTCATCTTATATACGTGTGACATAGCTATATCCTCAGACATACATATTATATACGTGTGACGTAGCTATATCCTCAGACACACATATTATATACTTGTGACATAGCTCTATCCTCAGACATACATATTATATACGTGTGACGTAGCTATATCCTCAGACACACATATTATATACTTGTGTCATAGCACTATCCTCAGACATACATATTATATACGTGTGACGTAGCTATATCCTCAGACACACATATTATATACTTGTGACATAGCTCTATCCTCAGACACACATATTATATACGTGTGACAGCTATATCCTCAGACACACATCTTATATACGTGTGACATAGCTATATCCTCAGACACACATACTATATTCTTGTGACAGCTATATCCTCAGACACACATATTATATAATTGTGACAGCTATATCCTCAGACACACATATTATATACTTGTGACAGCTATATCCTCAGACACACATATTATATACGTGTGACATAGCTATATCCTCAGACACACATCTTATATACGTATGACATAGCTATATCCTCAGACACACATATTATATACGTGTGACATAGCTATATCCTCAGATATACATCGTATATACGTGTGACATAGCTATATCCTCAGACATACATCGTATATACGTGTGACATAGCTATATCCTCAGATACACATCTTATATACGTATGACATAGCTATATCCTCAGATACACATCTTATATACGTATGACATAGCTATATCCTCAGATACACATCTTATATACGTATGACATAGCTATATCCTCAGATACACATCTTATATACGTGTGACATAGCTATATCCTCAGATACACATCTTATATACGTATGACATAGCTATATCCTCAGATACACATCTTATATACGTATGACATAGCTATATCCTCAGATACACATCTTATATACGTGTGACATAGCTATATCCTCAGATACACATATTATATATGTATGACATAGCTATATCCTCAGATACACATCTTATATACGTGTGACATAGCTATATCCTCAGACACACATCTTATATACGTATGACATAGCTATATCCTCAGATACACATCTTATATACGTGTGGCAGAGCTCTATCCCCAGACACACATCTTATATACCGATGACATAGCCATATCATCAGATACACATCTTATATACGTGTGGCATAGCTATATCCTCAGATACACATCTTATATACGTGTGACATAGCTCTATCCTCAGACACACATCTTATATACGTGTGACATAGCTATATCCTCAGACACACATCTTATATACGTGTGACATAGCTATATCCTCAGACACACAGCTTGTATACGTGTGACATAGCTATATCCTCAGATACACATCTTATATACGTGTGACATAGCTATATCCTCAGACACACATCTTATATACTTGTGACAGCTATATCCTCTGACATACATCTTAAATACGTGTGACATAGCTATATCCTCAGACACACATCTTATATACTTGTGACAGCTATATCCTCTGACATACATATTATATACGTATGACGACATAGCTATATCCTCAGATACACATCTTATATACGTGTGGCAGAGCTCTATCCCCAGACACACATCTTATATACCGATGACATAGCCATATCATCAGATACACATCTTATATACGTGTGGCATAGCTATATCCTCAGATACACATCTTATATACGTGTGACATAGCTCTATCCTCAGACACACAGCTTGTATACGTGTGACATAGCTATATCCTCAGACACACATCATATATACGTGTGACATAGCTATATCCTCAGACACACATCTTATATACGTGTGACATAGCTATATCCTCAGACACACAGCTTGTATACGTGTGACATAGCTCTATCCTCAGACACACATCTTATATACGTGTGACATAGCTATATCCTCAGACACACATCTTATATACGTATGACATAGCTATATCCTCAGACACACATCTTATATACCGATGACATAGCTATATCCTCAGATACACATCTTATATACGTGTGGCAGAGCTCTATCCCCAGACACACATCTTATATACCGATGACATAGCTATATCCTCAGACACACATACTATATTCTTGTGACAGCTATATCCTCAGACACACATATTATATAATTGTGACAGCTATATCCTCAGACACACATATTATATACTTGTGACAGCTATATCCTCAGACACACATATTATATACGTGTGACATAGCTATATCCTCAGACACACATCTTATATACGTATGACATAGCTATATCCTCAGACACACATATTATATACGTGTGACATAGCTATATCCTCAGATATACATCGTATATACGTGTGACATAGCTATATCCTCAGACATACATCGTATATACGTGTGACATAGCTATATCCTCAGATACACATCTTATATACGTATGACATAGCTATATCCTCAGATACACATCTTATATACGTATGACATAGCTATATCCTCAGATACACATCTTATATACGTATGACATAGCTATATCCTCAGATACACATCTTATATACGTGTGACATAGCTATATCCTCAGATACACATCTTATATACGTATGACATAGCTATATCCTCAGATACACATCTTATATACGTATGACATAGCTATATCCTCAGATACACATCTTATATACGTGTGACATAGCTATATCCTCAGATACACATATTATATATGTATGACATAGCTATATCCTCAGATACACATCTTATATACGTGTGACATAGCTATATCCTCAGACACACATCTTATATACGTATGACATAGCTATATCCTCAGATACACATCTTATATACGTGTGGCAGAGCTCTATCCCCAGACACACATCTTATATACCGATGACATAGCCATATCATCAGATACACATCTTATATACGTGTGGCATAGCTATATCCTCAGATACACATCTTATATACGTGTGACATAGCTCTATCCTCAGACACACATCTTGTATACGTGTGACATAGCTATATCCTCAGACACACATCTTATATACGTGTGACATAGCTATATCCTCAGACACACATCTTATATACGTGTGACATAGCTATATCCTCAGACACACAGCTTGTATACGTGTGACATAGCTCTATCCTCAGACACACATCTTATATACGTGTGAGGTTGTCAGGTTTCTTCCCTATAGGGAAAAAACCGTGGTTTTTTCCCGGTTTTTTCCGATACGGAAGAAATACGTTTCTTCCCAACTACTGGGAAGAAATGGAAGAAACCTCCTTTTTGTCAATTTGTTTAGTAATATATGCGCACAATATAGATAAAATGTATATATTATGATTAATATTGCTTCAACAATAACATCTGTTGATCAAGTCCAATTGACAGGTGTCAATTAGATTGTATAGTGAAGTCCCATAAGCTGGGTCACACCAACCAACCTGTTATAATTATTAGCTATTGTTATATGTTTCAATTGACAGGTTATTAACTTCTAAAAGTGGCAAACATGTGATATGGCTTCATTTTTGTTCAGGGGTTTCCTATTAAAATACAATACACGACAATGGCATGCCCCTTATTAAACAACTTTTACCATGGCTTCATTTTATTCAAAGGCATCCCATTGATTACATTTTCACTATATAACCAAGCGAGAGAAGTAATTTAAATTCAGAAACTGACAGTGCCTTTGCGTTAAACTGGGAACCATTATCACCAAGTTGACATTTATTTTTCTCATCAGTTCTATTTAAATCATAATGTATAGGGGTGGCAGACCTCGTGACACTATTTGGGAACACTTTGTTTCTGTGACAGTGGCTGGAAAAGAGTATGCTAGGTGCAAACTTTGTGAGAACCAGCAGCTTCCTAAAGCTTGCCGTCTAAAATTCCATTATGCGAAATGCAGTGCAGCATACCACTTACCAGCAGAAAAAGAGATCCCTGAGCAGCCTATGTCAGTAAAAAGACGGAGATCTCCTCCACCAACCAAACGACAAGCTATCTCAATCCAACCAGACATGGATAGTTGTGTTGTGAAGACATCTCTAAACCAGAAAAATGCCATTGACTTGGAGATTGCCAAATTCTTCTACGCATGCAATATACCATTCAATGCCGCTGACCATCCACAGTACAAAAAGATGATGAGTACACTACGAGCAGGATATCAGCCACCTAACAGGAAGCAGATAGCCGGAAAACTCCTAGACACTGTATGATCAACTCCAGGAGGATATGAAGCATGTCATTGGCGGAAAAACTGCAACTCTTGTACAAGACGGCTGGAGTAATTGCCACAACGAACCTATAATTGCAAGTTGCCTCCAGGTTGAGAACAAATCCTATCTTTTAGATAGCCACCCTACTGGATCTATGTCAAAAACAGGGGACAATTGCAAGATGTTGTGTCAGGAGTCCATCAAAAAGGCAAGGGAAAACTACAACTGCACTGTATCTGGAGTATGTACTGACAATGCTAAGAACATGGAAAAAATGCGTGCTGCCTTACAAGAAGATGACCCAGACCTCACTGTGTATGGCTGCTCTGCCCACTGGCTCAACTTACTTGGGCTGGATCTAACTTCACAGTCAGTGATGAAGCATGTTGTGGAAGTATTTTCGCAACCACCATAAGCCATGTGCTTGGCTGTCTGAGTGTGCCGAAAGTAAGAAACCACAGCTCCCTGGAGAAACACGATGGAAGTCTCAACTCACCTGTTTGGACAGCTATATTGCCAACAGAACCAGCTACATGAAGATTGTTCAGGACCATGAGGATGAGATTGACCAAACCATTGCCAAAAAGATACAGGATATCAATATCTATAGGAATTCCAAGGACATGGCAGAGCTGCTTCGCCCTGTAGCAACTGCTATTGATGCTTGCCAGGCAGACTACTCCTCTCTGGCATCAGCGTGCCATACATGGCTGTCTCTTCTGGATAATCCCAATCTTCAGTCACCAGCGCACAAGACCCTTGTCACAAAGCGGTTTAAGCAAGCAATCATACCAGAACACTTTACAGCTTACAAACTACATCCAGCATATCAGGGTGTTAACTATCTGCTTGGCAATTGGAGATTGTTAATGACTTTATTATGTCCAAGAGTCCTGCCTTCATCACTGAGCTGATTGCCTTTCAAGCCAAATCCACACCATACCCTGCTGCATTTTTCAATGAGGCAGCACTTCGGATGGATCCAGTTACCTGGTGGAAAGCAGCTAAATCCAGTGGTGTAAATTCTGACTTTGTAGACTTTGTGGTATGTATTCTACAGGCACCAGCTTCCTCAGCGTCAGTAGAGCGTATATTTTCCAACTTTGGACAGATCCACAGTAAAATTAGGAACAGACTAGGAAATCAAACTGCAGGAAAGTTAGTGTTCTGTTTCCGGCTCCTGAGAGGTGATCTTGAGATTGATTATTAACTGCTGTATTTTTACATGAACAGTGTGCTTATCTACCTGATGTGAAGACTGCTAATTGTGAGAA
>CM026398.1:30228744-30347070 GCA_014843695.1 Archivesica marissinica
GTCAGTGGTGTTGTGAGTGGATATTGTATGGTAGGTGTAGAGGACATGGTAACTGTCAGTGGTGTTGTGAGTGGATATTGTATGGTAGGTGTAGAGGACATGGTAACTGCCAGTGGTGTTGTGAGTGGATATTGTATGGTAGGTGTAGAGGACATGGTAACTGCCAGTGGTGTTGTGAGTGGATATTGTATGGTAGGTGTAGAGGACATGGTAAGTGTCAGTGGTGCTGTGAGTGGATATTGTATGGTAGGTGTAGAGGACATGGTAAGTGTCAGTGATGTTGTGAGTGGATATTGTATGGTAGGTGTAGAGGACATGGTAACTGTCAGTGGTGTGTGAGTGGATATTGTATGGTAGGTGTAGAGGACATGGTAACTGTCAGTGGTGTGTGAGTGGATATTGTATGGTAGGTGTAGAGGACATGGTAACTGTCAGTGGTGTTGTGAGTGGATATTGTATGGTAGGTGTAGAGGACATGGTAACTGTCAGTGGTGTTGTGAGTGGATATTGTATGGTAGGTGTAGAGGACATGGTAACTGTCAGTGGTGTGTGAGTGGATATTGTATGGTAGGTGTAGAGGACATGGTAACTGTCAGTGGTGTTGTGAGTGGATATTGTATGGTAGGTGTAGAGGACATGGTAAGTGTCAGTGTTTGTGAGTGGATATTGTATGGTAGGTGTAGAGGACATGGTAACTGTCAGTGGTGTTGTGAGTGGATATTGTAGTAGGTGTAGAGGACATGGTAATGTCAGTGGTGTTGTGAGTGGATATTGTATGGTAGGTGTAGAGGACATGGTAAGTGTCAGTGGTGTTGTGAGTGGATATTGTATGGTAGGTGTAGAGGACATGGTAAGTGTCAGTGGTGCTGTGAGTGGATATTGTATGGTAGGTGTAGAGGACATGGTAAGTGTCAGTGGTGTTGTGAGTGGATATTGTATGGTAGGTGTAGAGGACATGGTAACTGCCAGTGGTGCTGTGAATGGATATTGTATGGTGGGTGTAGAGGACATGGTAACTGCCAGTGGTGTTGTGAGTGGATATTGTATAGTAGGTGTAGAGGACATGGTAAGTGTCAGTGGTGTTGTGAGTGGATATTGTATGGTAGGTGTAGAGGACATGGTAACTGTCAGTGGTGTTGTGAGTGGATATTGTATGGTAGGTGTAGAGGACATGGTAACTGTCAGTGGTGTTGTGAGTGGATATTGTATGGTAGGTGTAGAGGACATGGTAACTGTCAGTGGTGTTGTGAGTGGATATTGTATGGTAGGTGTAGAGGACATGGTAACTGTCAGTGGTGTTGTGAGTGGATATTGTATGGTAGGTGTAGAGGACATGGTAACTGCCAGTGGTGTTGTGAGTGGATATTGTATGGTAGGTGTAGAGGACATGGTAACTGCCAGTGGTGTTGTGAGTGGATATTGTATGGTAGGTGTAGAGGACATGGTAATTGTGGTGTTGTGAGTGGAATTGTATGGAGGTGTAGAGGCATGGTAACTGCCAGTGGTGTTGTGAGTGAATATTGTATGGTAGGTGTAGAGGACATGGTAATTGTTAGTGGTGCTGTGAGTGGATATTGTATGGTAGGTGTAGAGGACATGGTAACTGCCAGTGGTGCTGTGAGTGGATATTGTATGGTAGGTGTAGAGGACATGGTAAATGTCAGTGGTGCTGTGAGTGGATATTGTATGGTAGGTGTAGAGGACATGGTAAGTGTCAGTGGTGTTGTGAGTGGATATTGTATGGTAGGTGTAGAGGACATGGTAATTGTCAGTGGTGTTGTGAGTGGATATTGTATGGTAGGTGTAGAGGACATGGTAACTGCCAGTGGTGCTGTGAGTGGATATTGTATGGTAGGTGTAGAGGACATGGTAAGTGTCAGTGGTGTTGTGAGTGGATATTGTATGGTAGGTGTAGAGGACATGGTAACTGCCAGTGGTGTTGTGAGTGGATATTGTATGGTAGGTGTAGAGGACATGGTAAATGTCAGTGGTGTTGTGAGTGGATATTGTATGGTAGGTGTAGAGGACATGGTAACTGTCAGTGGTGTTGTGAGTGGATATTGTATGGTAGGTGTAGAGGACATGGTAAGTGTCAGTGGTGCTGTGAGTGGATATTGTATGGTAGGTGTAGAGGACATGGTAAGTGTCAGTGGTGCTGTGAGTGGATATTGTATGGTAGGTGTAGAGGACATGGTAAGTGTCAGTGGTGTTGTGAGTGGATATTGTATGGTAGGTGTAGAGGACATGGTAAGTGTCAGTGGTGTTGTGAGTGGATATTGTATGGTAGGTGTAGAGGACATGGTAACTGTCAGTGGTGTTGTGAGTGGATATTGTATGGTAGGTGTAGAGGACATGGTAAGTGTCAGTGGTGTTGTGAGTGGATATTGTATGGTAGGTGTAGAGGACATGGTAACTGCCAGTGGTGTTGTGAGTGGATATTGTATGGTAGGTGTAGAGGACATGGTAACTGTCAGTGTGTGTGAGTGGATATTGTATGGTAGGTGTAGAGGACATGGTAACTGCCAGTGGTGTTGTGAGTGGATATTGTATGGTAGGTGTAGAGGACATGGTAATGTCAGTGGTGTTGTGAGTGGATATTGTATGGTAGGTGTAGAGGACATGGTAACTGCCAGTGGTGTTGTGAGTGGATATTGTATGGTAGGTGTAGAGGACATGGTAATGTCAGTGGTGCTGTGAGTGGATATTGTATGGTAGGTGTAGAGGACATGGTAACTGCCAGTGGTGTTGTGAGTGGATATTGTATGGTAGGTGTAGAGGACATGGTAAGTGTCAGTGGTGCTGTGAGTGGATATTGTATGGTAGGTGTAGAGGACATGGTAAGTGTCAGTGGTGTTGTGAGTGGATATTGTATGGTAGGTGTAGAGGACATGGTAACTGTCAGTGGTGCTGTGAGTGGATATTGTATGGTAGGTGTAGAGGACATGGTAACTGCCAGTGGTGTTGTGAGTGGATATTGTATGGTAGGTGTAGAGGACATGGTAACTGTCAGTGGTGTTGTGAGTGGATATTGTATGGTAGGTGTAGAGGACATGGTAAGTGTCAGTGGTGCTGTGAGTGGATATTGTATGGTAGGTGTAGAGGACATGGTAACTGCCAGTGGTGTTGTGAGTGGATATTGTATGGTAGGTGTAGAGGACATGGTAACTGTCAGTGGTGTTGTGAGTGGATATTGTATGGTAGGTGTAGAGGACATGGTAAGTGTCAGTGGTGTTGTGAGTGGATATTGTATGGTAGGTGTAGAGGACATGGTAACTGCCAGTGGTGCTGTGAATGGATATTGTATGGTGGGTGTAGAGGACATGGTAACTGCCAGTGGTGTTGTGAGTGGATATTGTATAGTAGGTGTAGAGGACATGGTAATTGTCAGTGGTGCTGTGAGTGGATATTGTATGGTAGGTGTAGAGGACATGGTAACTGCCAGTGGTGTTGTGAGTGGATATTGTATGGTAGGTGTAGAGGACATGGTAACTGTCGTGGTGTTGTGAGTGGATATTGTATGGTAGGTGTAGAGGACATGGTAAGTGTCAGTGGTGTTGTGAGTGGATATTGTATGGTAGGTGTAGAGGACATGGTAACTATCAGTGGTGTTGTGAGTGGATATTGTATGGTAGGTGTAGAGGACATGGTAAGTGTCAGTGTTGTTGTGAGTGGATATTGTATGGTAGGTGTAGAGGACATGGTAACTGCCAGTGGTGCTGTGAGTGAATATTGTATGGTAGGTGTAGAGGACATGGTAAGTGTCAGTGATGCTGTGAGTGGATATTGTATGGTAGGTGTAGAGGACATGGTAACTGTCAGTGGTGTTGTGAGTGGATATTGTATGGTAGGTGTAGAGGACATGGTAAGTGTCAGTGGTGCTGTGAGTGGATATTGTATGGTAGGTGTAGAGGACATGGTAACTGCCAGTGGTGTTGTGAGTGGATATTGTATGGTAGGTGTAGAGGACATGGTAACTGTCAGTGGTGCTGTGAGTGGATATTGTATGGTAGGTGTAGAGGACATGGTAACTGCCAGTGGTGTTGTGAGTGGATATTGTATGGTAGGTGTAGAGGACATGGTAACTGTCAGTGGTGTTGTGAGTGGATATTGTATGGTAGGTGTAGAGGACATGGTAACTGCCAGTGGTGTTGTGAGTGGATATTGTATGGTAGGTGTAGAGGACATGGTAATGTGTGGTTGTGAGTGGATATGTATGTGGTGTAGGACATGTACTGCCAGTGGTGCTGTGAGTGGATATTGTATGGTAGGTGTAGAGGACATGGTAATGTGTGGTGTGTGAGTGGATTGTATGGTAGGTGTAGAGGACATGGTAAGTGTCAGTGGTGTTGTGAGTGGATATTGTATGGTAGGTGTAGAGGACATGGTAACTGTCAGTGGTGTTGTGAGTGGATATTGTATGGTAGGTGTAGAGGACATGGTAACTGCCAGTGGTGCTGTGAGTGGATATTGTATGGTAGGTGTAGAGGACATGGTAACTGTCAGTGGTGTTGTGAGTGGATATTGTATGGTAGGTGTAGAGGACATGGTAACTGTCAGTGGTGCTGTGAGTGGATATTGTATGGTAGGTGTAGAGGACATGGTAACTGCCAGTGGTGTTGTGAGTGGATATTGTATAGTAGGTGTAGAGGACATGGTAAGTGTCAGTGGTGTTGTGAGTGGATATTGTATGGTAGGTGTAGAGGACATGGTAACTATCAGTGGTGTTGTGAGTGGATATTGTATGGTAGGTGTAGAGGACATGGTAAGTGTCAGTGTTGTTGTGAGTGGATATTGTATGGTAGGTGTAGAGGACATGGTAACTGCCAGTGGTGCTGTGAGTGAATATTGTATGGTAGGTGTAGAGGACATGGTAAGTGTCAGTGATGCTGTGAGTGGATATTGTATGGTAGGTGTAGAGGACATGGTAACTGCCAGTGGTGTTGTGAGTGGATATTGTATGGTTGGTGTAGAGGACATAGTAAATGTCAGTGGTGCTGTGAGTGGATATTGCATGGTAGGTGTAGAGGACATGGTAACTGTCAGTAGTGTTGTGAGTGGATATTGTATGGTAGGCGTAGAGGACATGGTAAGTGTCAGTGGTGTTGTGAGTGGATATTGTATGGTAGGTGTAGAGGACATGGTAACTGCCAGTGGTGTTGTGAGTGGATATTGTATGGTAGGTGTAGAGGACATGGTAACTGCCAGTGGTGTTGTGAGTGGATATTGTATGGTAGGTGTAGAGGACATGGTAACTGCCAGTGGTGTTGTGAGTGGATATTGTATGGTAGGTGTAGAGGACATGGTAATTGTCAGTGGTGTTGTGAGTGGATATTGTATGGTAGGTGTAGAGGACATGGTAACTGCCAGTGGTGTTGTGAGTGAATATTGTATGGTAGGTGTAAGACTGGTAATGTGTGGTTGTGAGTGGATATGTATGGTAGGGTAGAGACAGATGAGTGGTGTGGGTGTAGGTAGGTGTAGAGGACATGGTAATGTCAGTGGTGCTGTGAGTGGATATTGTATGGTAGGTGTAGAGGACATGGTAAGTGTCAGTGGTGTTGTGAGTGGATATTGTATGGTAGGTGTAGAGGACATGGTAACTGCCAGTGGTGCTGTGAGTGGATATTGTATGGTAGGTGTAGAGGACATGGTAACTGCCAGTGGTGTTGTGAGTGGATATTGTATGGTAGGTGTAGAGGACATGGTAACTGTCAGTGGTGTTGTGAGTGGATATTGTATGGTAGGTGTAGAGGACATGGTAAGTGTCAGTGGTGCTGTGAGTGGATATTGTATGGTAGGTGTAGAGGACATGGTAACTGCCAGTGGTGTTGTGAGTGGATATTGTATGGTAGGTGTAGAGGACATGGTAACCCCCAATGATGTGTGAGTGGAAATTGTATGGAGGTGTAGAGGGCACTGTAACTGCCAGTGGTGTTGTGAGTGGATATTGTATGGTAGGTGTAGAGGACATGGTAATTTTGTGTGGTGTTGTGAGTGGATATTGTATGGTAGGTGTAGAGGACATGGTAACTGCCAGTGGTGTTGTGAGTGGATATTGTATGGTAGGTGTAGAGGACATGGTAATTGTTTGTGGTGCTGTGAGTGGATATTGTATGGTAGGTGTAGAGGACATGGTAACTGCCAGTGGTGCTGTGAGTGGATATTGTATGGTAGGTGTAGAGGACATGGTAAATGTTGTGGTGTTGTGAGTGGATATTGTATGGTAGGTGTAGAGGACATGGTAAGTGTCAGTGGTGTTGTGAGTGGATATTGTATGGTAGGTGTAGAGGACATGGTAACTGCCAGTGGTGCTGTGAGTGGATATTGTATAGTAGGTGTAGAGGACATGGTAACTGCCAGTGGTATTGTGAGTGGATATTGTATGGTAGGCGTAGAGGACATGGTAACCCATGTGCTGTGAGTGGAAATTGTATGGCAGGTGTAGAGGGCACGGTAACTGCCAGTGGTGTTGTGAGTGAATATTGTATGGTAGGTGTAGAGGACATGGTAATGTGTGGTTGTGAGTGGATATTGTATGGTAGGTGTAGAGACATGGTACTGCCAGTGGTGCTGTGAGTGGATAATGTATGGTAGGTGTAGAGGACATGGTAAATGTTTGTGGTGCTGTGAGTGGATATTGTATGGTAGGTGTAGAGGACATGGTAAGTGTCAGTGGTGTTGTGAGTGGATATTGTATGGTAGGTGTAGAGGACATGGTAACTGCCAGTGGTGCTGTGAGTGGATATTGTATGGTAGGTGTAGAGGACATGGTAACTGCCAGTGGTGTTGTGAGTGGATATTGTATGGTAGGTGTAGAGGACATGGTAACTGTCAGTAGTGTTGTGAGTGGATATTGTATGGTAGGTGTAGAGGACATGGTAAGTGTCAGTGGTGTTGTGAGTGGATATTGTATGGTAGGTGTAGAGGACACGGTAACTGCCAGTGGTGTTGTGAGTGAATATTGTATGGTAGGTGTAGAGGACATGGTAATTGTCTGTGGTGTTGTGAGTGGATATTGTATGGTAGGTGTAGAAGACATGGTTACTGCCAGTGGTGCTGTGAGTGGATAATGTATGGTAGGTGTAGAGGACATGGTAAATGTTTGTGGTGCTGTGAGTGGATATTGTATGGTAGGTGTAGAGGACATGGTAAGTGTCAGTGGTGTTGTGAGTGGATATTGTATGGTAGGTGTAGAGGACATGGTAACTGTCAGTGGTGCTGTGAGTGGATATTGTATGGTAGGTGTAGAGGACATGGTAACTGCCAGTGGTGTTGTGAGTGGATATTGTATGGTAGGCGTAGAGGACATGGTAACCCCAATGATGCTGTGAGTGGAAATTGTATGGCAGGTGTAGAGGGCATGGTAACTGCCAGTGGTGTTGTGAGTGGATAATGTATGGTAGGTGTAGAGGACATGGTAATTGTCAGTGTTATTGTGAGTGGATATTGTATGGTAGGCGTAGAGGACATGGTAACCCCCAATGATGCTGTGAGTGGAAATTGTATGGCAGGTGTAGAGGGCACGGTAACTGCCAGTGGTGTTGTGAGTGGATATTGTATGGTAGGTGTAGAGGACATGGTAATTTTGTGTGGTGTTGTGAGTGGAAATTGTATGGCAGGTGTAGAGGGCACGGTAACTGCCAGTGGTGTTGTGAGTGAATATTGTATGGTAGGTGTAGATGACATGGTAATTGTTTGTGGTTCTGTGAGTGGATATTGTATGGTAGGTGTAGAAGACATGGTTACTGCCAGTGGTGCTGTGAGTGGATAATGTATGGTAGGTGTAGAGGGCATGGTAAGTGTCAGTGGTGTTGTGAGTGGATATTGTATGGTAGGTGTAGAGGGCACGGTAACTGCCAGTGGTGTTGTGAGTGTATATTGTATGGTAGGTGTAGAGGACATGGTAATTTTGTGTGGTGTTGTGAGTGGAAATTGTATGGCAGGTGTAGAGGGCACGGTAACTGCCAGTGGTGTTGTGAGTGAATATTGTATGGTAGGTGTAGATGACATGGTAATTGTTTGTGGTTCTGTGAGTGGATATTGTATGGTAGGTGTAGAAGACATGGTTAATGCCAGTGGTGCTGTGAGTGGATAATGTATGGTAGGTGTAGAGGACATGGTAAATTTTGTGGTGCTGTGAGTGGATATTGTATGGTAGGTGTAGAAGACATGGTAAGTGTCAGTGGTGTTGTGAGTGGATATTGTATGGTAGGTGTAGAGGACATGGTAACTGCCAGTGGTGCTGTGAGTGGATATTGTATGGTAGGTGTAGAGGACATGGTAACTGCCAGTGGTATTGTGAGTGGATATTGTATGGTAGGTGTAGAAGACATGGTAACTGTCAGTAGTGTTGTGAGTGGATATTGTATGGTAGGCGTAGAGGACATGGTAAGTGTCAGTGGTGCTGTGAGTGGATATTGTATGGTAGGTGTAGAGGACATGGTAACTGCCAGTGGTATTGTGAGTGGATATTGTATGGTAGGCGTAGAGGACATGGTAACCCCCAATGATGCTGTGAGTGGACATTGTATGGCAGGTGTAGAGGGCACGGTAACTGCCAGTGGTGTTGTGAGTGGATATTGTATGGTAGGTGTAGAGGACATGGTAATTTTGTGTGGTGTTGTGAGTGGAAATTGTATGGCAGGTGTAGAGGGCACGGTAACTGCCAGTGGTGTTGTGAGTGAATATTGTATGGTAGGTGTAGATGACATGGTAATTGTTTGTGGTTCTGTGAGTGGATATTGTATGGTAGGTGTAGAAGACATGGTTACTGCCAGTGGTGCTGTGAGTGGATAATGTATGATAGGTGTAAAGGACATGGTAAATGTTTGTGGTGCTGTGAGTGGATATTGTATGGTAGGTGTAGAAGACATGGTAAGTGTCAGTGGTGTTGTGAGTGGATATTGTATGGTAGGTGTAGAGGACATGGTAACTGCCAGTGGTGCTGTGAGTGGATATTGTATGGTAGGTGTAGAGGACATGGTAACTGACAGTGGTGTTGTGAGTGGATATTGTATGGTAGGTGTAGAGGACATGGTAACTGCCAGTGGTGCTGTGAGTGGATATTGTATGGTAGGTGTAGAGGACATGGTAACTGCCAGTGGTGCTGTGAGTGGATATTGTGTGGTAGGTGTAGAAGACATGGTAAGTGCTAAAGGTGGGTGGAGATGGTATAATACTTGTTGGCAGTGTGATGGACGGAGATGGTATTATTGCTGATCATTGTATTGTATGTGGTGATGGTTATAGAGGAGAAAGTATGATAGATGGTGGCTGCATGACAGAGATAGACAGTATTTGGGTTAATATCTGAAGCCATTAAATTGACTGTTAAGAAGATATTAGATAAAAATCATTTGGAAGCTGATTTTAGTAGGAGTTTTCTGACTACAAAAAGCTGAAGTTGTAAAGTGGTTTTATTGCAAATTTATTATATAAGATGTATCCAAACTCCCAAAGTAAGTGATTTTGGTAAAAACATAAATTAATTTCAGGAATACTTATGCACTAACCCTAACCCTGTCTGCACTGTTTTCCATTCAATTTACATGCATTAAACAACGTGTTTGACAAATTTATATAGTTACACAATAATAACACAACATAACAAGCAAATGGGTGGAGCAACAAGTTCTAACAACATTAATTAAGCCATTCCCAGTAATAAAAATTATACAGAATTATTGTTTCCGAATGTTCACTCTCACATGGTTTATTACCTGTATCTGTTTCCGAATGTTCTCTGACATGGTACATTACCTGTACCTGTTTCCGAATGTTCACTCTCATATGGTTTATTACCTGTATCTGTTTCCGAATGTTCACTGACATGGTTCATTACCTGTATCCGTCTCCGAATGTTCACTCTCACATGGTACATTACCTGTTTCCGAATGTTCACTCTCATATGGTTCATTACCTGTATCTGTCTCCTAGTGTTCACTCTCACATGGTTCATTACCTGTATCTGTTTCTGAATGTTCACTCTCAATGGTTCATTACCTGTTTCCGAATGTTCACTCTCACATGGTTCATTACCTGTATCTGTCTCCTAGTGTTCACTCTCACATGGTTCATTTCCTGTATCTGTCTCCTAGTGTTCACTCTCTCATGGTTCATTACCTGTATCTGTCTTCGAATGTGCACTCTCACATGGTACATTACCTGTATCTGTTTCCGAATGTTCACTGACATGGTACATTACCTGTATCTGTCTCCGAATGTTCACTCTCACATGGTTCATTACCTGTATCTGTCTCCTAGTGTTCACTCTCACATGGTTCATTACCTGTATCTGTTTCTGAATGTTCACTCTCAATGGTTCATTACCTGTTTCCGAATGTTCACTCTCACATGGTTCATTACCTGTATCTGTCTCCTAGTGTTCACTCTCACATGGTTCATTTCCTGTATCTGTCTCCTAGTGTTCACTCTCTCATGGTTCATTACCTGTATCTGTCTTCGAATGTGCACTCTCACATGGTACATTACCTGTATCTGTTTCCGAATGTTCACTGACATGGTACATTACCTGTATCTGTCTCCGAATGTTCACTCTCACATGGTTCATTACCTGTATCTGTCTCCTAGTGTTCACTCTCACATGGTTCATTACCTGTATCTGTTTCTGAATGTTCACTCTCAATGGTTCATTACCTGTTTCCGAATGTTCACTCTCACATGGTTCATTACCTGTATCTGTCTCCTAGTGTTCATTCTCACATGGTTCATTTCCTGTATATGTCTCCTAGTGTTCACTCTCTCATGGTTCATTACCTGTATCTGTTTCTGAATGTTCACTCTCTCATGGTTCATTACCTGTATCTGTTTCCGAATGTTCAGTCTCACATGGTTCATTACCTGTATCTGTTTCCGAATGTTCAGTCTCACATGGTTCATTACCTGTATCTGTTTCTGAATGTTCAGTCTCACATGGTTCATTACCTGTATCTGTTTCCGAATGTTTAGTCTCACATGGTTCATTACCTGTATCTGTTTCTGAATGTTCACTCTCACATGGTTCATTACCTGTATCTGTCTCCTAGTGTTCACTCTCACATGGTTCATTTCCTGTATATGTCTCCTAGTGTTCACCCTCTCATGGTTCATTACCTGTATCTGTTTCTGAATGTTCACTCTCTCATGGTTCATTACCTGTATCTGTTTCCGAATGTTCAGTCTCACATGGTTCATTACCTGTATCTGTTTCCGAATGTTCAGTCTCACATGGTTCATTACCTGTATCTGTTTCTGAATGTTCAGTCTCACATGGTTCATTACCTGTATCTGTTTCCGAATGTTTAGTCTCACATGGTTCATTACCTGTATCTGTTTCTGAATGTTCACTCTCACATGGTACATTACCTGTACCTGTTTCCGAATGTTCACTCTCATATGGTTTATTACCTGTATCTGTTTCCGAATGTTCACTGACATGGTTCATTACCTGTATCCGTCTTCGAATATTCACTCTCACATGGTACATTACCTGTATCTGTTTCCGAATGTTCACTCTCAATGGTTCATTACCTGTTTCCGAATGTTCACTCTCACATGGTTTATTACCTGTATCTGTTTCCGAATGTTCACTGACATGGTACATTACCCGTATCTGTTTCCGAATGTTCACTCTCACATGGTACATTACCTGTATCTGTTTCCAAATGTTCACTCTCACATGGTACATTACCTGTATCTGTTTCCGAATGTTCACTGACATGGTACATTACCCGTATCTGTTTCCGAATGTTCACTCTCACATGGTACATTACCTGTATCTGTTTCCGAATGTTCACTGACATGGTACATTACCCGTATCTGTCTCCGAATGTTCACTCTCACATGGTTCATTACCTGTATCTGTCTTCGAATGTGCACTCTCACATGGTACATTACCCGTATCTGTCTCCGAATGTTCAGTCTCACATGGTTCATTACCTGTATCTGTCTCCTAGTATTCACTCTCACATGGTACATTACCTGTATCTGTTTCCGAATGTTCACTGACATGGTACATTACCCGTATCTGTCTCCGAATGTTCACTCTCACATGGTACATTACCTGTATCTGTCTCCTAGTGTTCACTCTCACATGGTTCATTTCCTGTATCTGTTTTTGTGTGTTCAGTCTCACATGGTTCATTACCTGTATCTGTTTCCGAATGTTCACTCTCACATGGTTCATTACCTGTATCTGTTTCTGAATGTTCACTCTCACATGGTTCATTACCTGTTTCCGAATGTTCACTCTCACATGGTTCATTACCTGTATCTGTCTCCTAGTGTTCACTCTCACATGGTTCATTTCCTGTATCTGTCTCCTAGTGTTCACTCTCTCATGGTTCATTACCTGTATCTGTTTCTGAATGTTCACTCTCTCATGGTTCATTACCTGTATCTGTTTCCGAATGTTCAGTCTCACATGGTTCATTACCTGTATCTGTTTCCGAATGTTCAGTCTCACATGGTTCATTAGCTGTATCTGTTTCTGAATGTTCACTCTCACATGGTTCATTACCTGTATCTGTTTCCGAATGTTCACTCTCATATGGTTCATTACCTGTATGTCTCAGAGTGTTCACTCTCACATGGTTCATTACCTGTATCTGTTTTTGTGTGTTCAGTCTCACATGGTTCATTACCTGTATCTGTCTCCGAATGTTCACTCTCACATGGTTCATTACCTGTATCTGTTTTTGTGTGTTTACTCTCACATGGTTCATTACCTGTATGTTTCCGAATGTTCACTCTCACATGGTTCATTACCTGTATCTGTCTCCGAGTGTTCACTCTCACATGGTTCATTACCTGTATCTGTTTTTGTGTGTTCAGTCTCACATGGTTCATTACCTGTATCTGTTTCCGAATGTTCACTCTCACATGGTTCATTACCTGTATCTGTTTTATGTGTTCACTCTCACCTGGTTCATTACCTGTATCTGAGTGTTCATTCTCACATGGTTCTTTACCTGTATCTGTTTGTGTGTGTTCAGTCTCACATGGTTCATTACCTGTATCTGTTTCTGAATGTTCAGTCTCACATGGTTCATTACCTGTATCTGTTTCCGAATGTTCACTCTCACATGGTTCATTACCTGTATCTGTTTTTATGTGTTCACTCTCACCTGGTTCATTACCTGTATCTGAGTGTTCATTCTCACATGGTTCTTTACCTGTATCTGTTTTTGTGTGTTCAGTCTCACATGGTTCATTACCTGTATCTGTTTCCGAATGTTCACTCTCACATGGTTCATTACCTGTATCTGTTTTTATGTGTTCACTCTCACCTGTATCTGAGTGTTCATTCTCACATGGTTCTTTACCTGTATCTGTTTTTGTGTGTTCAGTCTCACATGGTTCATTACCTGTATGCCTCCGAATGTTCAGCCTCACATGGTTCATTACCTGTATCTGTTTCCGAATGTTCACTCTCACATGGTTCATTACCCATATCTGTCTCCGAATGTTCACTCTCACATGGTTCAGTAACTGTATCTGATACTAAATGTTCATTCTGACATCGTTCATTAACTGTATCTGTTTCCGAGTGTTCACCTGACATGGTTCATTAATTTTGTATCTAATACCAACGTTGAGCTGGGTCACCATTATGCAAACAAATCGGCTGCCATGGTTGAACCAGCCATCGAGATACATCCTGTTGATAGATTATATTGTTTACGTTTCGAGTTTCGAATGAATAGAGCAGGAATGAGAAATGACATTGGCACAACAGTTAGACAACAGCTGTCCATTCTGAATGAAGACAAAAGAAATTATGAGCTATTGTATTGTTTATTAATAATAAAATTTCCCACAAACCCAAGAGCATAAAGAAGCCCATATGGGTAACAATAATGTACATAAATAAATTTAAAAAATTGAGATAAATATTTATTATTTCCTTGTTGGCATTGTGTATAATACTATCAGTCTATCACAATAGCTGTTTGATGGACAGCCACATGCACGCACCGCACGCACGCACGCACACATGCCTATTCCAACAATTCCAGATAAGTGTGGCAATATGCATATCAATCCACTACACTTGGAATACATCTTTATAAACAGGGATGTGAATGGAAATTATACACGATCACTGTGTCATTGACTCAGTGTAGGATTTCATATACATATACACGATCAGTATGTCATTGACTCGGTGTAGGATTTCATATACATATACACGATCAGTATGTCATTGACTCGGTGTAGGATTTCATATACATATACACGATCAGTATGTCATTGACTCGGTGTAGGATTTCATATACATATACACGATCACTGTGTCATTGACTCGGTGTAGGATTTCATATACAGATACATGATCAGTATGTCATTGACTCAGTGTAGGATTTCATAAGCAACATGGATTTCTACATACATTTGTAAATTTTATATACTTATTACTAAATTCCACTATTATACAGGTGTAAGGGAGACAATCCAATAGTTGTTTATTGATAAAGTCCTATAATATGGCATAAGGGAGACAATACCATATTTACTAAGTGCTACATGCCACTATATTAAAAATGCCAATTGTATACATGTCAGCATGTAATTGATTGTCGTCGACATATTATGATTGCATATTTGGATGTTCACACATATGAATTTTGACATTTTGTGAGAGAAATAATGGACATTAGAATATTAAAAGAAACAAGAGGTCCATGATAGCCCTGTATCGCTCACATGACTCATTTTTTACCCCGGGTTATCATTTTAACAACTTTGAGTATTGTACATCAATCATTCCTACCAAATGTTGCCAAAATCCAACCGGTGGTTTTCGAGATGTTTGAACAATTTGTGTTATTTTTAGATGGTGGCCATCGTTTATTCGCGACAACGTCCACTTGATCAAATCTGAAAAGCCTACACCCATGGACTATAATTGGGAACATTTGGCTACCATTGGCCAAGCGGTTTGGGTGAAGAAGACTTTTGAAATCTATAATAAAAGAACAATCTTTTGACCTTTCGGCAGCCATCTTGGATGACAAATCTTCTGATTTTAATAATAATTAAATCAGAGAGATTGCCTCGTCGATACCTTCGATTTGATATATGACATGACTATATTCGCTTAAAAATAAAATTTGAAAACCCACGCCATCTTTGATCCCGGGGTTACCATTTGAACAACGTTGAAAGAGCATTGTACATCCATCATTCCTATAAAGATTCGTCAAAATCAGACTCAGCAGTTCGTGAGAAGAAGATTTTGTTAAGAATTTGTTCTATTTTTAGACGGCGGTCATCTTAGATTTCAAGGGAATTTTATTTGAACATATTTGGAAAGGCTTCACCTAAGGATAATAGTAGAGTTTCTTGAACAGTTCATGAGAAGAATTATAAAATTTATGATCGCCTCGTTGATACCTTCAATATATTTAAAATAATATACGACATGACCATATTCGCTCAAAAATAATAGTTGACCTACCGGCCACGTATATTCTGGTTAATATTATATGGCAACAGACCCGAATAAATATTCTTATTTTCCATTTCACACAAATTTTGTGAATAAAATTGCTGAAACTGTTGGGAGAATTTATTTTGCGCGCATTGTATCACCTTATATGGAAACAGTTGCGATGACATTACACAGTTAACAAAAATGGTGGCCGCCTATAGCGCTGTCTAATTTAGTAGCATTAAATTGCTGTACAACATTAGGTTGCGGGTCACGAAAACACGTTTTTTATTTAATATTCGAATACTAGTAGCTAAACATACATGTTGTTATTGCAAATTGTTCATAGCGGGGAAATTATAGGCACCACTGACACTTACCATGTCCTCTACACCTACCATACAATAACCTGTGTATACACATTCCAGTACAACTATGGTATGATACAAACGATATGCTCAGCATTACAGTAAGCTCAAAGGAATGTTTTTCATTAGTGTTCTATAACAAATAGGTAAATATTACCAAAAACCAACATGGAACAATAAAAAGGCAACATTAATTGTCTCAAAAGAGCCCAGCCAAAAAATCATACATAATTTACTTCCCTAGACAACTCTTTATTGGAAACAAGAAAAGGTGCATCCGTGTTATTTACATTCCACTATAATTATATATGTGACGCGATTTATCAAAAGGAGAACCTACTGGATGAAATTTTCAAAAATCTTTTTTATCCAGAATTATGTTTTTCAGTCATTTCCTTAAGCGATTTTCAACATTTAAGGTAATTCCGTTTAGATTATTTGTACTAAAAATGAATTTTAAACTTACATGTATAGTGCGAACGTTGCCGTTTCCGATTGCGTGACGTAACTTTAGACGTCATTTCTCGACGTAACGTCATCCACCAAGTGGATCCCTTTTGGTAAATCACATATATTACAAAAGTTTCAAACATGCACCACATATTCGTGGAAAGTAGATGTTTGAAACTTTATTTTGGTACTAAATTCATTTGTTGTAAACGGCGTTATCTGATGCATACCTACTTGGCACTGAAAAGAGAAAATTAATTTTGTAATTCATGAATAGCAAAATAGATATATATATAATTAGTATGCCATGCATCTGCAGCATTATTCGGCTGATACGGCGATGTGTAAATATTATGAAAACGAAGCTATTCATGAAAAATAGAGATAAAAAATAATATATAATTAGTTACGCCATACATCTGCGGCATTATTCGGCTTATCGCGATATGTAAATATTATGAAAACAAAGCTATCTACATGGAAATTACATTAGTGATGATCGCTTAGTGACTAGATTGTTTATATTTAATATATTACAATAATTTCTTATGATTGATAAAAAGTAAACATAAACATATGATTGCCTGTTTTACAAGATGGCGGTTATTGTTGGAACAGAAACAAAACAATGTCGCATGTATGATACTGTCTACCGATCAATACACACTCACTATCAACAGCCAAATTAGTGATGACCCTGATGGTTCGAGTACAATGGATGATAACCCCTCAAACAATGCAGAAATTAACGGCCCAATTACTGAAAATAAAATTCTGAAATGTACAAATTTTATAAGAACGTACAGTCAAACCTGCGTTAGTGGTCACCTCCATTAAGCAGGCAACCTGTGTTAACCCTTTCAACCCCACAGGCCTCTAAATAGGCTTATGAAAAGTGTAGATCCAGATGAGCCGGCTCGTAACGAGCCGTCTCATCAGGATCTGTACTTTTTTGCCAGTAATAATTATTACTATTTTTAGATAAAATTACCCATTTTGATAAATGAACTGATCCAAATGTAATTTTGTTATTAATTTATTGGTCTAAAAATATCATGGACCAGTCCATGTCAGTTACTTGGGGTTGAAAGGGTTAAGCAGCCAGTTTCCACATTCCCAATATGTTGTTTTATTATATATTTGACCTCTAATAAGCAGCCACCTGCGCTAAGCAGCCATTATATGTGGTTCCCTTTGCTGGCTGCTTACAACAGGTTTGACTGTATAGCTATAGTAGTAGCATGTGTAGTAATACAACATTGAGCAATGACATGTTAAACTTTAAACAATCTGACTTCTATGTACAAATCAAATATACATATTAATGCCCTTTTAAATAGCAAAAACATCAAAAATCAATTATCAAGTTTGTGGTGGCAGATCACGTTCACATTCGGATCTAGCCAGGCGGGTGTCGCCGCTCCAAGGATTTGATATACAGTCAAATCTGGCTTACAAAAGCTTCAACCAATCAATACACGGTCAGCAAGTCCAGAATCAAGGGAAGTAAGCCAGAATAGAATTAGTGCACAGGTTATCTAAACATACTCCCATACCACCAACGTTCTCAAAAATGAAAGGTGATTTTAAAACAAACATTTCTTTAATAAAATAAAACTGTGCATTTCTTTATTCCCATATTTACTTTTCAATTAAAAGTTAAAAAATACAATAATTGATCATTAAAAATAAAACTAGCATAGAATAGCACAGCTAAATAATCTTTAGGCTACCATAAAATCAATGCTTGATTCTCAACCATGGTTTTTTTCAAAATAGGGGTGGGGAAGGGGTGGGGAAGGGGTGGAATTTTATTTTGTATTTTAGGTATATTGGAAATACCACCCTTTGACCATCATTTGTGTCAGCTCTTTGCTGGTAATTAAACTAATGGCTATATTATATAACTTAATAGCAGATATCAAATCATCAATATACTTTTATTGTTAATGGGTTTATTATCCCTCTTCAATATACAAGATTTGATTAATATCCTCAAACCAATCAACACCCCTAAAGAACCATCAGACTGCGGCGGCGCAAATCGACATATTCAAAACGCGATAACAAATTCCAGTTTCCTTATTCCAATTCGGAATGGGATTCATCTGTGATTTAGATATAGCTGTCAAATATCCTCCAACCAATCAACACCGTTAACGAAAAACCAGACTGCCGCAAATAGGGCCGACGGAGCTGCAATTTAAACATTTCCCACGGCAGCTGGGTTGAATTCGACGTCAAAATCCAGGACTAAATAACGGCAGTAAAATCACCGACTTTTTTCTGGTTTCAATAAAAATATCGGGGCGAGCGGGGATGAAAATCTAGCATTTATTTATAATGGCCTTATAATATTATCAGTACATACATATCCAAATCTACATAACATCCAAATCTACATAAATATATCCAAATCCACATATCCAAATCTACATAAATATATCCAAATCCACATATCCAAATCGGGACAACAAATTGGTTTTAATTAGTAGTTTTGGCAAGGGTTATTTTTCTTCAAATGGAAAAAAACCAAACAACATTTCATCCTACTGTTAGCATTGGTAAACTAAAAATTACATGATATTTGTGTAGTTAATAAATATGCATAAAGGGAGATAACAAACACAATGTTAGACATGTTTCTAATGGGTGAATGTTAGACATGTTTCTAATGGGGGAATGTTAGACATGTTTCTAAAAGGGGGAATGTTAGACATGTTTCTAATGGGGGAATGTTAGACATGTTTCTAATGGGGGAATGTTAGACATGTTTCTAAAAGGGGGAATGTTAGACATGTTTCTAATGGGGGAATGTTAGACATGTTTCTAAAAGGGGGAATGTTAGACATGTTTCTAATGGGGGAATGTTAGACATGTTCTAATGGGGGAATGTTAGACATGTTTCTAATGGGGGAATGTTAGACATGTTTCTAATGGGGGAATGTTAGACATGTTTCTAATGGGGGAATGTTAGACATGTTTCTAACATTGTTTGTGTGAGAATAATTACAACAACAGATATTGATACACTTGTGAAACCATGTTCCCTAAACAGGGGCGTAGCTAGCCACTTTGAATGTGTAGGCCCGACTTATTAGCACGGAAGGTACAATGGTGCTAGAGGGATCTGGGGGCATGCTCCCTGGGGACAATTTTGATTCCTAGAACGTCGATCGTGTACTACGACACATTTTAATTTAAACTTTAGACGTTCAAATTTCGATAGTTTCAGAGATGTATTTGTTTAAATGATACCAAATTGAGCTTAAAATTGATATGCCAAGATGTCACATTGACTGATAGTCTAGATTTTATACCATACAGACATGCCAATACCCACTAATTTCATTTTTGGCCTATTTGGATTTTTCATTTTCTGTGACAATCTTCAGGCCCGGGCCTTCAGTGACTTACAGGTGCTACGTGCCTGCTAAAATGACATAATATTGCATAACTATTGACTAACAAATGGTACCATCTCCAAAACTAAACTAACGATAACATACTCATTATTTCCCATTACACTTCTGTAAGGTACCGGTATATGTTCCATAAAATCTTCTCTACTAAGTTTTAACAACAAACAAAATAGGATTTACATTAAAATAAATAATCTTCTAACAATATTTACATCATTCATTCATTATTAAACTATTCGATCACACTGTAGTACCCATACTAACATATGGATCAGCGGTATTTGGCTACGAAAATCTAGATTTACAAGAAAAAGTGCATAATTCATTTCTCAGGCGAATAACCAACGCCCGAAAAAGTACACCTAGATATATGTTATTTGGAGAACTTGGTAGAGATACCCTATATCTATCATTGCACATACAAAAATGATATCTTTTTGGACGAGGATATTACTTGGAAAAGAAAACAAGTTGTCATTATTGATATATAGGTACATGATTAATCAACCTGATACAAATTTCCGATGGATCAGTAAAATAAAAGAAATCCTAAATTCTGTAGGTAGACCTGATCTTTGGCTTAACCAAAATACCTTAATTAATAAAAGTACCCATAAGCATATACAGAAAATATTAATAGAACAATATAAGCAGCATTGGCATAGCCAAATGCAACTATCAAACAAGGGTAACATTTATAATTCTTTTAAACAGGCATTAGAATATGAACAATATTTCAACATTATCACTAAACAAGACTATTTGACACTCTTCAGATATCGTACCTGTGACAATCGCCTTCCTCTGGAAACATCCAGATGGGGAGGAACAGCCTTCCTAGATAGTATTTGTAGGTTATGTATTATGTACCCATTCCAGAGTCTACCCTGGTTCTTTTACGTGCACGATGTAAAGCACCGACACGAGACCTCGGTTTAATGTCCCATCTGAAAGACTGTTAATTTTATTAGGGTCAGACGGGGGATCGAACCTGCGATCCCTGGATTACAAATCCAGCATGTTACCACTGGACTACAGATCCGTCTGTAAAGTGGTATCTGAATATTCGATGAATATTTCACATCAAATCCCAACTTTTTCCAACCTGACCTCTATTCACCGGTACATGTGTGTAATTTACACCTCGTGAAATTGGCTTCTATTGACATGGAATTAGTTAATGGTTTCTAAAACAACACGTATAAAGTGTGAAGACACACTAGGGCGTGTGAGATTTGGACCAAGCGGCCAAATGTTCGCACTTACACGTTGTATAAAGTGTCAAGACGCCCTATGGCGTGTGAGATTTGGAACAGGTGGCCAAATGTTCGCACTTACACGTTGTATAAAGTGTCAAGACGTCCTAGGGCGCGTGAGATTTGGAACAGGTGGCCAAATGTTCGCACTGTCTTACACGTTGTATAAAGTGTCAAGACGCCCTATGGCGCGTGAGATTTGGAACAGGCGGCCAAATGTTCGCACTTACACGTTGTATAAAGTGTCAAGACGCCCTATGGCGCGTGAGATTTGGAACAGGCGGCCAAATGTTCGCACTTAACCAATACCTGAGGAGGAGGTGCGAATCAGTGGAATTTATGGATTGAACTGTTACTTGTAAAATAATGATTTGTGAGACATTGAATACCAATTATATTGTTAAACAACAATGTATATTTGGTAAATGTTATTGCTATGCTTACTCATACCTAATATATATCATGCTTTTCTCTAAACTTTGTATGTAACCGCCAATCATGTTTCTTGGCGATGCACATGTTTATGCCAATATAAAAGACTTCACATGACATATTAATAAAGATAGAATATAATGGCAGGTTTTGACATCAATCCTAGTACATGCTACTGGTACATGCAAACCCCTTAAACCAAACATTCTTGCAACCTTATCCAGCTCAAAACGTAATAATGTATAGCACAATATAACAAAATGTGCCAAATGTTTGTGTTTATCGAGGAGTTTTGTATTAGCGCATTTCTTTTTTCATGCCAAAATGAAACCCACACTATGCTGGGCTAATTAAATAAAACCTCTGCCAATAAATCTACTTATACAATAGACACAAGCAAGTACTAGCTAAAAGTATCGGGGTTGCAGCTGGACAGCTATTTTGGAGAAATTGAGCTACCCGACTTTTCACTATTTTGAGTCCTGTGAGGTTTTCAATACAGAATGAAAGGACTCAGCATTTCATGAACAGGAATTTGACGTAAATTACTCCCTGAAAATGAGCCCAAAAAATTCATGAAGTTGGTACATTTTGTTCTTTTTCTATATCAAAATAATTCCTGAAACTTTGAAAAGACTGAAAGATTATTCCTGAAAATCTGCATTAAAGAGACATTACATCGCAAAAATCAAATAAAATGCATTGTTTTCACGTATAAATGCATTGCTACTACAAATTCTTCCGAATACATTCGAACACTAACATTCAATCAATCAATAAACAGTGTTTTGTGGTTTGAAAGTATGATTTCATATAACGGTCATCCATGCTCCTAAATTGACGTTTGCTTGTCATCGGAGTCAATACTAAACGCAAGATAATGTCCTTTAGAGATAATTTAACTAAGATTAGTCTACAAATACATCTAAGACAGTTGTTTCATATCAGCGTTCATCCTAGGGGTGACAATTATTTGAAACTATTTATAGCCTATATTTTACCCAGCATGCAAATAGTTAATCATCCCCAGTGATCTCTATGAAGCTTAGATATGCAGTCTACTCATATATTGGATAAGATAGGTAAATGATTGCCATATGCATGTATCTTATACTATATCGTATAAATAAAAAACCTGTGTTTACCGTTTCATGCAAAAAGGAAATAAGAGTCGGTCGGTAGGGAATTTTAAAAAAAATGTTTACAGAGATATGTGAAAATAAATTTGGGCTTTTTCAAAATTTCATAATAATATTCAGGGTCAGGGTCAAGGGTGGGGGGTCAGTCGGGAAACCGTAAACACATGGGTTTTGTTGCCTAACATTAGCGCCTATGTCACTATGGGAGATGGTTATGATATAAATAAGTAGACGTAATCATGCAAACTATGCGCATTATTTGATAACCTCCTAGACAATTTATATTTCATGCCATTACTGAACTACATCTGTAATACTAGACATAACTGAACTATGTCTGTAATACTAGACATAACTGAACTATGTCTGTAATACTAGACATAACTGAACTATGTCTGTAATACTAGACATAACTGAACTATGTCTGTAATACTAGACATAACTGAACTATGTCTGTAATACTAGACATAACTGAACTATGTCTGTAATACTAGACATAACGTAACTATGTCTGTAATACTAGACATAACGTAACTATGTCTGTAATACTAGACATAACTGAACTATGTCTGTAATACTAGACATAACTGAACTATGTCTGTAATACTAGACATAACTGAACTATGTCTGTACTACTAGACATAACTGAACTATGTCTGTACTACTAGACATAACTGAACTATGTCTGTAATACTAGACATAACTGAACTATGTCTGTAATACTAGACATAACTGAACTATGTCTGTACTACTAGACATAACTGAACTATGTCTGTAATACTAGACATAACTGAACTATGTCTGTAATACTAGAAATAACGTAACTATGTCTGTAATACTAGACATAACTGAACTATGTCTGTAATACTAGACATAACTGAACTATGTCTGTACTACTAGACATAACTGAACTATGTCTGTAATATTAGACATAAATGCAATACATTTGCAATATTAGACATATCTGAACTACGTCTGCAGCATTTTAGGAGCACTGACTTGACTAGGTTTTAACGGGACATATTTACTGTATAAATAAGTAGAGGCTATAACCAGTGTCCCACCTATACAGAATTCTTTTGACAGGAAAAAATCGAACAAGAATATCGATCCAATACACGATATAATGATAGCTGCCGAAGTGGCAAATCCTTTCAAAATATTGTCGGCATATTTCACAACGACAGCGACGATTAAGCCGCCACACGACTGCAGTAGAATGACGAACCAAACCCACTTGTCATACCCGAAGAAGAAACCTTGCTCTCTGACAGAAGCCCCATCACTCAGCCCCATAGTGATGAATCCGACAACGGTCCCTATTCCACCTAACTGCACATTCCTCAACCACACCGACTGCTGTGTACCCTTTAATATTTTTTCAAAATAGACGCCGGCAAATCCCGACATCATACAGGCAATAATAACAGCTCCGAGGCCGATAAATGAATTCTGAACAACAGAACTTTTTGACACACTGATATTTTCGGGCTGCAGCTGTACCGTCGAGACGCCCACAAACAGAATTAACAACGCTAGCCACTGTACTTTGCTGAGCTGCTTCTTCAACATTATCACAGATAAAACAGCAGTTGTTAATATCTTCAGTTGGTATGTCACCTGAAAATATACAATATATAAATACTATACTATTGTGATTCTCCTTACATTAGGAATAATTGCAATCTATTATACTATTATAACATACTATAAAACTCTATAATTTCGCACACTTTATTTATATATGGTACAGTGGTTGCCAGATCGGACCGGTGGGTTTTCTCCGCGTACTCCGGTTTCCTCCCACACAAATGACCACATATACGCTCTCATCCGCGCCAACGAGAGTGATAAATATAAGTTGTTAAAACTTGCTTCGCAATCGTTGTAAAATAAATAAAGTTTAAAGTAAACACTTTATTTCACGATTTTCACTATTTTGAACATTTTCAATTAATTCGCGGGATTTGGAATTCGCGCATCCGTGATGTATCGCGAAATATGGCTGTTTATGTAGATCGCTTATAATTGTATTGACTTTCAATATATTTATCAAAATGTACATATTTACGGATATAACTCTACATTCGGTCACCTTATTATTAATGATTTCACGATCAACTTAGATCGCGAAAATTAGCGAAATATTAAATCTCGCGTATAAACAGTGTTTTACAGTACATGTAGTGATATGTTTCAGTGCGTTGTATTTATTCCAAGCTCAGACTAGTACATGTTGTATTTATTCCATTATTCCATGCTCAGACTAGTACATGTTGTATTTATTCCATGTTCAGACTAGTACATGTTGTATTTATTCCATTATTCCATGCTCAGACTAGTACATGTTGTATTTATTCCATTATTCCATGTTCAGACTAGTACATGTTGTATTTATTCCATTATTCCATGTTCAGACTAGTACATGTTGTATTTATTCCATTATTCCATGTTCAGACTAGTACATGTTGTATTTATTCCATTATTCCATGCTCAGACTAGTACATGTTGTATTTATTCCATTATTCCATGCTCAGACTAGTACATGTTGTATTTATTCCATTATTCCATGCTCAGACTAGTACATGTTGTATTTATTCCATTATTCCATGCTCAGACTAGTACATGTTGTATTTATTCCATTATTCCATGTTCAGACTAGTACATGTTGTATTTATTCCATTATTCCATGCTCAGACTAGTACATGTTGTATTTATTCCATTATTCCATGTTCAGACTAGTACATGTTGTATTTATTCCATTATTCCATGCTCAGACTAGTACATGTTGTATTTATTCCATTATTCCATGCTCAGACTAGTACATGTTGTATTTATTCCATGTTCAGACTAGTACATGTTGTATTTATTCCATTATTCCATGCTCAGACTAGTACATGTTGTATTTATTCCATTATTCCATGCTCAGACTAGTACATGTTGTATTTATTCCATTATTCCATGCTCAGACTAGTACATGTTGTATTTATTCCATGCTCAGACTAGTACATGTTGTATTTATTCCATACTCAGACTAGTACATGTTGTATTTATTCCATTATTCCATGCTCAGACTAGTACATGTTGTATTTATTCCATACTCAGACTAGTACATGTTGTATTTATTCCATGCTCAGACTAGTACATGTTGTATTTATTCCATGCTCAGACTAGTACATGTTGTATTTATTCCATGCTCAGACTAGTACATGTTGTATTTATTCCATGCTCAGACTAGTACATGTTGTATTTATTCCATGCTCAGACTAGTACATGTTGTATTTATTCCATTATTCCATGCTCAGACTAGTACATGTTGTATTTATTCCATGCTCAGACTAGTACATGTTGTATTTATTCCATGCTCAGACTAGTACATGTTGTATTTATTCCATTATTCCATGCTCAGACTAGTACATGTTGTATTTATTCCATGCTCAGACTAGTACATGTTGTATTTATTCCATGCTCAGACTAGTACATGTTGTATTTATTCCATGCTCAGACTAGTACATGTTGTATTTATTCCATTATTCCATGCTCAGACTAGTACATGTTGTATTTATTCCATTATTCCATGCTCAGACTAGTACATGTTGTATTTATTCCATGCTCAGACTAGTACATGTTGTATTTATTCCATACTCAGACTAGTACATGTTGTATTTATTCCATTATTCCATGCTCAGACTAGTACATGTTGTATTTATTCCATTATTCCATGCTCAGACTAGTACATGTTGTATTTATTCCATGCTCAGACTAGTACATGTTGTATTTATTCCATGCTCAGACTAGTACATGTTGTATTTATTCCATGCTCAGACTAGTACATGTTGTATTTATTCCATTATTCCATGCTCAGACTAGTACATGTTGTATTTATTCCATGCTCAGACTAGTACATGTTGTATTTATTCCATGCTCAGACTAGTACATGTTGTATTTATTCCATGCTCAGACTAGTACATGTTGTATTTATTCCATTATTCCATGCTCAGACTAGTACATGTTGTATTTATTCCATGCTCAGACTAGTACATGTTGTATTTATTCCATGCTCAGACTAGTACATGTTGTATTTATTCCATGCTCAGACTAGTACATGTTGTATTTATTCCATGCTCAGACTAGTACATGTTGTATTTATTCCATTATTCCATGCTCAGACTAGTACATGTTGTATTTATTCCATTATTCCATGCTCAGACTAGTACATGTTGTATTTATTCCATGCTCAGACTAGTACATGTTGTATTTATTCCATTATTCCATGCTCAGACTAGTACATGTTGTATTTATTCCATGCTCAGACTAGTACATGTTGTATTTATTCCATGCTCAGACTAGTACATGTTGTATTTATTCCATGCTCAGACTAGTACATGTTGTATTTATTCCATGCTCAGACTAGTACATGTTGTATTTATTCCATTATTCCATGCTCAGACTAGTACATGTTGTATTTATTCCATTATTCCATGCTCAGACTAGTACATGTTGTATTTATTCCATTATTCCATGCTCAGACTAGTACATGTTG
Organism: Archivesica marissinica; assembly: GCA_014843695.1. Classification (NCBI taxonomy): domain Eukaryota; kingdom Metazoa; phylum Mollusca; class Bivalvia; order Venerida; family Vesicomyidae; genus Archivesica; species Archivesica marissinica. Next base: position 30,255,785 of record CM026398.1, read on the forward strand.
TATTTATTCCATTATTCCATGCTCAGACTAGTACATGTTGTATTTATTCCATGCTCAGACTAGTACATGTTGTATTTATTCCATTATTCCATGCTCAGACTAGTACATGTTGTATTTATTCCATGCTCAGACTAGTACATGTTGTATTTATTCCATTATTCCATGCTCAGACTAGTACATGTTGTATTTATTCCATGCTCAGACTAGTACATGTTGTATTTATTCCATGCTCAGACTAGTACATGTTGTATTTATTCCATGCTCAGACTAGTACATGTATTTATTCCATGCTCAGACTAGTACATGTTGTATTTATTCCATTATTCCATGCTCAGACTAGTACATGTTGTATTTATTCCATGCTCAGACTAGTACATGTTGTATTTATTCCATTATTCCATGCTCAGACTAGTACATGTTGTATTTATTCCATGCTCAGACTAGTACATGTTGTATTTATTCCATGCTCAGACTAGTACATGTATTTATTCCATGCTCAGACTAGTACATGTTGTATTTATTCCATTATTCCATGCTCAGACTAGTACATGTTGTATTTATTCCATGTTCAGACTAGTACATGTTGTATTTATTCCATTATTCCATGCTCAGACTAGTACATGTTGTATTTATTCCATGCTCAGACTAGTACATGTTGTATTTATTCCATGCTCAGACTAGTACATGTTGTATTTATTCCATGCTCAGACTAGTACATATTGTATTTATTCCATGCTCAGACTAGTACATATTGTATTTATTCCATGCTCAGACTAGTACGTGTGGTATTTATTCCATTATTCCATGTTCAGACTAGTACATGCTGTATTTATTCCATACTCAGACTAGTACATGTTGTATTTATTCCATGCTCAGACTAGTACATATTGTATTTATTCCATGCTCAGACTAGTACATATTGTATTTATTCCATGCTCAGACTAGTACGTGCGGTATTTATTCCATTATTCCATGTTCAGACTAGTACATGTTGTATTTATTCCATACTCAGACTAGTACATGTTGTATTTATTCCATACTCAGACTAGTACATGTTGTATTTATTCCATGCTCAGACTAGTACATGTTGTATTTATTCCATGCTCAGACTAGTACATGTTGTATTTATTCCATGCTCAGACTAGTACATGTTGTATTTATTCCATGCTCAGACTAGTACATGTTGTATTTATTCCATACTCAGACTAGTACATGTTGTATTTATTCCATTATTCCATGCTCAGACTAGTACATGTTGTATTTATTCCATTATTCCATGCTCAGACTAGTACATGTTGTATTTATTCCATTATTCCATGCTCAGACTAGTACATGTTGTATTTATTCCATTATTCCATGCTCAGACTAGTACATGTTGTATTTATTCCATGTTCAGACTAGTACATGTTGTATTTATTCCATACTCAGACTAGTACATGTTGTATTTATTCCATGTTCAGACTAGTACATGTTGTATTTATTCCATACTCAGACTAGTACATGTTGTATTTATTCCATTATTCCATGCTCAGACTAGTACATATTGTATTTATTCCATTATTCCATGCTCAGACTAGTACATGTTGTATTTATTCCATTATTCCATGCTCAGACTAGTACATGTTGTATTTATTCCATTATTCCATGCTCAGACTAGTACATGTTGTATTTATTCCATGCTCAGACTAGTACATGTTGTATTTATTCCATGCTCAGACTAGTACATGTTGTATTTATTCCATGCTCAGACTAGTACATGTTGTATTTATTCCATGCTCAGACTAGTACATGTTGTATTTATTCCATGCTCAGACTAGTACATGTTGTATTTATTCCATGCTCAGACTAGTACATGTTGTATTTATTCCATGTTCAGACTAGTACATGTTGTATTTATTCCATTATTCCATGTTCAGACTAGTACATGTTGTATTTATTCCATGCTCAGACTAGTACATGTTGTATTTATTCCATGCTCAGACTAGTACATGTTGTATTTATTCCATGCTCAGACTAGTACATGTTGTATTTATTCCATGCTCAGACTAGTACATGTTGTATTTATTCCATGCTCAGACTAGTACATGTTGTATTTATTCCATGCTCAGACTAGTACATGTTGTATTTATTCCATGCTCAGACTAGTACATGTTGTATTTATTCCATGCTCAGACTAGTACATGTTGTATTTATTCCATGCTCAGACTAGTACATGTTGTATTTATTCCATGCTCAGACTAGTACATGTTGTATTTATTCCATGCTCAGACTAGTACATGTTGTATTTATTCCATGCTCAGACTAGTACATGTTGTATTTATTCCATGCTCAGACTAGTACATGTTGTATTTATTCCATGCTCAGACTAGTACATGTTGTATTTATTCCATGCTCAGACTAGTACATGTTGTATTTATTCCATGCTCAGACTAGTACATGTTGTATTTATTCCATGCTCAGACTAGTACATGTTGTATTTATTCCATTATTCCATGCTCAGACTAGTACATGTTGTATTTATTCCATTATTCCATGCTCAGACTAGTACATGTTGTATTTATTCCATTATTCCATGCTCAGACTAGTACATGTTGTATTTATTCCATTATTCCATGCTCAGACTAGTACATGTTGTATTTATTCCATGCTCAGACTAGTACATGTTGTATTTATTCCATGCTCAGACTAGTACATGTTGTATTTATTCCATTATTCCATCTCAGACTAGTACATGTTGTATTTATTCCATGCTCAGACTAGTACATGTTGTATTTATTCCATGCTCAGACTAGTACATGTTGTATTTATTCCATGCTCAGACTAGTACATGTTGTATTTATTCCATGCTCAGACTAGTACATGTTGTATTTATTCCATTATTCCATGCTCAGACTAGTACATATTGTATTTATTCCATGCTCAGACTAGTACATGTTGTATTTATTCCATGCTCAGACTAGTACATGTTGTATTTATTCCATGCTCAGACTAGTACATATTGTATTTATTCCATGCTCAGACTAGTACATATTGTATTTATTCCATGCTCAGACTAGTACATGTTGTATTTATTCCATGCTCAGACTAGTACATGCTGTATTTATTCCATTATTCCATGCTCAGACTAGTACATGTTGTATTTATTCCATTATTCCATGCTCAGACTAGTACATGTTGTATTTATTCCATTATTCCATGCTCAGACTAGTACATGTTGTATTTATTCCATTATTCCATGCTCAGACTAGTACATGTTGTATTTATTCCATTATTCCATGCTCAGACTAGTACATGTTGTATTTATTCCATTATTCCATGCTCAGACTAGTACATGTTGTATTTATTCCATGCTCAGACTAGTACATGCTGTATTTATTCCATTATTCCATGCTCAGACTAGTACATGTTGTATTTATTCCATTATTCCATGCTCAGACTAGTACATGTTGTATTTATTCCATTATTCCATGCTCAGACTAGTACATGTTGTATTTATTCCATGCTCAGACTAGTACATGTTGTATTTTTCCATTATTCCATGCTCAGACTAGTACATGTTGTATTTATTCCATGCTCAGACTAGTACATGCTGTATTTATTCCATTATTCCATGCTCAGACTAGTACATGTTGTATTTATTCCATGCTCAGACTAGTACATGCTGTATTTATTCCATTATTCCATGTTCAGACTAGTACATGTTGTATTTATTCCATTATTCCATGCTCAGACTAGTACATGTTGTATTTATTCCATTATTCCATGCTCAGACTAGTACATGTTGTATTTATTCCATGCTCAGACTAGTACATGCGGTATTTATTCCATTATTCCATGCTCAGACTAGTACATGTTGTATTTATTCCATTATTCCATGCTCAGACTAGTACATGTTGTATTTATTCCATTATTCCATGCTCAGACTAGTACATGTTGTATTTATTCCATGCTCAGACTAGTACATGTTGTATTTATTCCATTATTCCATGCTCAGACTAGTACATGTTGTATCTATTCCATGCTCAGACTAGTACATGCTGTATTTATTCCATTATTCCATGCTCAGACTAGTACATGTTGTATTTATTCCATGCTCAGACTAGTACATGTTGTATTTATTCCAAGCTCAGACTAGTACATGTTGTATTTATTCCATGCTCAGACTAGTACAATTTTTAAATATATTTTAATACTAACCATGCCCCTCATTATTCAAATGGCAGTCTATAAGGTAAGATTTTGACTAATAAAATTATTGGTTTTCTGTGCTGATTTTGACAGCCATCTCGGTGACAGGAATTATTCGGATATGTTTATCAGTCTAATATCATACCTCAAATATACAACATAAAATTACCTGGAAAACAGCAGCATCGAGGTTTGATACACCGATGAAAATGAGATTGTTCTGCAGTGTATATACGAGAGATGGGATGGAAATTTTGACACAATCTCGCGGCTGCTTGATGATATTGTCATTGAGGTGGTGTAACCAGCCCTTCACAGAACCTTCCTGAAATTCAATACAACAACCGTAAACACACACAACTTCCTGTAGAACAATATAACAACCGTAAACACACACAACTTCCTGTAGAACAATACAACAACCGTAAACACACACAACTTCCTGTAGAACAATACAACAACCTTAAACACACACAACTTCCTGTAGAACAATACAACAACCTTAAACACACAGAACTTCATGTAGAACAATACAACAACCTTAAACACACACAACTTCCTGTAGAACAATACAACAACCTTAAAACACACACAACTGTACCAGCCTTCACAGAGCCTTCCTGTAAAACAATACAACAACCGTAAACACACACAACTGTACCAGGCCTTCACAGAGCCTTCCTGTAAAACAATACAACAACCTTAAAACACACACAACTGTACCAGGCCTTCACAGAACCTTCGTGTACCAGGCCTTCACAGAACCTTGTGTACAAGGCCTTCACAGAACCTTGTATACAAGGCCTTCACAGAACCTTGTGTACAAGGCCTTCACAGAACCTTCGTGTACAAGGCCTTCACAGAACCTCGTGTACAAGGCCTTCACAGAACCTTCATGTACCAGGCCTTCACAGAACCTTCATGTACAAGGCCTTCACAGAACCTTCATGTACCAGGCCTTCACAGAACCTTCATGTACCAGGCCTTCACAGAACCTTCGTGTACAAGGCCTTCACAGAACCTTCATGTACAAGGCCTTCACAGAACCTTCATGTACAAGGCCTTCACAGAACCTTCATATATAAGGCCTTCACAGAACATTCATGTACAAGGCCTACACAGAACCTTCGTGTATAAGGCCTTCACAGAACGTTCGTGTACCAGGCCTTCACAGAACCTTCATGTACCAGGCCTTCACAGAACCTTCGTGTACAAGGCCTTCACAGAACCTTCATGTACCAGGCCTTCACAGAACATTCATGCACAAGGCCTTCACAGAACCTTCGTATACAAGGCCTTCACAGAACCTTCATGTACCAGGCCTTCACAGAACCTTCGTATATAAGGCCTTCACAGAACCTTCGTATATAAGGCCTTCACAGAACCTTCATGTACCAGGCCTTCACAGAACCTTCGTATATAAGGCCATCACAGAACCGTCATGTACCAGGCCTTCACAGAACCTTCGTATATAAGGCCATCACAGAACCTTCGTGTACCAGGCCTTCACAGAACCTTCGTGTACAAGGCCTTCACAGAACCTTCGTATATAAGGCCATCACAGAACCTTCATGTACAAGGCCATCACAGAACGTTCATGTACCAGGCCTTCACAGAACCTTCATGTACCAGGCCTTCACAGAACCTTCGTATATAAGGCCATCACAGAACCTTCATGTACCAGGCCTTCACAGAACCTTCGTATATAAGGCCATCACAGAACCTTCGTATATAAGGCCTTCACAGAACCTTCATGTACCAGGCCTTCACAGAACCTTCATGTACAAGGCCATCACAGAACCTTCATGTGCCAGGCCTTCACAGAACCTTCGTATATAAGGCCATCACAGAACCTTCATGTACCAGGCCTTCACAGAACCTTCGTGTACAAGGCCTTCACAGAACCTTCATGTACAAGGCCTTCACAGAACCGTCATGTACAAGGTCTTTACAGAACATTGGTGTACAAGGCCTTCACAGAACCTTCGTATATAAGGCCTTCACAGAACCTTCATATATAAGGCCATCACAGAACCTTCATGTACAAGGCCTTCACAGAACCTTCGTGTACAAGGCCTTCACAGAACATTCGTGTACCAGGTCTTCACAGAACCTTCGTGTACAAGGCCTTCACAGAACATTCGTGTACCAGGTCTTCACAGAACCTTCGTGTACAAGGCCTTCACAGAACATTCGTGTACCAGGTCTTCACAGAACATTCGTGTACAAGGCCTTCACAGAACCGTCATGTACCAGGCCTTCACAGAACCTTCATGTACCAGGTCTTCACAGAACCTTCGTGTACAAGGCCTTCACAGAACATTCATGTACAAGGCCTTCACAGAACCTTCGTGTACAAGGCCTTCACAGAACCGTCATGTACCAGGCCTTCACAGAACATTCCTGTACAAGAATAAAGCACATTGATCATTCGTAGGAAGTTTCATCAAAATTTATTGCGTGGATAAAATTATGTTGTTGGAACAAAGCATTCACATCAGCTTGTACAATACCTTCAAGCAGATATATGACTCATAAATAATACAAGTACATGTACAAATGTGAAAACTGATGTATTCATATACAATGTATTATTTGAATAAGCATAACGATAAGCCATTTAATACGAGACTGATATTACACTTTACATCCGTTATGTCGAATTCCATCGGACCGAACAAAATACTTCGACATAACCGAGGTTTGCCTTAACGAAATTCTATATAAACGGAGCCAGTTATATGTACAATGAGAGTGTCTGAAATGGGACTTTGATCCGATTTCGAGATAACCGGATCATTCGACATAACCGACTTTCACACAACAGTTGTAGACTGTACCTGAATAATGATAACGATTAGGTTGTCCGATTAGCGCAGTGGTTAGCACGCTCGCTTCTCACCAATGCAACCCGGGTTCGATCCTCGGACCGGTAAGTATGTGAGGTGGTCGTCAGATCGGACAGGTGGGTTTTCTCTGGTTACTCCAGTTTCCTGCCACACGGATGACCACATTTACGCTTTCATCCGCGCCAACAAGAGTTAAGAGATAACGATGAGACATTTAATACGAGAATGATGTTACCTGAACGAGGATAATGATGAGACTAATGAAACATTTAATGGCCTCCTGCAGGATGACTGCCGTTGTGGTGAAGAACAGATCTCCCTCCCTCGTGCGCACGTAACGCATGGATAAGATGAATATAGCATTCTGAGCAGTGAGCAGCACAAGGCTCATGTACTTCAACAATGTACCTGCAAGTAACAGACAATCAAGCTTTAAATGGGCTGTAACCAATCTTACATAGAGATGTATATTTACATGATATTACATACTACTTTATCTCCATTTGTAGACTTCCATACTACTGTATCTCCATTTGTAGACTTCCATACTACTGTATCTCCATTTGTAGACTTCCATATTACTTTATCTCCATTTGTTGACCTACATATTACTTTATCTCCATTTGTTGACCTACATACTACTGTATCTCCATTTGTAGACTTCCATACTACTTTATCTCCATTTATAGACTTCCATACCACTTTATCTCCATTTGTAGACTTCCATACTACTGTATCTCCATTTGTAGACTTCCATACTACTGTATCTCCATTTGTAGACTTCCATACTACTGTATCTCCATTTGTAGACTTCCATACTACTTTATCTCCATTTGTAGACTTCCATACTACTGTATCTCCATTTGTAGACTTCCATACTACTTTATCTCCATTTGTAGACTTCCATACTACTGTATCTCCATTTGTAGACTTCCATACTACGTTATCTCCATTTGTTGACCTACATACTACTGTATCTCCATTTGTAGACTTCCATACTACTTTATCTCCATTTGTAGACTTCCATACTACTGTATCTCCATTTGTAGACTTCCATACTACTTTAGCTCCATTTGTTGACCTACATATTACTTTATCTCCATTTGTTGACCTACATACTACTTTATCTCCATTTGTTGACCTACATACTACTTTATCTCCATTTGTTGACCTACATATTACTTTATCTCCATTTGTTGACCTACATATTACTTTATCTCCATTTGTACTACTTTATCTCCATTTGTAGATTTCCATATTACTTTATCTCCATTTGTTGACCTACATACTACTGTATCTCCATTTGTAGACTTCTATGCTACTGTATCTTCATTTATAGACCTACATACTACTTTATCTCCATTTGTAGACTTCTATGCTACTGTATCTCCATTTGTAGACTTCCATACTACTTTATCTCCATTTATAGACTTCCATACTACTTTCTCCATCTGTTGACCTACATATTACTTGATCTCCATTTGTTGACCTACATATTACTTTATCTCCATTTGTTGACCTACATACTACTTTACCTCCATTTGTAGACTTCCATATTACTTTATCTCCATTTGATGACCTACATATTACTTTATCTCCATTTGTTGACCTACATACTACTGTATCTCCATTTGTAGACTTCCATACTACTTTATCTCCATTTATAGACTTCCATACTACTTTATCTCCATTTGTAGACTTCCATACTACTGTATCTCCATTTGTAGACTTCCATACTACTTTATCTCCATTTATAGACTTTCATACTACTTTACCTCCATTTATAGACTTCCATACTACTTTATCTCCATTTGTAGACTTCCATACTACTTTATCTCCATTTATAGACTTCCATACCACTTTATCTCCATTTGTAGACTTCCATACTACTGTATCTCCATTTGTAAACTTCCATACTACTGTATCTCCATTTGTAGACTTCCATACTACTGTATCTCCATTTGTAGACTTCCATACTACTTTATCTCCATTTGTAGACTTCCATACTACTGTATCTCCATTTGTAGACTTCCATACTACTTTATCTCCATTTGTAGACTTCCATACTACTGTATCTCCATTTGTAGACTTCCATACTACGTTATCTCCATTTGTTGACCTACATACTACTGTATCTCCATTTGTAGACTTCCATACTACTTTATCTCCATTTATAGACTTCCATACTACTTTATCTCCATTTGTAGACTTCCATACTACTGTATCTCCATTTGTAGACTTCCATACTACTTTAGCTCCATTTGTTGACCTACATATTACTTTATCTCCATTTGTTGACCTACATACTACTTTATCTCCATTTGTTGACCTACATACTACTTTATCTCCATTTGTTGACCTACATATTACTTTATCTCCATTTGTTGACCTACATATTACTTTATCTCCATTTGTACTACTTTATCTCCATTTGTAGATTTCCATATTACTTTATCTCCATTTGTTGACCTACATACTACTGTATCTCCATTTGTAGACTTCTATGCTACTGTATCTCCATTTATAGACCTACATACTACTTTATCTCCATTTGTAGACTTCTATGCTACTGTATCTCCATTTGTAGACTTCCATACTACTTTATCTCCATTTATAGACTTCCATACTACTTTCTCCATTTGTTGACCTACATATTACTTTATCTCCATTTGTTGACCTACATACTACTGTATCTCCATTTGTAGACTTCCATACTACTTTATCTCCATTTATAGACTTCCATACTACTGTATCTCCATTTGTAGACTTCCATACTACTTTATCTCCATTTGTAGACTTCCATACTACTGTATCTCCATTTGTAGACTTCCATACTACGTTATCTCCATTTGTTGACCTACATACTACTGTATCTCCATTTGTAGACTTCCATACTACTTTATCTCCATTTGTAGACTTCCATACTACTGTATCTCCATTTGTAGACTTCCATACTACTTTAGCTCCATTTGTTGACCTACATATTACTTTATCTCCATTTGTTGACCTACATACTACTTTATCTCCATTTGTTGACCTACATACTACTTTATCTCCATTTGTTGACCTACATATTACTTTATCTCCATTTGTTGACCTACATATTACTTTATCTCCATTTGTACTACTTTATCTCCATTTGTAGATTTCCATATTACTTTATCTCCATTTGTTGACCTACATACTACTGTATCTCCATTTGTAGACTTCTATGCTACTGTATCTCCATTTATAGACCTACATACTACTTTATCTCCATTTGTAGACTTCTATGCTACTGTATCTCCATTTGTAGACTTCCATACTACTTTATCTCCATTTATAGACTTCCATACTACTTTCTCCATCTGTTGACCTACATATTACTTGATCTCCATTTGTTGACCTACATACTACTGTATCTCCATTTGTAGACTTCCATACTACTTTATCTCCATTTATAGACTTCCATACTACTTTATCTCCATTTGTAGACTTCCATACTACTGTATCTCCATTTGTAGACTTCCATACTACTTTATCTCCATTTATAGACTTTCATACTACTTTACCTCCATTTATAGACTTCCATACTACTTTATCTCCATTTGTAGACTTCCATACTACTTTATCTCCATTTATAGACTTCCATACCACTTTATCTCCATTTGTAGACTTCCATACCACTTTATCTCCATTTGTAGACTTCCATACTACTGTATCTCCATTTGTAGACTTCCATACTACGTTATCTCCATTTGTTGACCTACATACTACTGTATCTCCATTTGTAGACTTCCATACTACTTTATCTCCATTTATAGACTTCCATACTACTTTATCTCCATTTGTAGACTTCCATACTACTGTATCTCCATTTGTAGACTTCCATACTACTTTAGCTCCATTTGTTGACCTACATATTACTTTATCTCCATTTGTTGACCTACATACTACTTTATCTCCATTTGTTGACCTACATACTACTTTATCTCCATTTGTTGACCTACATATTACTTTATCTCCATTTGTTGACCTACATATTACTTTATCTCCATTTGTACTACTTTATCTCCATTTGTAGATTTTCATATTACTTTATCTCCATTTGTTGACCTACATACTACTGTAACTCCATTTGTAGACTTCTATGCTACTGTATCTCCATTTATAGACCTACATACTACTTTATCTCCATTTGTAGACTTCTATGCTACTGTATCTCCATTTGTAGACTTCCATACTACTTTATCTCCATTTATAGACTTCCATACTACTTTCTCCATCTGTTGACCTACATATTACTTGATCTCCATTTGTTGACCTACATATTACTTTATCTCCATTTGTTGACCTACATACTACTTTACCTCCATTTGTAGACTTCCATATTACTTTATCTCCATTTGATGACCTACATTTTTTTATTTTTTTATTTTTTTTTATTATCGTCATATATAATTTTATTAAAGAGTTACCTAATGACTCTGTAACCCGATTTATTTCAGAACAGATCCGCAGGCAGTTTACACGAACATACAGGCGAAAATAAATACCCTACTCCGAGAACCACTGTTTGTACAAGGTGCAGACAATCATCGATAAATCTTTTTATTTATCAAGATTTGGTTTAAACATTCTGTTCGCTCTATAAAAAACCCACAGCAAATAAGATACAATATAATAGACGATGCTACATATATAGGATCATTGGGAAAATAATACAACTGGCTTCACCAATCAAAATTCTCTACTTACGGTAGAACAATAACAATACAAACTAATCACATAGTTCTACTATTATCACTTATAGTCCTACCTTTTGATTGCATTTGATTTGTATATATGTAACCCATGTCATATTTATGTTAAAGGGAACTAATTTTTTTTTTTTTTTTTTTTTTTTTTTTTTTTTTTTTTTTTTTTGAGGCCCCAACAGTGGGTAACCCCGTTTATTTTTTTAATGTAGCATATACATAGTCATAGATATCACATTCAACACATAGTAATTATACACAATGACCTTGATTTAACATAGTAGTCTAAATTAATTTGAAAATGTAACGGGTTAATGAGTTGTCTCCCTTTACCAATAAAGAGATAAAAACCAAATCATTTGTAATATTTTGATTTAAAATTTATAGAATATTGAATTATTATATCCAAAACAAAGATACGTCTTCTAGAAAGAGAAGTCTTGTTCGAAAGAAAAGACAAGACTATAGTTTAGGTTTTATATTTTGTAGTACAATAGGCTAGCATAATTTTTTTTTAAGAGACTCATGTAAATTAAATAATATATCAAACGCTGTAAGTTTTCATTTAAGAGCATGTATCAATAATACATATAAATGATTATTGAAATATACAATAACAGTATGATTCTGAGGTCAAAAGTTTACCTGGGTATAAATTATTCCTGCTCGGAAATAAAAACAGTATATTGATTGTAATGAATGTGAAATCAACAATAAGTCATGAATTGCTATTATACCGAAAAAACAACAAAAACAAGGTCATTCTCGAGAGACGAGGTCACTCTCGAAACAGTACAAATGTACTTTAGATAAACTGGAATGTGAAAAAAGAATAGAAGGGGGGGAAAAAGAAAAAAAAAGAGTACATATACAAGGTAGAGAGATATATATAGAGACTGGTCCGCCTTCCACACAACACACCAACACACTAGTTTCCATCTCCGGACAATACTGCAAATTCCTTCCAATTTTGTTCGAATTTATTCATTGCATCATTTTTTCTAGCATTATATTTCTCAGTCTTTAAAAGAGATTTTATCTGAATTTTCAAAGTTTGGATATTTGGAACAGAATTGTTCATTTTACTGTGATATATATGGTATTTTGCTGTCAAAATTATATTGTTGGTTGCAATATATAAACTATTATTGCCTAAAATAATATCATTTTTAGACCAGTTTGTAATTGTGTTTGGGCATTTTTCACTAATCCATCTCTTCACATTTCCCCAAAAATTCTCAACAACATGACATTCCAAAAACAAATGCAGTAATGTTTCTGGGTGTAGATTACAGAATGTGCACTTATTGTCATTTCTAAGTCCCATTTTCTGTAAAAGATAGTTTGTACCAATAATCCTATGATTGATTCTAAATTGGAACCATTGTAATTTTGGATCTTGTGTTAGTTTAAAGGGTAGTCTGTACACATTTCTCCAGTTAAAGTTATTTCCCAGGTTAAGTTCTGTTACCCATTTTCTATTAGAAATTGGTAACGTTCCAGGGTTTTGGATGGAGTCATAGATCACTCTGCATCCCTTCTTGCATTTATTTATAATACTAACTGCTAGTGGCTGTATGGGATTTGGTTCATGATTTGGTTTGTGGGGAAATCTCATTCTGTTCAAAAAGTCTCTTATTGAATGTATTATATTATGATACTGCAAAAAATGTGTATGCACACTATATATTGTATTAAAATCATTATAGGAATAAAAATTACCATTTTTGTCAATCAAGTCATTTATTAGTATTACACCTTTCTTTACATAATTTAAGTTGAGAAAACTTGTTCCACCAATTTTGAACTTATTATTGTGCCATATTGGCAATGAGAGAAATTCTTTCCAAGTTTCTGGTGTTTTATTCTCATTTAAAATGATATACCCATGAAAAACATCATACCAGAAATAATTTTGAACTGTATGAATTCTATTTTTTAAATAGTCCCCTCCAAAGGTGCCAACATTGGAGATGAAGGGGTACATTGTATTGACAAATTCAAAATATTGAGTATTGTATGCCATATATCTTCTAAGCCAAGTAACTTTTGAAGATAGCATAAACCTTTTTAAGTCTATCATTCTAAGTCCTCCTGATTCATAGGGTTGTGTCATAACTTTCCTTTTTATCTTGTCTGGTCCATCATTCCATATAAATTTAAAGAACATATTCTGTATATAATTAATTGTATCTGAACTTGGATTTGGTAAACCCATTATCAAATGATTAATCTTTGACAGCGCTAGAGTTTTAACAACAACATTTTTTCCAATTGGACTGATAATTCTTTTAGACCATTGTTTAAAAAGTATTTTTATTTCTTCGATTTTTGTGGCATAATTTATTTGAACTAGTTCTCTAAGATTTAGGGTAAAAATGATCCCCAACAATTTAAATTTAACCGATTCCCAGTGCAAACCTAATTCAGGACAAAGTATAATGTTACTGTTTTTCATTGAACCAATCCATACTGCCTTTGTTTTTTCGATGTTTATAAATAGGCCCGAGATTTTAGCATAAAATTTTAAAACTTGCATTGTGTTTCTAAGTGATTTTTCTGTTCCATCTAAGAGTAATGTCGTGTCATCTGCATACTGAGATATTAAAAATTCCGTACCATTTATCTTAATCCCTCCTATATCTTTATTTTGTTTAATTAAAATGGCTAATATTTCTGCGCAAATAATAAAAATATAAGGGGATAAGGGATCGCCCTGACGGCAACCGCGATTTATAGAAAACCAGTCTGATAGATGGCCATTGATTACAATACACGATTTAATATCGTTGTAAAAAAGCTTTATCCAGTTTATAAAATTGTTACCAAAGTTTAAAAATACTAAAACATTGTACATAAATTTCCATGACAGGGAATCGAAAGCGGTTGCAAAATCAATTAGCAACAACATTCCCGGCTTGTGATAGTTTTCTGTATGAAACATGATGTCGTAAATAACCCTAATATTGTCCCCTATAAAACGCCCAGGAATAAAACCACTCTGATCTGCACTTATTATTTTGGCTAAAACAGTTTTTAAACGGTTTGCTATACTGGCAGAGGCAATCTTATATGAAACATTCAATAAAGAAATTGGACGCCAGTTTTTTTAAAAATAATTTGTCTTTATCTCCTTTTGGTATACATGTTATAACACTTTGCTTGAGAGTCACAGATAATTCCCCTGTATCAAATGCATAATTAATAGATCTGACCAAAAAATGACCCAAATCATTCCAGAAAAATTTGAAGAAGGATGCTGTAAATCCACTGCTTCCTGGAGAAGAAAAATTAGACATTTTTTTGAGACTATTTAACATTTCTTGATAACTTAATTTATTTTCTAAGGAATTTTTTTCTTCTTCATTAAGTTTGTGGATATCATTGTTTTGTACGATGTTCTTCAGGATAACGTCATCAGTTTCCTGATGTGAATACAATCTTTTATAATGACTTACTGCTTCAGTTATGATATCTTCCTGACTAGTTAAAAGTGTGCCTGATCTAGAGTAAAGAGAATTCATTATTTTAGATACATAATTTCTATTTTCCAAGTTGCAAAAATATTTTGTAGGTTTCTCTCCGTCAGATATCCATTTTGCTCGTGATCTTATAAATATACCTTGCATTTTGTTCCTTCTGAACTCAGCTAATTCAGACCTTTTAATTTCCAATAAATTTGTATCTATAATATTTTGCTGTTCAAGAATTTGTATCTCATCTATAATTTGTACCTGTTTATTAATGTTTTTTTTTTTTTTGTATGATGCATAAGAAATAGTCTTACCTAGGATTTCCATTAATAAAACTTCAAAGAATAATTTGTCATTTATGTCTAACTTTATTTTATCGTTACTAATAGTCTCTAATGATTCATTTATGTCCTGAAGATCTGCTGCATACTGTAATTGTGTTTGTTTAATTGTCTGTTTTATTTGTTCCATATAGTCTATGTCCTTAAGTAAAGAATTGTTAAATTTCCAGTATGATTTTCCTTTTTTAAACTTACCAAACTCTATACTTAATGTTATTAATGAGTGGTCTGACCTATATCCTGGTTCAATTGTTGTCTTACCCAAGTCAGTGTACAAGGAACTTGATATAAGGAAGAAATCAAGTCGAGCTTTTTTAACAGGTGTTTTTTTAAACCATGTATATTTTCTTTCTTCAATATTTTGTTCCCTCCAGCAATCAATTAGGTCACATTCGATTATCATTTGTTTAACTGTTTCCCTTGCTTTAGGATTATTAACATTTACATAATTAAAATAGTCAATATTAGGGTTGACTACTAAGTTAAAGTCTCCGACTACTATACAGGTATTGTCAATCTTTGAGATTTTGTCCTTTATAATATTATAAAAATTTGGATCGTCCTTATTTGGCCCATATATGCAGATTAGAGTAATGTCAATATTAGAGATCATTGCATTTAATATAATCATATTTCCATTTTGATCTGTTTCACTACTTTTAAATTTAAATTCGAAATTGTTATTAATAAGAATTGCAACACCTCGCGACTGACTATTGAAGTTACTAAAATAGCACTCATAACCCCACTGGCTTCTAATAAACTTAGTTTCATCATCTGTGAAGTGTGTATCTTGTATACAGTATACACTGTATTTTTTTTCCTTCAGATAGTTTAAAACATCTTTTCGCTTAATTTTATCCCCAAGTCCTTGAACATTCATAGATGCAAACACAATAGATTCGGGCATTAAACTACCTGAGTACTTGTTGACACAACATTATGCAGTTCCAGTGATGATGAACCCGTGTGCACCGCACCATGTGGAGGCCGCCCAAACTCTCGATATCCCATATGTACAATAAAGTTCTATAAAATTTAAACAAATAGAAGAAAGACATGTTGTAATGCAAACAATGTGGAGGGTATCTCATCATTTACCATAAATATATATCATATTTACTATTTTCATCTGCGGAGTACATGTATGTAACTATACAATATAGGTTACATGAATAAAGTTTTATATGTATCTGAAATAGAGACAGTTTATGTCTTTGCTACGTAATGTTAGAATGATAATAACAAATTAAATCTGAGTGAAAAAAATAGATATAATTTTGTTGCCGTATGTATAATCTACTATTTATATATACACGTCGGTGTCCAGAGAGTCATCATCATATATTTATATATACACGTCGGTTTCCAGAGAGTCATCATCATATATTTATATATACACGTCGGTGTCCAGAGAGTCATCATCATATATTTATAATAGTGTGACATGTTAATCACTAAAAAATCCAAAACTATAATTTCTATAAACAGTGCACAATAATGTATGTTTCTCTCTCTATAGATCTAAACAATACCTATATAATAAATCACATAATGATACAAATGTACTAATTTGATTTACATTATCTCACCAAAGGAGTTTTTTCCATAAGGTGTAAACCACCTTCATTATAAACATTTGAGATACATACTATTTACAAAATAAACGATTTCATTTCCGCATTCGGCCGCTTATGAAATAGAGTTCAAGAATAAATGCAACAAGCCAGCATGATTATGTCGTTTACAACAATACCAAATATAAAACATTTTAATTTATCTAATCCCCCAACAATCGCATACTCCGTTCATAGCCACATTATAGAAAGACTCAAGTATTAAATTAAACTTGTCACCATAACTTTGTACAAGAAATATTCAACGTCAAATGCTAAAGTTTTAATATCTCCGTTCAGCTGCTAAAAATAACTTTGCAAAAACTCACTATGCAGTGTTGACGGAATGGTTCACACATCGCTTATTATTATTATTTATAATCCAATCAGAATTGAATTCACTGAGGTAATATGACCTAGACAGTTTTAAAAATAGCTCGGATTTGTGGCATTGACCTTGCACTATAGATATTTGCATAGGTATGTAAATAAACAGTTCAAAAACACGTGTGTAGTGTCAATGATTTTGACAGTACATAGCCTAATCGTTAATGATTATTCAGAGTTACTCTGTTTCAGTCACAGGAGATATGTGTTACAGTAGTCATATTTAGTGTCTAACTGTTTCTGACACAAGCGATTTTGATAAATCGGTCCACAGATCAACTCTGATTTTTTTGCCGTTGTTTAACAAGGCGATGAGTTTACCCTCATCTGACCAGGCGTTTCTAACCTCTTCTTTCTCTGAAAGTTTCTCAAGTAGTCTGGCATTTTTAAATGTTAGATCTTCCCTCACGACGAAAGTTGAACCCTTCAGAGCTTTTCTTGCGCGAACCACTCTTGTTTTGTCGATCCGTGAAATAAATTTACAAATAATTGGACGATTGCCATCCATACGGAACTTCCCTAGTCTATGGGCTATGTCTACCTGCGATGACTCCATGGTGATGTGTAGTTTGTCATTCAGCATTGCCTTGACCTTCTCGAATGATTGCTGAGGTGTTTCATCTTTGGCTGTGTCTTTAATGCCATATATTCTTACAGAATTACGACGTGTATACTGCTCAAGATCGTTATTATGACACGAATTGTACTTGATGGCTTCGTTATTGCCTGCTATCCTATCCTTTAACTCGTTAGTTCTTCTTAATAGATCATTTTCCTCTATAACTTTATCAAGCTGTGTTTTCATGTCACTAGAGGAATTCTTCAGAGTAGTGATCTCTGTGTCTGCAGTCTGGATTCTTGACTTCACTAATCTTATCTGATCATACACCTTGTCTATTTCAGATTTCATCTCTGTACACATCTCCTCTTTCAGGGATATCAGTTCTCTATTCACAAAGCTTTCAGTGACCATATTTTGCAGTTTTGCTTCAAGGGTTGTCTCTATGTATTCCTTAGATGCTAATTGATTTAATTTTATGTCGAGGGTACTAATAAGAGCAATCAAATCGGCTATGGTCGGATCGTCGCCACCTTTATGTATATGAGTTAGCATATCGTCTATCTTTGTTTGCTTTTCAGTTTTCTCACCTTTATCTCTCCTTTTTTCTCTAGATCTCCCTTCTTTACTGTCTTTACTTTCACGCACAGGTGTATCTTCCTTACCACCTCTATCTTTGGGGTTTCGTAAACTTGCCATTGTATAGAGTATACTATATTGTCAAGTACAATTTTGATTTCAAACTCCAAAGTAACTGCAAGTGATGTAAATCAAACCGGTTTTTCTAGTCCGCCATTTTGAATACTTGTACACAATGACCGGCTGACCGCCAGAATATTTACCTCTATTGTTCTCAAATAAACCTCCAAAAATTATGTAATCCTTATCTATGCATGATAGTCTATAATCCAAATAACTTTATTTACTCTTACATCTTTTCAGCTCCTATATAAATGTCCTTATTCCTGTGTTTTAGCAAATTTTTAACAGACCACAAACAAACACGTCCATTTACCTCCGTCGTCATGTTTTTTCTGATGACCTACATATTACTTTATCTCCATTTGTTGACCTACATACTACTGTATCTCCATTTGTAGACTTCCATACTACTTTATCTCCATTTATAGACTTCCATACTACTTTATCTCCATTTGCAGACTTCCATACTACTGTATCTCCATTTGTAGACTTCCATACTACTGTATCTCCATTTATAGACTTCCATACTACTTTACCTCCATTTATAGACTTCCATACTACTTTATCTCCATTTGTAGACTTCCATACTACGTTATCTCCATGTGTTGACCTACATACTACTGTATCTCCATTTGTAGACTTCCATACTACTTTATCTCCATTTATAGACTTCCATACTACTTTATCTCCATTTGTAGACTTCCATACTACTGTATCTCCATTTGTAGACTTCCATACTACTTTAGCTCCATTTGTTGACCTACATATTATTTTATATCCATTTGTTGACCTACATACTACTTTATCTCCATTTGTTGACCTACATACTACTTTATCTCCATTTGTTGACCGACATATTACTTTATCTCCATTTGTTGACCTACATACTACTTTATCTCCATTTGTAGATTTCCATATTACTTTATCTCCATTTGTTGACCTACATACTACTTTATATCCACTTGTAGACTTCTATGCTACTGTATCTCCATTTATAGACCTACATACTACTTTATCTCCATTTGTAGACTTCTATGCTACTGTATCTCCATTTATAGACCTCCATACTACTTTATCTCCATTCATAGACTTCCATACTACTTTATCTCCATTTGTTGACCTACATATTACTTGATCTCCATTTGTTGACCTACATATTACTTTATCTCCATTTGTTGACCTACATACTACTTTATCTCCATTTGTAGACTTCCCTATTACTTTATCTCCATTTGATGACCTACATACTACTTTATTTCCATTTGTAGACTTCCATACTACTTTATCTCCATTTGTAGACATCTATGCTACTGTATCTCCATTTGTAGACCTACATACTACTTTATCTCCATTTGTAGACCTACATACTACTTTATCTCCATTTGTAGACCTACATACTACTTTATCTCCATTTGTAGACTTCCATATTACGTTATCTCCATTTGTAGACTTCTATGCTACTTTATCTCCATTTGTAGACTTCCATGCTACTTTATCTCCATTTGTAGACATATATGCTACTGTATCTCCATTTGTAGACCTACATACTACTTTATCTCCATTTATAGACCTACATACTACTTTATCTCCATTTGTAGACTTCCATACTACTGTATCTCCATTTGTAGACTTCCATACTACTTTATCTCCATTTGTTGACCTACATACTACTTTATCTCCATTTGTAGACTTCCATACTACTGTATCTCCATTTGTAGACTTCCATACTACTTTATCTCCATTCGTAGACTTCCATACTACTGTATCTCCATTTGTAGACTTCCATGCTACTTTATCTCCATTTGTTGACCTACATACTACTTTATCTCCATTTATAGACTTCCATACTACTCTATCTCCATTTGTAGACTTCCATACTACTGTATCTCCATTTGTAGACTTCCATACTACTTTACTCCATTTGTAGACTTCCATACTACTGTATCTCCATTTGTAGACTTCCATGCTACTTTATCTCCATTTGTAGACTTCCATACTACTTTATCTCCATTTGTTGACCTACATACTACTTTATCTCCATTTGTAGACTTCCATACTATTTTATCTCCATTTGTTGACCTACATACTACTTTATCTCCATTTGTAGACTTCCATACTACTGTATCTCCATTTGTAGACTTCTATACTACTTTATCTCCATTTGTAGACCTACATACTACTTTATCTCCATTTGTAGACTTCCATGCTACTGTAACTCCATTTATAGACTTCCATACTATTTTATCTCCATTTGTAGACCTACATACTACTTTACCTCCATTTGTTGACCTACATACTACTTTATCTCCATTTGTAGACTTCCATACTACTTTATCTCCATTTGTAGACATCTATGCTACTGTATCTCCATTTGTAGACCTACATACTACTTTATCTCCATTTGTAGACCTACATACTACTTTACTCCATTTGTAGACCTACATACTACTTTATCTCCATTTGTAGACTTCCATATTACGTTATCTCCATTTGTAGACTTCTATGCTACTTTATCTCCATTTGTAGACTTCCATGCTACTTTATCTCCATTTGTAGACATCTATGCTACTGTATCTCCATTTGTAGACCTACATACTACTTTATCTCCATTTGTAGACCTACCTACTACTTTATCTCCATTTATAGACCTACATACTACTTTATCTCCATTTGTATACTTCTATGCTACTTTATCTCCATTTATAGACCTACATACTACTTTATCTCCATTTGTAGACTTCTATGCTACTTTATCTCCATTTATAGACTTCCATGCTACTTTATCTCCATTTGTAGACATCTATGCTACTTTATCTCCATTTATAGACCTACATACTACTTTATCTCCATTTGTAGACTTCCATACTACTGTATCTCCATTTGTAGACTTCCATACTACTTTATCTCCATTTGTTGACCTACATACTACTTTATCTCCATTTGTAGACTTCCATACTACTGTATCTCCATTTGTAGACTTCCATACTACTTTATCTCCATTCGTAGACTTCCATACTACTGTATCTCCATTTGTAGACTTCCATGCTACTTTATCTCCATTTGTTGACTTACATACTACTTTATCTCCATTTATAGACTTCCATACTACTTTATCTCCATTTGTAGACTTCCATACTACTGTATCACCATTTGTAGACTTCCATACTACTTTACTCCATTTGTAGACTTCCATACTACTGTATCTCCATTTGTAGACTTCCATGTTACTTTATCTCCATTTGTAGACTTCCATACTACTTTATCTCCATTTGTTGACCTACATACTACTTTATCTCCATTTGTAGACTTCCATACTACTGTACCTCCATGTGTAGACTTCCATACTACTTTATCTCCATTTGTAGACTTCCATACTACTGTACCTCCATTTGTAGACTTCCATACTACTGTATCTCCATTTGTAGACTTCCATACTACTGTATCTCCATTTGTAGACTTCCATACTACTTTATCTCCATTTTTAGTCATACATACTACTTTATCTCCATTTGTAGACTTCCATACTATTTTAACTCCATTTGTTGACCTACATACTACTTTATCTCCATTTGTAGACTTCCATACTACTGTATCTCCATTTGTAGACTTCCATACTACTTTATCTCCATTTTTAGACATACATACTACTTTATCTCCATTTGTAGACTTCCATACTATTTTATCTCCATATGTTGACCTACATACTACTTTATCTCCATTTATAGACTTCCATACTACTTTATCTCCATTTGTAGACTTCCATACTACTGTATCTCCATTTGTAGACTTCCATACTACTTTATCTCCATTTGTAGACTTCCATACTACTTTACTCCATTTGTAGACTTCCATACTACTGTATCTCCATTTGTTGACCTACATACTACTGTACCTCCATTTGTTGACCTACATACTACTGTATCTCCATTTGTTGACCTACATACTACTTTATCTCCATTTGTAGACTTCCATACTACTGTACCTCCATTTGTAGACTTCCATACTACTGTATCTCCATTTGTTGACTTCCATACTACTGTATCTCCATTTGTTGACCTACATACTACTGTATCTCCATTTGTTGACCTACATACTACTTTATCTCCATTTGTAGACTTCCATACTACTGTATCTCCATTTGTTGACCTACATACTACTGTATCTCCATTTGTTGACCTACATACTACTGTATCTCCATTTGTTGACCTACATACTACTTTATCTCCATTTGTAGACTTCCATACTACCTTTCTCCATTTGTTGACCTACATACTACTGTATCTCCATTTGTTGACCTACATACTACTTTATCTCCATTTATAAACTTCCATACTACCTTTCTCCATTTGTTGACCTACATACTACTGTATCTCCATTTGTTGACCTACATACTACTTTATCTCCATTTATAAACTGCCATACTACTGTATCTCCATTTGTTGACCTACATACTACTGTATCTCCATTTGTTGACCTACATACTACTTTATCTCCATTTATAAACTGCCATACTACTGTATCTCCATTTGTAGACTTATATGCTACTTTATCTCCATTTGTAGACTTCCATACTACTGTATCTCCATTTGTTGACCTACATACTACTTTATCTCCATTTGTAGACTTCCATAGGTGCTTCTACATGGGAATGGATAATGGCGTTCACAGGTGCTTCCAAGTGATAAAGCCTTAACCCTTTCCCTCATAGAAGCACCTCTTGACGCCATAACCAATACGACATACATTGACAATGTTCATATGTTCAATGTTCAAACCAATGTTCATAATAAAGTCCAGAATCTCGTTTAGTCCCAGTATGGAGGTGGGATAGATATGTCGACTACTTATTCACTGCATGATAGCTAAATGGCTGACGTTTGTATGGAGATATAATAGTATATTAACATAAATCTCTATGGAGGAAAGGGTTAAAACACAGCTTGGCTGTTATGACACGGGTTTGCTTTGATCATCACCCTCACACAAACCCCAAATTTCCACCTCTGATTTTACAAAAGTGGAGATCGCCCTAGTGATTGGGGTCTATCACGATGTCACCATGCTTGCACCTCCCTGAATATTGCGCCTAAGCTTGAGTGCATAGTCTAATTTTGGAATTAGTAATTTTACTACTTTTTCTTTAGTGTAAATAATCAATATCATATTGAAATCTATAGCTAATTGAAGTACGTAAAAATATTTTCTATTCTTTAATAATCAAGTATGGGCATCCAGAAATCTTGTATATTCTATACAATGAAATACTACGTGACTTTGTGTATCTAGAAATCTTGTCTATTCTATAGTGGTCACCTCTATTAAGCAGCCAACCCATATTTAATCAGCGCCAGATTCCAGATATGTTGTTTTATTATATAATTGACCTCTATTAAGCAGCCAACCCTTATTTAATCATCCAGATTCCAAATATGTTGTTTTATACCGTAATATAATTGACCTCTATTAAGCAGTCACCAGTCCTGTGCTAAGCAACCACTTTCTGTGATTCCCTTGGCTGGCTGCTTTAGACAGGTTTGACTATATAATGCTTTTATAGATACATTAGTCTAGTATAAAACTCAGTACCATGGGCATATTGGTATTCATAGATGGTTCTGTAGCCCAGTGGTAACACGCTGGACTGGTAATCCCGGGATCGCAGGTTCGATCCCCCGTCTGACCCTAATAAAATGAACAGTCATTCAGATGGGACGTTAAACCGAGGTCTTGTGTCGGTGCTTTACACCGTGCACGTAAAAGAACCAGAGGAGACTCTGGAATGGGTCTCTGTCTGTTTCATTGCACTATCCTCCAAAAATCTAAAATGACTAATCTCTTCAGGAGGCGTCGCTCATATGGGCAACCAGTAGCGATGATAAATAAACGTAAAACACACACATACTGGTATTCCGTCACCTAAGGTTTGAATGTGAATGACTTCTAGTCAATCTCTGTTATAGCAGATTAAATAATATTACTATATAATGTGATAATTGTTGCATTTAATAATACGCTTGACTAAACTAAGATTGCATAACATCTTTTAAAATAAAACCACAATTTTACTCACATGTGAATTCAACATGGTGTCAAAAAAGGACATAATTTCGGACACAAATCAAATTTCATGTACCAGAAATGTGTTTTCCCGTATTGTCACATGAGTGACACATGATCTTGTAAAGCCAAGCATTAGACTTCTCCCGTTACAAAATTAAACAAATAAACTTTGCATATATCTGTGTTACAGGATTTTTAGAGTACATGTGAATGAGATTAATGAAAACATATACATATTTTCAAAATAAATGTGACTATTGATCTGTTTGTGCTCATTTTCCTATTTGGCAGTTTTAGCATCTACCATATAATCCAAGTAAGGATGAGGTTAGGTTATTTACAAATTCGAAAACGGGTGGTGTACGGAAATATGGCGATTGACGAAATATCCTGTTTTTATAGAAAATTTAGTCATGTATAAAACTCAGTACACCGGGGTATACTGCTTTTATAGAAACATGAGTCAAGTTTAAAATTCAGTATATACTGCTTTTATAGAAACTTGAGTCAAGTATAAAATTCAGTATATACTGCTTTTATAGAAACATGAGTCAAGTATAAAATAATTCAGTATATACTGCTTTTATAGAAACTTGAGTCAAGTATAAAATTCAGTATATACTGCTTTTATAGAAACATGAGTCAAGTATAAAATAATTCAGTATATACTGCTTTTATAGAAACTTGAGTCAAGTATAAAATTCAGTATATACTGCTTTTATAGAAACATGAGTCAAGTATAAAATTCAGTATATACTGCTTTTATAGAAACATGAGTCAAGTATAAAATTCAGTATATACTGCTTTTATAGAAACATGAGTCAAGTATAAAATTCAGTATATACTGCTTTTATAGAAACATGAGTCAAGTTTAAAATTCAGTATATACTGCTTTTATAGAAACATGAGTAAAGTATAAAATTCAGTATATACTGCTTTTATAGAAACATGAGTCAAGTATAAAATTCAGTATATACTGCTTTTATAGAAACTTGAGTCAAGTATAAAATTCAGTTTATACTGCTTTTATAGAAACATGAGAAGTATAAAATTCAGTATATACTGCTTTTATAGAAACATGAGTCAAGTATAAAATAATTCAGTATATACTGCTTTTATAGAAACATGAGTCAAGTTTAAAATTCAGTATATACTGCTTTTATAGAAACTTGAGTCAAGTATAAAATTCAGTATATACTGCTTTTATAGAAACATGAGTAAAGTATAAAATTCAGTATATACTGCTTTTATAGAAACATGAGTCAAGTATAAAATTCAGTATATACTGCTTTTATAGAAACTTGAGTCAAGTATAAAATTCAGTATATACTGCTTTTATAGAAACATGAGTCAAGTATAAAATTCAGTATATACTGCTTTTATAGAAACATGAGTCAAGTATAAAATTCAGTATATACTGCTTTTATAGAAACTTGAGTCAAGTATAAAATTCAGTATATACTGCTTTTATAGAAACATGAGTCAAGTATAAATCAGTATATACTGCTTTTATAGAAACTTGAGTCAAGTATAAAATTCAGTATATACTGCTTTTATAGAAACATGAGTCAAGTATAAAATTCATTATATACTGCTTTTATAGAAACTTGAGTCAAGTATAAAATTCAGTATATACTGCTTTTATAGAAACATGAGTCAAGTATAAAATTCAGTATATACTGCTTTTATAGAAACATGAGTCAAGTATAAAATAATTCAGTATATACTGCTTTTATAGAAACATGAGTCAAGTATAAAATTCAGTATATACTGCTTTTATAGAAACTTGAGTCAAGTATAAAATTCAGTATATACTGCTTTTATAGAAACATGAGTAAAGTATAAAATTCAGTATATACTGCTTTTATAGAAACATGAGTCAAGTATAAAATTCAGTATATACTGCTTTTATAGAAACATGAGTCAAGTATAAAATTCAGTATATACTGCTTTTATAGAAACATGAGTCAAGTATAAAATTCAGTATATACTGCTTTTATAGAAACATGAGTCAAGTATAAAATTCAGTATATACTGCTTTTATAGAAACTTGAGTCAAGTATAAAATTCAGTATATACTGCTTTTATAGAAACATGAGTCAAGTATAAAATAATTCAGTATATACTGCTTTTATAGAAACTTGAGTCAAGTATAAAATTCAGTATATACTGCTTTTATAGAAACATGAGTCAAGTATAAAATAATTCAGTATATACTGCTTTTATAGAAACTTGAGTCAAGTATAAAATTCATTATATACTGCTTTTATAGAAACTTGAGTCAAGTATAAAATTCAGTATATACTGCTTTTATAGAAACATGAGTCAAGTATAAAATTCAGTATATACTGCTTTTATAGAAACATGAGTCAAGTATAAAATAATTCAGTATATACTGCTTTTATAGAAACTTGAGTCAAGTATAAAATTCAGTATATACTGCTTTTATAGAAACATGAGTCAAGTATAAAATTCAGTATATACTGCTTTTATAGAAACATGAGTCAAGTATAAAATAATTCAGTATATACTGCTTTTATAGAAACATGAGTCAAGTATAAAATTCAGTATATACTGCTTTTATAGAAACATGAGTCAAGTATAAAATTCAGTATATACTGCTTTTATAGAAACTTGAGTCAAGTATAAAATTCAGTATATACTGCTTTTATAGAAACATGAGTCAAGTATAAAATAATTCAGTATATACTGCTTTTATAGAAACTTGAGTCAAGTATAAAATTCAGTATATACTGCTTTTATAGAAACATGAGTCAAGTATAAAATTCAGTATATACTGCTTTTATAGAAACATGTCAAGTATAAAATTCAGTATATACTGCTTTTATAGAAACATAAGTCAAGTTTAAAATTCAGTATATACTGCTTTTATAGAAACATGAGTAAAGTATAAAATTCAGTATATACTGCTTTTATAGAAACATGAGTCAAGTATAAAATTCAGTATATACTGCTTTTATAGAAATTTGAAATCATCAAAACAGTAGTTAAGTATTCAACTGTACAAACTCTCATACAGTTCGAGCCCCGCTGCAGCCGTTACAATTGTGCCCTTAGACAAGGCATTTAAATTCCATGTTACCTCTTCTCTCCCTCGTGGCGATGGATTCAATCAGGAATGAGGTCTCGAGAGTGATTAATATAAGTTGTAAGAACTTTTGCAATCGAGCTAAAATAAATTTGTATAAACTAAACTCATACAGTAACTCTAGTACTGTACAAACTCTCTATCTGTTTACATTCGCTTTCAACATTAAAACTCAAATAAACTGATGAAAGTATTATTAAACATTGAACACATATTACATACAATATCAGCTCTTATGTCATGTTCTGCTGAACATTTCAAATTGAAATCATTGGACTATGAATTTACATTTATCTATTTTTGCCATTTATAATTGCCAACGCACAATGAAGAGATTGAATTATGGTAGAAAATGCATGATACAAGGTCCCATTCTAGAGACCCCTCTGCTTCTTTTAGATGCACAGTTTAGCACTGATTCAGGACCTTGATTTCAAGTCTCATCTGAAAGACAATAGTTTAGTCTTATCTGAAAGACAATAATTACAGGACCCCAAGTTTAAAGCCTCAACTGAAAGACAATAATTATAGGACCCAGTTTAGAGTCTCATCTGAAAGACAAAAATTACTGGACCCCAGTTCAAAGTCTCATCTGAAAGTCAATAATTACTGGACCCCAGTTCAAAGTCTCATCTGAAAGTCAATAAGTACTGGACCCCAGTTCAAAGTCTCATCTGAAAGTCAATAATTACAGGACCCCAGTTCAAAGTCTCATCTGAAAGTCAATAATTACTGGACCCCTGTTCAAAGTCTCATCTGAAAGTCAATAAGTACAGGACCTCAATTAGAGTCTCTTGTGAAAGACAATAATTAGATAATAAGCCAGTTTTAGGGATGGTAATTACAATGCGACGTCATGTTTAAAAGAATGGCCTCATGCAGACATAAAAAGCTGTTGGCTCCAACTAAAGGCAGGTGAAGACACGTTGGTCATAAGTACAGGTGCTACTAACTGATTAATGCAGTCAGTTTTGAAGGATACAAATGATAATTGGGGGAACGGACATTATCCCCCCCACAGATGCTATCCACGATATATTCACAGGAGGACAATGCCCCCATATCGAACAGACAGGAAGGACAACATCCAACAATGGCACATTATCTTGGACACTATGGCCATCTATTGTGAGCAATCCATATACCAAGACACCCAATGCCTAATCCACACTATGTGTAGCAGTTACATTATGTCTAACCATCATACGTCTAAACTACCATATGTCTAAATTACCCTATGTCTAAACCATACTATGTCTAACCTTGATATGCTTAAGCTACCATATGTCTAACCATCCTATGTCTAATCCATTACCACCCTATGTCTAATCTGTCATATGTCTAACCACTCTTTGTCTAATCCTCCCTATGTCTAAACTACCCAATATTTAATGTAGCATTTGTCTAGACACCCTATGTCTTTCCACCCAATGTACCATCAGAATATATGTCTAACTCTAAACAACCCTATGTCTAATCACCAGATGCCTAAACCACTCTTTGTCTAAGCACCCTATGATTAACCCATAACCTGCCAAATAAATTGGATGGAATGTGCAAACAACATAGATACTATATATATAGTCAACCCTGTGTCAGTGGTCACCTCTATCTATACAGTCAAACCTGTGTTAGTGGTCACATCTATATATACAGTCAAACCTGTGTTAGTGGTTACCTCTATCTATACAGTCAAACCTGTGTTAGTGGTCACCTATATATACACAGTAAAACCCGTGTTAGTGATCACCTCTATTTATCTCTCTATACAGTCAAACTTGTGTTAGTGGTCACTTCTATCTATACAGTCAAACCTGTGTTAGTGGTCACCTCTATATATACAGTCAAACCTGTGTTAGTGGTCACCTCTATATATACAGTCAAACCTGTGTTAGTGGTCACCTCTATATATACAGTCAAACCTGTGTTAGTGGTCACCTCTATCTATACAGTCAACCCTGTGTTAGTGGTCACCTCTATCTATACAGTCAACCCTGTGTCAGTGGTCACCTCTATCAATACAGTCAACCATGTGGCAGTGGTCACCTCTATCTATACAGTCAACCCTGTGTTAGTGGTCACCTCTATCTATACAGTCAAACCTGTGTCAGTGGTCACCTCTATCTATACAGTCAACCATGTGGCAGTGGTCACCTCTATCTATACAGTCAAACCCGTGTTAGTGATCACCTCTATTTATCTCTCTATACAGTCAAACTTGTGTTAGTGATCACCTCTATCTATGCAGTCAAACCTGTGTTAGTGGTCACCTCTATCTATACAGTCAAACCTGTGTTAGTGGTCACCTCTATCTATACAGTTAAACCTGTGTTAGTGGTCACCTCTATCCATACAGTCAAACCTGTGTTAGTGGTCACCTATATATATTAAGCAGCCAACCTGTATTAAGCATCCAGTTTCCGGATTCCCAATATGTTGCTTTATTATGCATTTGCCCTCTATTAAGCAGCCACCTGTAATAGGCAGCCACTTTATATGATTCCCTAATAGATCAGGAGCCAAGGGGGGTCAGCCTAGCTGGAAAGTTAACCAATTTTCATGTATATAGCAATGGTCCATGTGCATGCCCATGTAAGGAAATGGACGTCTGGCATGCTCATTCTGGTGGGTGTGGTCAGGAGGGCCATGAGAAAGGAACCCCAAAATTGAGCTAGATCAGCTCATGAGTTAACCTGATGAAACTTATTGTAAAGTGCCCGGCATAGTCCCAGGTATCACAAATGGCCACTGTCAGACATTTTCGGTGGTGGGTTGTGCCCGCCAGACTTCTATAACCGGTACCCCAAAATTGACCTAGATCAGCTCATGAGTTAACCTGATGAAACCTACTGGAAAATGTTCGGCATAGTCCCAGGTATCATGAATGACCACTGCCAGACATTTTCAGTGGTGGGTTGTGCCCGCCAGACACCCCCGAATGCCCCCACCCCCAAAATTGAGCTAGATCAGCTCATGAGTTAACCTGATGAAACGTACTGGAAAATGTTCGGCATAGTCCCAGGTATCATGAATGACCACTGCCAGACATTTTCAGTGGTGGGTTGTGCCCGCCAGACACCCCCGAATGCCCCCACCCCCAAAACTGAGCCAGATCAGCTCGTGAGTTAACCTGATGAAACTTACTGGAAAATGTTCAGCATAGTCCCATGTATATTGAATGACCACTGCCAGACATGTTCAGTGGTGGAGTGTGCCTGCCAGATACCCACCCCCAAATGCACCCATCCCCAACATCTTTAAAGATGGCCGCCATGAAAACCTATTTTTCTTATATCTCAAAGCCTAATTCACATAGTCATCATTTTGGTGTCAAAATATATTGGGGGGGGGGGGGGAATTAAAAATATTCTACTTTTGAACAGCTCTGATATTTATTTCTACCATTTAAAGATGGCTTCCACTAATAAATAACATTTAATGTAAACAGTACACTTAATGTTATTTATTAGTGGAGGAAGAACCTTATGGTATGGAAAAAATGTTATTTATTAATGGAGGCCATAGCTTCAACCATAATTTAGTGTTAATATAAGTCTCAGTAAAAACATGTTGATGTTTATATAGAAGGCAGTTACAGAATAAAATAACATAGGTCTCACTAGAAATCTGTCTGAACAGGGTGCTGGGAACAAAATCTAAAATACTAAATATCAGCAGGGTGCTTAACATTTCGGCAGGGTGTCATTTCTCAGCAGGGTAGATCACATTCTTTAATCATAATAATGAAAACCCTGTTAAATAATAGAAATAGAAAGTAAAGGGTCAATTTGTAATGACTGAATGGGGACATGGTAAGAAGGGATGCTGCCTGACCAGATGGGTGGCTATTGTTAGCATTGATGTAAGATTAGCAGCATACTGGCTCTCATGAGGGCAGAGATTAGCCCATATATAATGTTGAGGGTGGTATGAAAACAACAACACAGGCAGCATTACATGTATATTTCAAGCTGGGATTCCAAGACTTCCTTCCAATCAAGAAAACAGAGTTGACAGATGAACCAGTCCAAGGTAGGTTATTAACTTATTGTTGTAATATTGATAATCAAGATTATTAATGATATAAAAGCTGGTCCTACCGGGTTCCTACCTCAGCAGCAATTACTGATACCCCTGCCGGAGCATCCAGTACAGCATCTCAATCGACTGCTGAAGAACTGAATGAATGTACGATTGGACTAAAGGTATTGGATCTGTATTGGTTTTCGAAACTGAGAGAAGGCAACACACCATTGCATGCTGGATTCATGAGCAAGTACATCAAGGACTCCTTACCACTTCAACGAATTTGCTACATGGACCCAATATCCAGATTCCCAACCAACAATAATGTGGTGAGAGAGACGATGATCCGGACAATGAACGTTGCAAAGGAAACAGGCCAAGATTACGCAGTTGTCACCTATGATTTGGCCATTGCGTTGAAAGCCTACTAAATACAAGCAATTGAACCCCTTGTTTGACAGCTTCCAGTCGATTCTGGATGGACATCTTGGTTCAACAGCTCAATTCTGGGCCATTTACATCTACCTGATCAATCACCTCCACAGAGAGCTGCAGAGATGCATAAAGATGAATGACGTCGGTGGCTATATCCATATATTCACAATGATGCTTGCAGTATACTTCGCCCTGAACCGACCAAACTATGCCAGATGGGAATACCTTATCTGCAGAAGTTGAAGTGTTCAGATGTACAGCTATGTAAAGTACTGGAGAAGGGTGCGCGTTCCATCAGACGCACAAAGAAGTGTTACAGTAGATCGGCTGTTGACCTCTCTTTAGAGCAAACGGGCAACTGTGATGCTGCATCCAAAATGAAGGGAATTGTTGACTTCCGAAATTCCGCGAACGCCCTGCACCGAGGGTCATTGACTATGACCCAGCGAGCTATGGCAATCACCGAGCTTAGAACATTCACTGGGCTTGAACTGGGGGGAAATGCAACAGCTCAATGTCGTCCCTCAATAATCACTAGGGACAACAGTCAGATAGCTGAACTGAGTGGAAAAATTGACGAATTCTGCAATCCATTCACAGATGATGCTCCAATTTCCTTGGTGAA
The DNA here is from genome assembly GCA_014843695.1 of Archivesica marissinica. NCBI lineage: Eukaryota > Metazoa > Mollusca > Bivalvia > Venerida > Vesicomyidae > Archivesica > Archivesica marissinica. Next base: position 30,288,891 of record CM026398.1, read on the forward strand.
TGTTGCAACCGGTCAAACAGCATCTAAGGCTACTGTATTATATCTACTCAATATGCTGAAAAGGGGTCAGGATGAAAGGGATACATTTCAAGATGAATGGGATAGCAGCAGCCATCGATTTCTTCAACCTGTGAAACGTATGTGTGTACATAACTTTGCTGTTCAGAACATGAAGAAAAAAGCAAAGCTGCCCTCCTCACAGAAGACAAATGCTGAGAGCCTGTGTCTGTATGATCGTAGTCGTTGCAGAAAAGACATCATTTGACCTTCGGAATGTTCTCTCCTGCCCAATTACGCCATACCCACTGGATCTACCCCTGTTACAACAGCTCTAATCATGCATTTCATTGACTTTCAGGAGAATCCACTGGCAAACATCAAACGTATCGACTGTGCCGTGCTGTAACCCTCTCAACGGACCCTTGAGATGAAGATTATGGATGGTATGTGAGGGACAACCTCCTGGAAGCCAACCTGGTTTGAAGGGCCAGCCATACCAAATGGTTTGTTATGAATGGCAGCAACAATGCAGAGGACATGGAGGTTGAAGGTGACAGAGAGTCTGAGATGGAAGTAGAAACTACTGATTGACTCAGATTCAGACAAGGAAGACGGGGATTACTTGTAGAAGATAACACCTAGAGAATCTAAGGGCTATACAGTATTATGCTGAACATTTTCCAGTCACTTTCATCGAGTTTGGTAACTCATTAACTCAGATCTAGCTCTGTATTTGGAATGGGAGGTAGGAGGTATATAGCAGGCACACTCAACCATAGATAATTACTTACCCGTGTACATGATACATACATGCCTATATATATAGGGTTTACTTAAAATCAATAAAGGAACTGAATTTAAATGTGTATTTCTGTTATGTATCACCTTTTGGTGAATTCACAAAACATCCTGAATTGATGGCTATATATATTTTTACAAAATATAATTAAAACACCTCCCCCCATGATACTTGGGACTATGCCAAACAGTGTCCAGTAGTTTCAGAAGGTTAACTCACAAGCTGATCTAGCTCTATGTTGGGGTGGGGGTATTTGGGGGTGTCTGGCGGGCACAACCCACCACTGAATATATCTGGCAGTGTCCATTCATGATACTTGGAGCTATACCAAACATTTACCAGTAAATTTCATCAGGTTAACTCACAAGCTGATCTGGCTCAGTTTTGGGGGTGGGGGCATTCAGGGTGTCTGGTGGGCAAAACCCACCACTGAAAATGTCTGGCAGTGGCCGTTTGTGATACCTGGGACTATGCTGAACATTTTCCAGTAGGTTTCATCAGGTTAACTCATGAGCTGATCTAGCTCAATTTTGGGGGTGGGGGAATTCGGGGGTGTCTGGCGGGCACAACCCACCACTGAAAATGTCTGGCAGTGGTCATTCATGATATCTGGGACTATGCCGAACATTTTCCAGTAGGTTTCATCAGGTTAACTCATGAGCTGATCTAGGTCAATTTTGGGGTACCGGTTATAGAAGTCTGGCGGGCACAACCCACCACCGAAAATGTCTGGCAGTGGCCATTTGTGATACCTGGGACTATGCCGGGCATTTTACAATAAGTTTCATCAGGTTAACTCATGAGCTGATTTAGCTCAATTTTGGGGTTCCTTTCTCATGGCCCTCCTGACCACACCCACCAGAATGAGCATGCCAGACGTCCATTTCCTTACATGGGCATGCACATGGACCATTGCTATATACATGAAAATTGGTTAACTTTCCAGCTAGGCTGACCCCTCTGGGCTCCTGTTCTATAAGCTGGCTACTTAAGAAATGTATCACTATATATAAATATTTATATCTTTACAGTGAGAGGATTGCCCACTTAACTCTAGAAATGCTTTACAGTGCATGCTTAACGTCAATAATGAATAAAACTTATAAATTTTATGAGTATCACCGTATCAGCAATTACAAAATACGTAACAACCCAGCTATTTTACATTTACAGTGTACATTCATCATCCCTTTCTAAACCTTCCTTTTCAAACTTTTCAATAGATTAACTGAAGCAAATCTTACCAGGTGTATGCCGACGTAGATAAATAGGTTGAAACTTCATATTCCCTACTTTCCCAATTTCGTTATAATAAGTAACATTCATACAGATATTTGTATGAAGCTAATTCCATGCAAGATGTTGCCCGATTAATACGTAAACAATATGTGCAAGATAATCACTAATTCTGAAGGAGACAAACAAAATATTGATCTGGCTACCTATTGTCAACTTGATTGGTGGGCATAACGTGTACAACTGTATGACAAACTACTAAAGGAAATTGTGTGTTTTACGTTTATTTATCGTCGCTACCTGTTGGCCATATGAGCGATGCCTCATTCATAGATTACCGGTAGTCATTTTAGATTTTTGGAGGATAGTGCAATGATACAGACAGAGACTCATTCCAGAGTCTCCTCTGGTTCTTTCACGTGCACAGGGGGATCAAACCTGCGATCCCTGGATTACCAGTCCAGCGTGTTACCACTGGACTACAGATCCGTCTTAAAGCAACAAATGGCAACGTCTCTTTCATAGCAGATGATATAATATTACTATCTCAAGTCATCATTCTTGCATTTAATACGCTTGACTAACCTCAGCTTGCATAACATCTTATAAAATAGGATAACAATTTCACTCACATGTGAATTCAACATTGCATCAAAAAAGGACCCAAGTTTTTCATGTACCAGAAATGTGTTTTCCGATATTGTCACCTGATCGACATGTGACCTTGTGAACTTCCCGCGTTACCAGAATAAACAAATATTTCATTGCATATATCTCTGTGTAAGGGATTTTTAGGGTACACATGAATGAGTCTAATGAAAACATCAACATTTACATGGTTACATGTATATTTGAAATAAATGGTGAATATTGATCTGTTTTTGCTCATTTTCATGTTTGGCAGTTGTAACGTCTACCGTATAATCCAAGTACCATTTACTGACAGCGATGATGTCATTTGCAAACAAATTCGAAAATAGGTTGTGTCCGGACATAGGGAGATTGCAGGGTTCCCTCTGTCTGAATTTGTGTCTGCTCCACTTCTGTCACAAATACATAGTTCCTGTGTGACGTCATCATTCCTACTGTGGCTGCCATTTTGATTGGCAAAGTTAATCAGATATTATATATAACATATAGTAGTGTAATTTTGTTTTCTTCATAAAATATTTATTTTTCATCCCATTACCATGGTTCATACATTGTTGGAAAGCTCTCAATGGACGCATTTTTTGTTTCATTTCACAAATTTCGTATCAATAACGAATACATAATAATTTACCTGTATATTAATATTTCAACTGTGAAAATAGACTTTCAAAAATAGGTGCAAGTTAAGTTCTTATAATTTATAATCCATACATCATTGTCAAAAAATAAATTAATATTTAAAAAGTACATTTCAATACCTTTAAAATCATAGCAAATTTTATATTAAGAAACCAAAATTAATAACGATATTGCAATTAAAGAATTACTAGTAAAATCATGAAATTGCCGTTAATAAAACTTGCCAGTCAAAATGGCTGTCAAGATAAGATGTTATCAGTGTTTTTGACTGCCGTGGGAACTATGTATTGAAACAAACTGGAGCCAATTTGAAAGACTTGGAGCTAACTAAGAGCCATATAGTTCACAGATAAATATTTGAAGCTATGTATTTAACAAAACATGTCGCGCCAAATAAATTGTTAGAAAAAAGTTGAGCCAAGTATTTTCGCCAATTCACAAAATTTAGCACCAGTATATGGTAACCATGGATTGACAAAAAAGGAAAGAAAGTAAGAGACGTCGATTATAAGCGACTCCACATTTTCACAATCAATTATCGCCGATGTCCATGCCAGCAAATGATTGTCGCCGACTTAGCAATAATCTGTTTATCACTACTTTTGACGCATTCATTTTTAAAGACAAATTACATTCACATTTATAAATTTCTATCCCCCAAACATTAACCATGGACATGTGGAATCGATAGGCCATGAAAAATCATGGTGTTACTATTTAAGATATTAGTGATAATAATGTAATTTCCACAGACGGATTGTAGTCCAGTGGTAACATGCTGGACTGGTAATCCAGAGATCGCAGGTTCGATCCCCCGTCTGACCCTAATAAAATTAACAGTCTTTCAGATGGGACGTTAAACCGAGGTCTCGTGTCGGTGCTTTACACTGTGCACGTAAAAGAACCAGAGGAGACTCTGGAATGGGTCTCTGTCTGTATCATTGCACTATCCTCCAAAAATCTAAAATGACAAATCTCTTCAGGAGGTGTCACTTATATGGGCAACCGGCAGCAGTAAAAAGCTTTAAAGTATGGTACATTTGTATATCACACAGCCTGGGGCATCCTGATTAATATCCATATAATTAATTATCAGGCTTGCTTTACATGTGTCTCAATGTATTATGTCAACGACAGCTGTGAAAACATTGATCCCCAATTAGTAAACTTATATGATAAATCTTATACATAGGCAAAGGTTTGATCCCCGTCTGACCGTAATAAAATTAACAGTCATTCAGATGGGACGTTAAACCGAGGTCTCGTGTCATTGCTTTACACTGTGCACGTAAAAGAACCAGAGGAGACTCTGGAATGCGTCTCTATCTGTATCATTGCACTATCCTCCAAAATTAATATAATCTCTTCAGGAGGCATCGCTCATATGGGCAACCGGTAGCGACAATAAATAAACGTAAAACACATACACACACCTGATTAATAGTATAATAATAAATATAAACTTACATCTAGATATTTTCTAACTTTATATTACTTTGATATATACCGGTAACAAATTTCTTTTTTCGTATATTTACTTATAGTGCAGGAGAGTCACATTGACCTAAAGTTGCCATGCACTACTAGTCTACTAGAAGGATTTGTTGGAATGTTTTGTTGAGCATTTCTTGTAAGTTGTAAATGGAAGTTTCCCACAGTATACACGTACAACTAGATAAGCATTTTATTGTGTTGCTCAAAATATATGGCTTACGTTGTGGGTTAGCCCATCACCATCCCAGAGCCTAACAGAACCGTGCCTCACCCACACTACAACTAGTGTAGGTAAGACACAGTTCACTTCCCCACACCACAGTGCAAGAGACAGAACCGTGCCTCACCCACACTACAACTAGTGTAGGTAAGACACAGTTCACTTCCCCACACCACAGTGCAAGAGACAGAACCGTGCCTCACCCACACTACAACTAGTGTAGGTAAGACACAGTTCACTTCCCCACACCACAGTGCAAGAGACAGAACCGTGCCTCACCCACACTACAACTAGTGTAGGTAAGACACAGTTCACTTCCCCACACCACAGTGCAAGAGACAGAACCGTGCCTCACCCACACTACAACTAGTGTAGGTAAGACACAGTTCACTTCCCCACACCACAGTGCAAGAGACAGAACCGTGCCTCACCCACACTACAACTAGTGTAGGTGACACAGTTCACTTCCCCACACCACAGTGCAAGAGACAGAACTGTGCCTCACCCACACTACAACTAGTGTAGGACACAGTTCACTTCCCCCACACCACAGTGCAAGAGACAGAACCGTGCCTCACCCACACTACAACTAGTGTAGGACACAGTTCACTTCCCCACACCACAGTGCAAGAGACAGAACCGTTCCTCACCCACACTACAACTAGTGTAGGTAGGACACAGTTCACTTCCCCACACCACAGTGCAAGAGACAGAACCGTGCCTCACCCATACTACAACTAGTGTAGGTAAGACACAGTTCACTTCCCCACACAACAGATCGACTCCAACATAGGATCCCAAGACCTAACCAACTCACAAAAGCCCATTAAAAATGATTATTACATTTAATATTTTATATAGGTTATTCGTTCGTAATACACACCTGAAGGTCCTGAAGTATCCATAGAGAATTATTATGATGTTAACATACGCGCTCAATAAATGTTCTAGATTTTAGTTCTGAAGTCATAATTTCAAATAACATTCACAATTACATGATGTAGTCGCAGTATGGTGCATCAACATAAATTGTCATAGCAACTATACATTTATGAAATAATATATACAAGTAAATTTCAGATATCAAAATGTTCACATGAATACAAAAAAGTGTACAAACACGCTCGTTTCAACGCGAACTGCGCCGCTTGAGAAATTTTAAAGATGTGTACAAAATTGTTTCAGATAGGGCCATTTTACGGATCTATACGAAATCTGACATCCCACAGAGTAGAATCCCTGTACTTAAATATATATACTAGTACCCCCAAACGTGCCGAATCCCTGTGCTTGCATCAGTAATTTACTCACCACTTACGTCGACAGTTTATGATTTCTTGTTTATCAACATATGTTTACCTTTCTGGGTCAACACTGATCCAATGGAAAGAATGATAGGTGGCGTTATATTACCTCGTTCTGAAAAAGTGTGGATGCCTCGGTATGTTACGACCAGCGGTATGTTAAGAAACGACTATAAGTCTAATGAATAAATGATGATGCAGTGATGAACACAAATTTACCTGTTGAATTTGAATCTTCCATAGTATTAAGTTGCGGTTCTTTTGTTCCGATTATTCGGGATGAAGACATTGCATAAAACAAAGCTAATGAGAAGTGACGTGTATCTGTTTTCCACGTTGAAGCATTGTGCACTTTTATTTACTTCATTTGCCACGGTGAAATATAGAAAGTTGTTTACACGTTGAAACGGTGATTACTATAAAAATGTCCACGTTGTCATAATCACCATTCATATAGGTCAATTACCACAATTAAACTACAGCTCTCATGTATGTATACATATATGTATGTACCATTAATGTCAAACCCCTTGCGGGGACCTAGACATGTTTTCCTGGGCATGCTTAGCCGACCATAGCGGTTAACCAGTACTACGCAATGTGTGTGAGGTGCATTGCTCAATGACACTACATACGTGGCCTGACTGAGTATCAAACCCAAATTCGATTCCAAATCCGACGCTCTACCATTGTACCACGGATGCCACTCTCTCTCCCCCTCTATCTCCTCCCCCTCTCTCGCTCTCTCTCTCTCTCTTTCTCTGTCTCTCTCTTCCTCCTTTCCAATCGGAAGGCACGAGTCCACACCACTGCATTATGTAATGTATGAATATAAGAGTCTCTTTGATGGAGATAATGAGGTACTAGGAAGTGAGGTGAATGTGAATGTGAGTTAGGACTGCCAGTTTGTGTGTTTTACGTTTATTTATCGTCGCTACCGGTTGTCCATTTGAGATCTGGTCGCCCCATACCCAAACATTGATAGACCAAATTGAAGGTGTCCAGCGAAGAGCAGCCCGTTGGATAAAGGCTGACTTCTATCGTACTACCTCTAGTGTTACATACATGCTACATTCCCTAAATCTACGCAGACTAGATCAAACGGCGTATTGACAATAGGTTATCCCATATGTATAAAATTCATAATGATCTTGTTGCTATTCCCATTGAAAATTACCTAGTTCCTCTCTCCCGTCCTGCTCGCCATTGCCATTCCTTAAGCTATAGGTTAATTACAGCAACTACAGACTACTACAAGTTTACCTTTTTTTCCAAGAACAATCTACCATTGGAACCATCTCCCTCCTGACATTGTCCCTCCTGACATTGTCCATCTCCCTACCATAGAACAAGTCAATACGGCAGTTTGCCATATTGATCATGCCAGTCCCTAGTTGTTATGCGCAGTTGCTTTTAAACTTTTACCACAACTTATTTTCACTACTTTCTTAAATTATACTTTTAACTACTCATACTTGTAACTTCTTTGCGGTTTTTGACGCGCAACATGTCTACATCCCCGCGAGGGGTTCGACATAAAAGGAAGATAGATAGACGCCTCCTGAAGATATTAGTTATTTTAGATAATTGGAGGATAATGTAATGATACAGACATATACCCATTCAAGAGTCTCCTCTGGTTCTTTTACGTGCACGGTGTAAAGCACCGACACGAGACCTCGGTTTAAATTCCCATCTGAAAGACTGTTAATTTTATTAGGGTCAGACGGGGGGTCGAAACTGCGATCCCATGGATTACAAGTCCAACGTGTTAACCACTAGACTACAGATCCGTCCTATAATAAGACCAATATACCATATTTGATATCTCCCTCCGTTAATGTGATCTGGAGGTGGACCACAAGCTAATTAAACAAATTATTGGGAGACCAAAATACTGTCTTACTATAGGGTTGTATTGGCAGTATTTTATATCATCAGGAAAATATAAATAATCTTTAAACGGGTTTGAGTTAAGTTAATTATATTGTATTGCATTCTATGTATACAAATGAATGCGATTCACAGCATTGTTTTCACAAGATAGTACATGGGTTTATGTTGGGAAACATAGTTTGTTGACCGTTTTGCTAGATTATTGGCAACCAGGCTTAAATCACTCTAAATAGCATATCAAATGAAAAAAATTACTGTTGCCAAATGTTCACGACATCTTCATGGCGACCATATTGGATTTCAAAATGGCCACCATTTCGGACAAATTTCGCCTTATATATCTTTCTTATTAATCAAGATATCAGCGCAACAATAGTGTCCTTACCCACATTTGTGTGGTCAAGGAAAACAATGGTGATAATAAAATTTCAACAGGATGACCGCCATCTTTATTATTTCAAGATGGCCACCATTTTAATCAATGCAACAGTTTTCACATCTTGGGTTATTAAACTCAAATCTGGAGTCCATAACCACAAAGGACAAAAAAGCAATACAATGGAACAGTAATATTTTTTTTCGAATGTCCAGGATCATGGAATTAAAAATGGGCACACTCCTTGTATTATACATATCAACCTTCCAATGAGCAAACATCGCATTGTGTCTTACTCTGAGACAATTGATCAATACAAGTTGAAGTGGAAGTCGTGATAGCGCAGTGGATGCGCGTTCGCTTCAGGTGCGAAAGGTCCGGAGTTCGAGCCCCGCTGGAGCCGTTACGATTGTGCCCTTAGGCATTTAAATTCCACGTTGCCTCTTCTCTCTCCCTCGTGGCGATGGATTCCATCTGGAATGAGGTCTCGAGAGTGATCAATATAAGTTGAAATAACTTGTTTCGCAATCGAGCTAAAATAAATTTGTATACAAAAATACTAGTTGTGGGGACAAATAACCATAATATAGTTAGCAACATATGAAAGCAATGCCACAGTGTGTTAATCATTATTTTAAACAAGCAACTCAAATCAGCAACCCACATTACAGGCTCACAACTGGTCAAGTGTCAGTGTTGTGGCATTTCTCCAAGCGTCATGGTTGTACAGATTACATTCTACGCTTTGCATAAACACCTGGGTTAATACAATTGGATAGTACTCTACAGCTGGTCCACAGCCACAGCGAACAAGTTGAACAATTGATAATGGATCAATTGCAACCAGCGTTGACTCGTCGTCAGTCTGCCTGCAACATTTCCCATGTGCGTGGGTCTATCACAGTTGGATTTAGAGATAATCATGTCCCAATGATGTGTGTTTGCAAATGAGCATGTGGGACACGCTCTTTCCCGTCACCAGCATGTTGGTCCTAGTTTCTTACCTCTCTGATCATACTTCAGCTGACGGAATACATGTATGTGCCATCGTAGCTCAGCAGCACTCTTATTGAGACACCTATCGAAACCTGAGGCGACAGGAATACTCTTTTATATCCTTCCTCAACAGCATCTATGTAATTTCTGACTACTGTTTGACTACCTTTTCAGTGAAATGCCTTGAAGCAAGTTACTCTTTCCCCCAAATGTAGCCAGAGGTGTCACAGCCAATGAGAGCCACTTAATCGTCTGAGTTTGCACTCTGAACACAAATCAGTTCATAGATTGGCCTTAGTAAGATTTTCCGACAGTTTCCACCCAGTTCCTATCATACAGTGACTACAGCATCAATTACTTCAAAGTAAAGCAAATAATAACACACCCATGTCTGGGAAATAAATACTCACAGTGAATCATAATTTCACAATATCTCATCCGCGGGCGATATAGCCCAGAATGGTGCTGATGCAGGTGTATAACCCGAACAAACAAACCAAAAACGTCTCATTGTTACCATTACAATCTACTGTTGATCAATATATGTGCCAGGAAGCGTATCGATGAATCATTTGAAACATTACTAGCAAGGAATGTCTTGTTGTCCAAGCGTTTTGGTTCGCTCATCAACACTATAGTCTTTCACATCATTTGTTTTGTGTCTGCGACGTTCCCATGTTCCTTTCTTCAATGGTGCATACATTGTGTAATTGCCAAGCACAATCGCGTTGATGGTCAACAACTTAAAAAGGTAGGTCTGAATTGCACGCTCAAAAATGGTGTAATGGAGAAGTGTTGCTTTCAGTGTTGCAATTGATTGTTTCTGGTAGGCTACTTGGTTGGATGAAATGCTATAATGCATTACAGATTATCTGAAGAACCTTCAATCATATTTTCCAGAAACGTGTTGCTACTTTAATTAGAGCCTTATGTAAGGTATGCTGTTACTTGTATTGACCAGCAGAAAGTTCTTCTCACAGCCATGAATCTGTGTCCTTAATAGTATGCATTCTGAGCAGGTACTCTGGAATATAATTACCATAATCTAGATGATTATATGCAAACGAATAGTGCAGTTCTCACGTGTAGCTAGATACAGTACCCAATCACAATCTATGTTGGCTCGTAATTATCGCAGAAGCAGCACCACCTAGTCCATTTACATTCATGCCCATCTGTACATTGGATTGTGTTGATGGTTAACATCATACTTGGTAAGCTGTGCCTTACGATGAATGGCCCCATGACTAAGAAGTCCTGCTGTGCCTTCAGAATATCTACATTTCAATGATGTAAAATGCCCCCCCCCCCCAGAGTTTCCGGGTGGTCATGAAATCTTTTTTTGTATTTGGGGTTAAACGTCACACCAGTAGCTTTGGTTATACGGCGACTTAACAGCTGTTATTGGTGGAGGAAGGCAGCAGGTGCTGTTCCGTGCAATATTGCAGGTGTGGACGGTCACTCGGGTAGAACAACAGACCAATCCAGATGGATAGCTTCCTCAAATGAAATAATTCGAGATCCCCAGAGGAATTCGAACCGGCAACAGTGAGAGATAAGTCAATGACCTTAGCCACTGGTCCTTGAAAAATACGCCCAATGATCATAAGTGCTTGGAGAGATATATGGTGTGCAAGGACAGCCCGACTATAGTGATTACCATCGATGATATGATAAGCTGTCACAGAGCTGTGTAGTTCCTTTCTTATCATGCTACATGTATGTCAAGTCCACTGCCTTCTATCGTATGACCCAATTACCAATATGCACACATATGTCATTGTGGAATCCACCTGGACAAGGAATTCATATGTTGCTATATCATGAATCTATGTGCTCTAGCTTCAACAGTCTCTTGCATAAATTCATATCTAATATTTCTACAGTAGGTGTTCATGGGCACGTTATCTGGTCCATGTTTTGAAACTGACCAGGACCAGTTACCAGTGTGGACCACTCGTGGTGCAGTATTCATGATTGACATCATAATATGTGCATTGTCAATCGTTTCTGGGGAATCATATCTCATCATGGACATGTAGATCAAATTTGCTCTATTGTTTTCATTCTGAATCCATAACTTCAGGAAGCTCAGTGGTATGACTGCCTTGCAGATCACTGTCTAGATTGTTTGCCTAGTCTCTATAGTATTCTTGGATGTTGCCAGTGCTGGAACCAACTACCAACTATGGCCTCACTGTTCGTGCCTATTCTAGTGTTGTCACACCAACCACCTTAGGCCATTGCTATCGTATACTCTTCACAAACACATTGGCGGGAATCTGTCTGAACTCCGCTGTCCTCCCACCTCCTATCCACCAATCACACTCCTTTGCTAAGGATTTTAATTAAATGTGAGAGTAAAGTAAACAGATTCAATAGTAGGATATTGATATTTATACCTGATATGCATGCAAACTTATTTGAAAGTATATCTTTGATCTTGGGACACTATCCTCCAATAATCTAAAATGACTAATCTCTTCCGGAGGCGTCGCTCATATGGGCAACCGGTAGCGACGATAAATAAACGTAAATCACACAATAGAATTGCCATGCGATCCGTATACCGATGTCGTCTAATTATAATGTGTTCGAAACTGAAAGAAAATAGTCCCGTTCGTGTACATTGATATAACCGGACCATTAATAATTTCACATGCCCCTGATGTCATAGTATGGGTGTAGGCCTAATTCTATACCAGATGTTCGATTAGCGCGCTCGCTTCTCACCAATGCAAACCGGGTTCGATCCTCGTACCGGAAAGTATGTGAGATGGTACGGTGGTCGTCAGATCGGACAGGTGGGGTTTCTCCGGTTTCCTCCCACACGAATGATCACATTTACGCTTTCATTCGCGCCAACGAGAGTGATTAATGTAAGTTTCTTCGCAATCGTTGTGAAAATAAATAAAGTTTAAACATTCTATATCAGCAGAAATAGGTCACATATAGACTAACGGATGTGGAACTGCACGTACACATATCCCCATCCTGTCATGATGTATGCATCAGCATTCTGTTGAACATGTTAACTGGTACGTTGTTTCTAGCGTAACCATTGGGATGTTGACTGGCGCACTTAGCTTGTCAGTCCATTGACATACTTATCTGAGCCTAACAATCTTGTCTCATAAATAATAGCATATTGTATCGCCCGGGGACATGTGGTGAATTATGACACAACAAAGCATAATGCACATTTAATTAGCATTCCAATTGTGGAATTACTTTGTACTTGAGCTTTGTTCTGGACCTGTGTCGAGTTATGAATACCCACTGACAGGCTGGACTTGCGTTTATGGAACCTATTATTTATAACCTCATTGTTCACGGATGTACCAATTCGTAAATGTTACACAGTTGTGGCGTGTCTGGATGGAGTTCATAGTTTGTTTTGTGATTACAACTGATATATGCTTGGTGAAAATGAAACATGCTGAACAAATGATCCTTTGTGCAGATACGTGGACGGAATACCAGCATGAATGCGATACAACTACATAATAAATTGCGAATATTCTGCATCAGAAAACAAAGGGTTAAATTCAGTGCGTTTATAGTGATTTCCGTCGTAGTGACTTTCTACATAATTACATTTGTGAGTAATATTAAAACAGACGCGTATCAGAAAGGGAAGGAAAATACAGAAGCTGCATTGAAACATACAACACGGAAACTGAAACTATCTAAGTTGTGTGATGGTAGTGGTCGTTCAATATATAACAGGTCACATGTTAGGAACGACTGGGATTTGAACATATTTGTAAGTTTCCAGTAATAATGCATTGATTAAATTGTTAGTGCTCGCCTGCCTCAGACAGACGGACGGACATGTCAGTGGTAGAGAAAGGCAGACAGGCTGCTCTACAACAGACCTGCCCGCCTGTCTGTGAAATAAGGCACTGCCTAAATATGACGTAATTTTAATTCTGTAGTACATACATCTAGTTGCCTCCAATTTGAAGCGACACATCGGCGTGGTCGAAACTAATCCGCATTTCCATGTTCCAAAGTATGCATTAGTTTATGACATACTTCGTAAGCGATCGTTAAATTGTGAGATTGAATCACTAATATACATTCTAATATGACTTGATATTTTGTTCACATCTTGCGTGTTTAAATCTATAAAACACGACTGGGGCCAGTCTATTTAGGGCTGTTGAATCCCCCCCGTAAACACACATATTTATGAATGAAAATCACGTGACGTAAGCAAATAAGAGTAAAAATGCACTCGTCTCCAAATAGGAAAACCTGAAAAAATGTCAACAGTTTCACAGATACCTGCAGTTGGTGAATATACAATGTACTAGACAAAACTGAAATAACAGTGTGACAGTCTTCTCTTATTTTTATTACTATTGATTTTACATTATTCTGCCAAACTGAACTATTAATATATACAGTTATTATTGTTCGAATACAATATTAATACATTTTGGTTAATATGGAAAATTAGAATTAGCTTTTGTCGAACATCTCAGGGAGGTAATTTGCAAAGCCGTCAACCAAATCACAGAGAAGAGAAATTAGGCGGGGTTAATTAGTTGCCGAAATATTATTTCGGGTTCAAAACCAAAGTATATATTGTTTAAAGAACAGTTTGGTAAACCATAGGCAAGACAAAAAATAAATACACATAGTTTAATACTCTGATAGTTACGGGATGTCATTTTTAAATAAGCTTGTATATGGCCTAAAATGTGTGTATCAAGCCTATATAATATATGGTTTATCAAAATATTCTTAAAAATATATTTAAAAATATGTTTTGAACCCGAAACCACTTGTCCAGATCCCAAGCATCTGTGGTTAAATTGTGGTACAAGTTGGATACACTTGTAGCACACTCCCTTTGCGTGCGTGCGTGCGTGTGATTTACGTTTATTTATCGGTTGCCCATATGGGCGACGTCTCCTGAAGAGATTAGTTATTTTAGATTTTGAAGGATATCGCAATGTGGTTCTTTTACATGCATGGTGTAAGCACCGACACGAGATGTCAGTTTAAGTTAATATTATTAGGGTCAGATGGATGATCGAACCTGCGATCCCTGATAGTCAAACGCGTTAATCGCTGCATTAACTGACCGGTCTGTCAATAAATGTATATTCTAGTATTTAGTATTTAAACAATATTTATTTCTTTGAATAAACAGTCCAAGTATAAATATTATGTACATACATGTATGATTGAGGAGAAAGCAACCTACTTGTATAGTTACCTCTGTCCTAATTCTAGTGTTTGCTAAGGTATCTCCAGGCGACTTCGCAAAAAACTGTATTTTAATTTGAATAAATTGTCATAGCAATCAAAATAAAGTACCGAATGCCAGTTTCGAGACTGCCATCTGCCAACAATACATACAATTAATTCATTTCATAAACAAGTGACAAGTAAGAAACTGCACAAACAAGTTATTCATTAATACTTTAGTTTATACATATTATTTTAGCTCGATTGCGAAACAAGTTCTTACAACTTACATTAATCGCTCTCGGGACCTCATTCCTGATGTAATCCATCGCCATGAGGGAGAGAAAAGAGGCAATGTGGGATTTAAATGCCTTGCCTAAGGACACAATCGTAACGGCTCTAGCGGAGGCTCGAACTCCGGGCCTTTCGCACATGAAGCGAACATGCTACCACTGCGCTATTACGACTTCCACTATTAGTATTATGATTCCATTAATAACTTGACATTCATTAGTACATCCATTCGCAACTTTCCAAGTACATGTATTTTCAATTCTCATTTTGCCAAAACATATGTCAATTCCCAATAGCCACCATTTCGCTCATTAACATAATAAACTCATATCACACGAGGATGACTTGAACCAAGACATATAGTTACATAGCATTGCTATGCAACTTAGTATTTTGGATGTTTGAATTAATGCTGACAACCATTATAGGATTTCCCTCCGGGTAATTCAATTAATGGAATACGTTAAGCCTACACCACATGGCGAGTAACGGAACCGAGCACATTGTTAAAGCCACAGGCATCCGACGCCCCCCATCCCCTGGATACTACACCCCATGATAATATTACAGCCCAAAATACATTGTAGCATCAATCAATAGTATAGATTATCCAAAATAGTTTTTCCAAAATGTGTGTTTTTGTCTAGAAATTATATTTGACTGATGTATTTTGGGTTGTATAATGGTTATTGGATGTAGTAACCCTGGAGATGGGGGTCTAGGGTATGCGCCCTGGGCCCCGTTTTATCAACAATGTCAGTCGCAAGTCGGTCTTATCTTAAGACCGCTACTTGCGACGTTTCCTGCGACAATCGTACGACCGTTTTATCAACACGGTCTTATCAACACGGTCGTAAGTCTTCGGTCGCAGCTAAGATTTTCTTTCGTCGTACGACCTTAAAAACAGTGACACAGTCCGAAATGTAAACTTCCGGTGCACACATCTTCGCGCGCAAATGTCAACATCGGACATGTTTAAAACACGGCGCCCCTGTATATATTATTCATAACCTCTTTATTTCTTAGAATATGTTAATATTTCTTATATCGAATTAAACCTTACGCGCAGGCCTCTCCAGACATGCAATTTATATTAAATCCAATATGACGTAGTTGGTCAAATCCGTAGAGATTTTTTAACACGCCGGTATTGGAAAGGAAAACACGTCCCACTAAATCTTCCTTGTTACTGTGAATGTATAATCTATTTCAGTATAACTGGTATGTTTCCATCGTGCAACAATATTTTAAATCTGATACGTTGTTTTCATATATTGAATTGTTAAACATTTCAGACTTTTTATTATACTTTAAATAACTTATACATGTATCGTTTTTGCGTAAATGCAAAACAGTGCTCCTACCCCAAAACTTCTTTGCTAATAGGGTTATGTTGTTAAATATTATTTCATGTTCAAGGGTATGTTCCAGATTTGTGTCTGTAAATAATGTTGAGGCAATTGAATAGGGCCTACGGTATTCACATGTTACCACAATATCTAGTGATGTAAATACTGAATCGACTCCATTCATTAATACACACTTTTGTATCAGCATGTCTTTTTATAACGGCGATTCTAGCATATATAATATACAAATGTACAAGCTGTCATAGACTGGTCATACATTAGTCGTATATATCTGTGTGATGAGATTAATAGATCAAATACAGACGGGTCAATAGTTCAGTGGTGAACACATTGGTCTGTAGATCCAAGGTTCAATCATCAGTCTTTAAGTCTGTGAATAACACGGTTCACGTAAAAAACCCAGATAATACTCTGGCATGGGTCTCTGTTTGTTTTTGGGGTTTAATGTATCACCAACAGCTCAAGTAATATGGTGACTTTCCAGCTATTATTGGTGGAGGAAGATCCTGGGCGCCCCTCCAGACAGTATGTCAAGTGTGAAAGGTCACCTGCCTGGGTAGAACCACAAACATTCCGAATAGTTTCCTTGCACGAAATAATCCGACACCCCTGGTGAGAGTGTAAACATCAGCTGTGAGAGGCAAGTGATTCGAAGTCAACAACATTAACCAATCGACCACATACTCCGTCTCTGTCTCTATCACTGCAATATCCTCAAAAATCTAAAATGACTAATCTCTTCAAGATAAATGGTCGCTTTAACTACCAAATTGTTGTCAAGTTAACTTGGTCGGTAAGTTATATTGAAACTAATTATAACCAGCACAATCATGGATGTTAGGAAGTAGAAATAAAACAACGGAACTATTCTAAATTTCATTATTTATAATGTCACTGCAAATATACCCCAATATAATTTTATAATACATATAGAGATACATATTGACACTTGTAACATTACTGATAATATGGGTAATGTAGTTTTTAATCCTCGCATATATGGAATAGAATTATCATAGAATTGCCAAGATGAATTGTTTTAAACAATATTTATTGCAAACCATAAAACACATATAACATACAACAACATACATAATGAAAAGGATTAAGTAGGAAGCTAAAAGTACGTTTAAGGACTCAGTCATTTATTACGTCACATATTGTTGTCTAAGTATGATTTAGCCCATGGCACAGTTGCATCATTTTCTATCATAAAAACACTTTTCAGCCAAAAGAAAAAGAAAATTTGTTTGTTAAGTGAATGATCGAATAATACTTTACTCAAAAACATAGAAAGCTATTAATACCACTCGTGACTAGCTTCACACTTGATAATAATGCTTTCAATCTGATACAACAAATTATATTTACTGTGAATCTATTTTCGTGTTTTGTTGCATCAACATTTCTGATTTCATAGTAAAAGAAGATTTGTTGCACAAGATATAGATTGAAGATCTGTAGTGAACACAGTATGATAGACACTCTTGTTTGTACACAGGCTTCAATACCATATAATTACCAGGGTGTTTTCATGCACGTCTAATTTTGCTTGTTTGGCATACATATATATATATATATATATATATATCTATTGTTTGCTTTATTTGTGGAAACCTTAAATTTCTTTCATAATTTTTAAAACTGTGCCGCTTGTCAAAATGAAATCTTAATAGTCTATATAAGAAAAGTACCAAACAGTATGCATTTGTATCACCGGATAGTTGCTCAGTTTTCATCAGTTTTCATCAGTTTTCAAAACTGTAAATATGACAGCTAAGATTAGTGTCCTTAAATCAAGTGGTGTTGACAGAGGCATGAACTGATCTGTTGAAATAGTGTTGTCCACTCTTGATTTTCTTGGCCATGCTATCACATAATCAATCATAGATCAATAGACCATCAACTGAGCCAACTGTATTCTGTATAATATGGCACTTCCGATAAAAATCCTGCTGTACATCAATTAAAGCCATATCATCAGGGAATCTGCAAGAAATAACATATAAAAACTCTATTAACATCAAACTTCTACATTTCTATCTGTTAAATTTGAACACTGGAATGATTGTGAACAAAATGTGGACATGCATAATTAATATTAAGCATTTGTGAGGGTGGACCTGACAGATATTAATTTTTTTAAGAACAATGTATAAGTGATTAGTACAGTGTATGTACATTAATAAGATGGAAACTATTCCATAAATCTGGGTTGCTGTGACGAAACTAAATATATTTGGAGTTCGGCCTAATTCTGTTTTTGAAAAAACTATGGTTATTAATGTTAGAATAATCAACTGTATAAATATTATTTACTTTACAACATTTTCGAAACAAGATTATAATATTAAGCACTCTCGTTGAAAGCGTATAATTATGTAGTCATTCGTGTGGGACATAAACGGAGAAAACTCACATGTCCGATTTGGGGACCACCGTACCATCTCACACACTTCTCAGTCAGTGTAAGGACCCCGGAATGCATTGACTAGAAGCGAGCGTGCTAATCACTATGCTAATCAGACAGCTAATCGAATAAACTTAGCAATTAATGATCATGTCGACAAGAGTTCACCTACCTGTTGATGCCATGACAATCTGCGACTTTGGACAATACATCACCCTTTGATGGGTATCTAAATCAATAAGCATCTGAAATGAACAAAACGTTTCAACTATTATTGATACATAAAACAGTCAGTGTTTTCAACACACTATAATTATATTACAATGCAACTTTGTGGTCATTTGTTGTGGTAGTAGTTCGTAACCCAATATACATGTAAACACAGAGTTCGATATATTCCGATTGATTTCAAACTGGACAGTGTATCTATATATAATTATGGTCATCCCGACTCATCGTGTCTATCATCGCATTAAGATCAATCATGACAACTTGTAATATGGATTACACTTCTTTTGGCTGTCCAATTTGCGCAGTAGTTAGGAATGCTCGCTTCTCACTAATTCAACCCTGGTTCGATGGACAGTATGTGATATTGTATGGTGACAGATTGAACATGACGATTTCCTCAGAGCGCCCGTGGCATGGTGTCGGATTTGGAATCAAACTGTCCCATGTTCGATACTCGGTCAGTCCACGTATGTAGTGTCATTGAGCAAGTCACTTCACATACATAGTTTAGTACTGGTTAACCGCTTAGGTCGGCTAAGCCTGTCCAGAAAAACATTTGTATTTGGACACGTGGGGACGTTTAATTATGTGTACGAATACTGTAGCAATACACGAGCATTTAAAAAGAAACGGACGACATTATAAACAGTTTTAACACAAGCATTTAATTCCCTACCTGCACACTGTATCAATTTACTTAGTTAATGCGTTGCAGAAACATAATACGTATCGTCATTCAGTTCCAAAAAACATAATAAATCATGACTTGTATAAATAGCGATAGATTCTTATGGAAGTAGCGTCCCTTGTAATCTTAAAATAGAAATAAGGGCCTACTGTACAGAAATGTGTACGCAAATAACACTGATTTGCACCTTAATAATGCAAGATGTAGAAATATATCAATTTCACTTTACCTGGGTCAAACCGGGTATCGAATGAGAGCGGTTCGTTCCCTTGTCCAAGTCATTCCCTCACCATATCCACAAGCAAGACAACCCATAGCCTCGTCCTGCGATATCGGGAAAGGATATTGGTGTCACACGTCTCCAATGTCTCTACTGGCCCTGAATATTCTTGCTTCACGTCTCTGATGCACGGATTCTGCTTATTCGACCGCCATTTTTAAGACTTTTTTCGAAGTTGCGACTGCATCGAACCAGTCGTAAAGTTAAGACTTTATTTACGATATCTTAGCTGCGAATTTGTTGATAAAACGGACCGTGGTCTTAACCAAGACGTTACGACGGCGTAACTCGGTCTTAAGCAATACTCTTAACTAAGACTGACTTACGACCGTTGATAAAACGGGGCCCTGGTGAATGTGGTTAACACCTACACAGCTAGTTACAATAGTTGGGAATGGAGCAATGAGAAGGTCAATCGTATACATGTAAAGACAACTTAAGGTCAGGCAAATAACACTGACATGTTTATTACTGTTAGGCGGGGTTAATTATTTGCCCCGTTATTCATTTATTTGCACTCATTAATTGCTCACTTATATGTCTCTTCATTTCAACACCGGCGACAGGAAAAACAACAATTTATCTTGCGAGACTGATATTGATAGTAATATTGATAGTACGTAACTAATACACGTACTGGTTATAGTAATCGTAAGTGCAACGACATCCGACTGCTCAACGATGGCCTTGTGTGTGTTTTACGTTTATTTATCGACGCCTCCTGAGAGATTAGTCATTTTAGATTTTTGGAGGATACTGCAATGATACAGACAGAGACCCATTCAAGAGTATCATCTGGTTCTTTTACGTGCACGGTGTACAACACCAATACGAGACCTCAGTCCCCTCTAAAATATTATTAGGGTCAGACAAGGTGGTCGAACATGCGACCCCTGGATTCACAGTCCAACGTGTTAGGTCGGCCTTGTTATAAGCATGTACACACTACATAAAGGTGAAGAAACCAACAACCCATTAATGGGTAGAAAACTCCTGTCGCATTATATGTGGGTTCGGTGTTGTTCTATGTGCATACCATGGTCTGATTCACATTTACACATGGTAACCAAAATAAAAAAACTAGTAGGTACCGTGTGGGCATATAAAATTGTTTGAGAAAGCGCCATAATGTTTTCTGTTACAAAAGCGTTTGACTCACGGACTAGTCCCCACCATTGTCCCGCCTTCGTTTCTTATAACTAGTCTGACGAATTGGATTCAATAATGAGAATATCAATAAATAATTCATGCTATTTACGACATAAATAGTATGAATAAGTATATAATTAGTGCATATTGTCATGTCCCTTTATGGGTCCTGGTCTATTGTTGCAAATAAGAAACCGTAGAGTAAAGGTCGAATATATATATATATATATATGTCTTCTTAGAAACTGACACTATTCTTATTATCTGTTATTGTTAGTTTATACAAATTCAGTCTGGCTCGATTGCGAAACAAGTTCTTACAACTTATATTAATCACTCTCGAGAACTCATTCCTGGTGGAATTCGTCGCCACGAGGGAGAGAGAAGAGGCAACATGGAATGTACTTGCCTTGCCCAACGTCTCCAATGGGGCTCGAACTCCGATCTTTTCGCACCTAAAGCAATCGCGCTAGCACTGCTCTATCACGACTTCCATCTATTGTTAGTGTTGATATCGGTCAAAAGCTATACATAGCATATGTTAATTGTATGTACCATTGTCGCAAACCTCTCTTTCTTCTTATGTTTATTGTCCGATATAAATGCTCTAACCAGCGTCTATCCTATCGTAGACTCGCTGGAGTTGTCTAGGGGGTATCTCTACGGTCCTTCAATAATGCTCTAACCAGGGTATATCCTATCGTAGACTCGCTGGCATTGTCTAGGGGGTTTCTCTACGGTCCTTCAATAATTTATAACTCAACACAGTCTATCATTTTCCTTTGTATAATATAATTTACAACAATCGCCTTTATTTTATATCTATACATGTATCATATATTCGTGATATCTCGTATCTTATTATTCGCCTCACTATTCCAATGTGTTCATAATAGTCCTATGACTATACTAATTTCCTTCCTTTATCAAATTATTCCAATAGATATATTAGCCAAAACAATCGTTTCTTACAAGGCCTAATTATCTTCCGTTCACGTATTTAATACGACTTTAATATTTAAGAGTTAATACTTCTTTAAATATAAATTTTTCTAACTATCATAGAAACAGTTTATATCTTAAAAGTGAGTTACATCATTTCCTTAATTCCTCCTTGGCTGGATAAAAATGCACTAATTTCTTCATCATTTCTCATTTCTTAAATAGCAGAATTAACATCTATGACAGACATAACGGCGCCAAACATCTGTGATGTAATACAATAGTATTACATGTTTCTCTGTCATCAAGAAAGCGGCGATTATCTTACATAACTGACCACCTGCACTCGGTAGTGACAACATATAGTTTGTTCCCGCGCAAACAGTTACTGATAATTTAGGCGCGAAAATAATAGCAGACGATTATACATATTACATAACAATCATAATCTTACATGGTTAACAATGTGTCATATATATAAATAAATAAATGTATTTATATAATACATTTCTATTTATATATGACAATAATTTATTCGTGCAAATATATGTTTGTTTTTTCTATCTTTTGCACACCATGCCGACAGTAAATAGCATTTGATTTGATTTTCTTCCGCTTGGGTTTGGATCCATTTATCAATTGTCCTGATCATATAATACTTTTTTACCAATCAAATGTGCTATTCTTAATTATATATGAATAACAGGTAGCAGGGGCAGTTGAACTATGCACAGTATGTAAATGTAAATTGTTCTCCTTTATCAATATTTACATCACTATTGCATTTCATTCTATGAACGTACATGTCTATGTCATGTTTGCATCCATTTTCGTATGAATTTCCTCACTAATGATATGCAGCTGATATGCGCACTCGAAGATACGGGCATGCGCATTCGGAGGGTTGGGCAGCGTTCCTCGCAAGAAAAGGCGGGTCTTACAGTTTACGCTGTTCCAATGATTAATCTATTCCATCCGACACACGGCAAGTTGCAAATCTGAACTAATACATTTTAAATGCTTAGTGTGCTATATTTTTCTTTGAGTCCTTGAAAATAATAATTAACGTAACTATAAGTAATGAATCGCGGGTTACTATAGTTTCCATCGGGGTGTATGAACTGCATTGAGTGTGTTTAATTTTAGCGTGGATGCCTTCGGTCTCCACACACTTTAACCATGCCCAATATGTAGTACATATCACGATGGAAACTATTAACCCGCTATTAATTCCTTAATTGCAATCATTTCTCCAAATATACTACATGTTCTAGAGAATGTGCTATAAGTATTTAATTGTTAATACGGTCACATTATTTATTGGTAAATTAATGAAATCTTTCTTTTTCTAGAAACGTCCCAAGTTTCTCAGGAGTTTTAAAAACCCATGCTTCTTCCAAAACGTCACTGTCAACAACCAAAAGGTCCCTAAGGCTGGAAAGAAACAGCTGCGTCTTCGATGTCTCCCGTACTTTCTGGTGGCTGGTTTCCCTAAGGCTGGTACCACAGATCTGTGGATACGATTACTAAATCACCCGGATGTGAAATTTAGACATTTGAAGGAACCACGATTCTTCAACGAAGGGCGTTACAGTAAGTACCACTAGGTGGCAATGCATAGTCCATTTCATGATATAGTAAGACTAGTAAATCAGTATAATAGGCATTCAGTATTACCGGTACTATTCAGTGTGTCCCATGTCAAACCCGCATTGTTAAATAACATTATTACTTAGATATGCATCTTAGCATAGTTGTTGCCGTTATTTGCCTACCGCAATACTGTCAACCACCCAGGATGTACGCTGTGTTTTCCAGTCTGATATTACGTTTGATGGTTTGATACGGTTACGAGCCCGTATCAAACCAGAAAAAGCTGTATCATAACTAGTTCCTGAGAAAATAACACATGCACATTCGGTGCTAGTTTGTTTACATCCTTTAGCGTCCCAGTGTGTCACTCGATTTACTTTATCTAATTCAGTAATTGTGATTTATTGCTGATAAATGTATAACGGAGAGCATGATTTTGATTATTAACTGTTCAAATTCATGTCAAAGTAATAAAGACGTTATTTCGTGACAAGTTGCATATCAGCCTAGGTATCGACCCTCTGTAACTTGATATCAAACTACCTCAGGTTGATACCTATGATATGAAACTAGCCACGTAATAACCTCTAAGTATTCTCAGTATAAAGACAGACAGACAGACAGACAGACAGACAGACAGACAGACAGACAGACAGACAGACAGACAGACAGACAGACAGACAGACAGACAGACAGACAGACAGACAGACAGACAGACAGACAGACAGACATTGAACAGTTATGGGCTTTTTTATTATGAGCTTTATTTCTGTTCAAACTTGTGAGCTTACATAAAAATTGCTGAAAATTAGTATCTATGGGCTTTTAAAGCATCTAAATGTTGTGAGCTTTTCTATTTATAGCTTTTAAAGTGTCTAAATGTTGCGAGCTTTTCTAGTCTATGTTTTACCAGTTAGTTATCAAATTGATAACTTATATTCTTTCACATATTATTATGAACCTTATAATAAAGAACTTAGGTAAGCTGGAATGCAAAACAAACATCTCTATTATAACATCGATCTCTTTATAAGTAGGTCAGTGTCCTATGTCACAATCTACAGTAATATAGTAAAACTGAACACATACTTCATTGGACTTTAAATTTATTAAATGCACCAACAATACTTGAACATGATTACGTTCACATAATGCCTGCACCAACAATACTTGAACATGATTACGTTCACATAATGCCTGCACCAACAATACTTGGAACATGATTACGTTCACATAATGCCTGCACCAACAATACTTGGAACATGATTACGTTCACATAATGCCTGCACCAACAATACTTGGAACATGATTACGTTCACATAATGCCTGCACCAATGTGCACCAACAATACTTGGAACATGATTACGTTCACATAATGCCTGCACCAACAATACTTGGAACATGATTACGTTCACATAATGCCTGCACCAACAATACTTGGAACATGATTACGTTCACATAATGCCTGCACCAACAATACTTGGAACATGATTACGTTCACATAATGCCTGCACCAACAATACTTGGAACATGATTACGTTCACATAATGTCTGCACCAACAATACTTGGAACATGATTACGTTCACATAATGTCTGCACCAACAATACTTGGAACATGATTACGTTCACATAATGCCTGCACCAACAATACTTGGAACATGATTACGTTCACATAATGCCTGCACCAACAATACTTGGAACATGATTACGTTCACATAATGTCTGCACCAACAATACTTGGAACATGATTACGTTCACATAATGCCTGCACCAACAATACTTGAACATGATTACGTTCACATAATGCCTGCACCAACAATACTTGAACATGATTACGTTCACATAATGCCTGCACCAACAATACTTGGAACATGATTACGTTCACATAATGTCTGCACCAACAATACTTGACCATGATTACGTTCACATAATGCCTGCACCAACAATACTTGGAACATGATTACGTTCACATAATGCCTGCACCAACAATACTTGAACATGATTACGTTCACATAATGCCTGCACCAACAATACTTGGAACATGATTACGTTCACATAATGCCTGCACCAACAATACTTGGAACATGATTACGTTCACATAATGCCTGCACCAACAATACTTGTACATGATTACGTTCACATAATGCCTGCACCAACAATACTTGGAACATGATTACGTTCACATAATGCCTGCACCAACAATACTTGGAACATGATTACGTTCACATAATGCCTGCACCAACAATACTTGGAACATGATTACGTTCACATAATGCCTGCACCAACAATACTTGGAACATGATTACGTTCACATAATGCCTGCACCAACAATACTTGGAACATGATGCCTAAGACTGTGTGCCTCATACAACATGGATCAATTAATGTCCACATAATACATGGACCGCTTGCCTCATAAAGTATGAATTAAATGTCCACACAATACATGGACAGTTTGCCTCATAAAGTATGAATTAAATTTCCACATTGTTGGACCGTTTATTTCATTTGTAATGCATAGATTTCCTTGTATATTGTACACTGCTAAAAATACCGTTGTAACCTTTTCAGGAATAACGTCAACTACTGCTCTGCAATAAGTCAAACGGGTTAATCTCTGTGGATGATGTTGAAATTTAGGCTGTTTCACTACCAAATCTTTCATCAATTAACTGAATAAATATTTGCAACTAGAGTACGACTTTTCTGCAACTGCATACCGGTATACTTAGAAGTGTTGAGGATATCAGTTGTTTTCAGTGTATGACGAAATTGTATTAACCCTTAAACCGCTGAATAAATTGTGATCCCTTGTGCAAAAAACATAGAGCCAGATCAGCTGGTGAGCAACTACTCGCCTTCAGATCAGACTCTATGTTGCTTGCTATTCGGCCCAGTCTTTTTGGGGTCATTATCCAAATAGCATAGATCAGCACTGCAAGGTACTAGCTGGCCGATCTGGCTTTATGCTGTTTGCACAAGCGACTTTTGTCGTTTTACGCACTTTAAGGGTTAATTAGTAAAAGTGAAATTATTACCAGTGGTTTGCCACCAATATCTTAAAGCGACATTACATCGCAAAAAGCAAATAAAATGCATTTTTGCAAGTATAAATGCATTACTACTACAAATTCTTCCGAATACATTCGACCATTAATATTGAATCAATAAGCAGTGTTTTTGTGGATTGAAAGTATGATTTCATATAACGGTCATTCATGCTCCTGAATTGACGTTTGTTTGTCATCGGAGTCTATACTAAACGCGAGGTATTAATAATAATGTCGTTTAGAGATAATTTAGCTAAGAATAGACTACAAATAAATAGGCACAAACATAAGATGTAACGATACATCTGTACCATAAATCGTGTTATTCAGGCTACACTAGCTGTATTTCGCATGGATGTTTACATTATTTTGTTATGTCAACAAACCGCGTATACGACGTTTGTTTATTAGTTGAAATACTCAGTATGTGAGGCAACTATTTGGAAAAACATTATACCATATAATAGGAAAATACATTCTGTAGACATTTGTCTTTTCACCGATGTAGTGTCGCTTTAACCCTTAAAGCAGTGAATAAATTGTGACAACAATTGCTCTTCGGCAGTGCTTTTGGGATCATTATCCAAATAGCAAACAGCATAGAGCCTGATCAGCTGATTGTTCTGTGCCGGCTTATCTGGCTCTATGCTGTTTACAGACGTTTGTTGTGCTCAGCACTTATTAGCATCACATGTTTCAAAGGCAAATTTATCTGGAATATTTGTACCTGTTCCAAGTCCGCACTCAAAATAAAGTAAATAAATATGGCTTGTTTCATTATTTTAATTTTTTTTTATCAATCACAATATTTTACTATAAACAGATATGGCAGGGTGTTTAGATAACAAGAGTTTCGATTGAAGAAAGAAAACTAAAACTACTATCACTGTTTAATACTTACCGGGTGGTTCTGTTTAATAGTTATTAACTGTGTATGTTTAATCATTGCATTTTTAAAACAGACAAATCTAACCAAAAGTCGTTGCGCAACACAAATAAAAGGTTAAAATGAGCATCCGTTATTCTGAATTATAAGATTTAAAGACATTTGCAACCAGCATAGAGCCAGATCAGCAGACTCAATGCTCGTTAAATCAGGCTCTTTGCCGTTTGCTATTCACACAGCAATGCTACAAGTGTTAGATTAAAGTTTGCGGAAAAGTGTTCTCATTTCTTTATTAGTCGTCCTTACACTGAAATATCCATGTGATGTAGAACAGCACAATATGAAACGATTCCTTAAAAATGATTGGTACTGGTCCAAGGATCTCTATGGCAATGCCATGTAGCCTAACTCAGCCCAAATGTTTATGCATTTCTATCTGTTTTATGTAAAACATGACCAATCATAGATGCGATGTTCAAGCTACATTGCTCTAAAGCAGTCATGCTAGTCCTATCGTCCTTGACTTGACGTACACACTTACGGTTTCTGTAAAGTTCTCAAATATTGTCCGTACTCAAACAACAACTTATCTGCTCCACTAATAGTAATATGTTAAATAATAACACTTCATCATATTGTTTATTTTCTTTTTTATTGTTTCCCATCGGCGATTATGTAGGGTTCCACCACACTCGCGACTTCTTGCTATTGCCTCGAAGCACTCCGTCCGAGTGGGGCATGTTCTAGTGAAATAATCAGGGAAATATATCCGAAGCTCCCTCTCCTCTTCCTCTGACCATGTTACCCGTGTGCCTATTAAAACAAAAGATAATTGGTGTATGGTTATTTTGCAACATTCATAGCATTACTTGAAAGTTGAATTCTACACATTTTCTACAAGTGGAATTGTTGGCTCATTTTATATAATTCAACTAATCACACTGAGTTATTTCAGTTTCCAGGTATAAAATAACATGTTCCTATCTCTCTATTCCAAGTAGAAGTGAAAATGATCAAACTGACAAGATTTAGTCAAGTTTATCAACATGTATATTGAAAATAGGGTAGGGTAAATAATTGTGCACACCATGTCTTTGGTTAAATCAACACAAAGAAGGTGACCAGCATGGAGATCAAACTTACAATCCCAGGAATACGAATCCTGTGCTCTACCTACTGAGACGGATAACTATACTATAACCATTATAGCACATGCTAAACATATAATACCCCATTACAGGAGTAAGTTCGGCTATTATTTTGCTAAATTAGTTGTTCAGTCTAAACACCTTGCACTAAATGGTTTAACACTGCTGTGACCACGAGCATAAAGCCGCAACCATGTGATAATGACATTTATCAGTATTTACTCAAATTACACCAAGATAAGACACCTACCGTCACCTTCAGGTACAGGGTCCACAGCAGTTTGAACATCATCAACAGCTTGAGCAGAAACTACAGGACCATCAGTTGCCTCTTGTGCACGGAGAATATCTAATAGAGACAGAAATAATTTATATAGAAGTGCATCAAAATCAGAACCGTTTTATAAAGATATTAATGAGACAAATTATATGAAATGTTACTCCACTCGACCGTTATTTGGTTTTATTATATGCTTTTCGATAGATTATAGATTAGATAGATTATAGAGATTTAGTTAGAAATTACTGATATTTTCACCGCCAGAGCAGTGAAATTATTTTTTTAAAGCTTGTTTTAAGTAGACCGAGAGCTGTCGACGTCGAAAACACACCAGAAGTATTACATCAAACGGCACAGATTAAAGATGTTTCGTGCAATGTTTATAACGGACATGTCCAAGAAACACGTTGCTAAGCACATAATAACAGAAAAATGGTATTTTTTAATGTATTATCGATATTTATTTCATCTTGTGAATTGTAAAAGATATTGTCATTCATGGTTGTGCAACTCGTGAAAGTATTGCTTTTACAGCTCACTCGATGAAATAAAAAGTGATAATACAATAAAAAACACAAATATCCTCTATATCGTGTACATTTAAATCAACTACTATGCATAAATTCTCTAGATACCAATTGTGCATGTACCATACTAAACAGATTAAACCCATAGCAAGCCCCTACTGGGCCAATAATTATGTGGTGCTGCATGGTCAAGTAGTCTATAAAGTGCTCACTGCAGACTAGTCAACAATGGATTATGAGCGTCATGAGCTAGACATACCACCGACTGCCATGGTTTCCTGAACAAGAAACTATATCTGTATTATTGCTTAATGCTGCTGGTCCCAGGAAGTGGACTCTAGTGATAACATAATAAGCTCCTAGCTTTTGTCACAATCAAACTTAATACAGTTTACAAACATAATTAAATAAATTAGTATGGACCGACTGAATTATGCAGGCCAAAACATGAAATTTCAAATACATAGTAAAAATGATTCACCTTCAAAGTCTATTTCGTTCAAAGATTTTCCATGAAATCTGCACTGAAGGTTCTCTTCTTGCACCAACATCAGCTTAGCGATGTCCAGACCTTCTATCAGGCCGGACGTTGCCCTGTAGTACTTTCCTCGTGTGTCCAAGATGGACGGCATAACCACTTCATTCCGTGGTCTTAAAGACCAGTAACCTGAAAATCCCGAAATCATTATAAATTAGCTCTCCATCACAAAAATAAGCAGATATTTAAGGACCTCAACAATCACTTGGGTCTATTACATATGTTAAAATGGTACCCAACGAAGAATAAACATAATAACATTAAATATAACTATCCTTTTAAGCATAGAAATGATTAATAATTGCGTAAATGGATACATCATATTATGTGGGGACGGACATTACAGGGAAGGACATTACAGAATGTTTTTGGTATATGTATTTATTTTTTATTTAATACAATGCAACTTAAAAACTCCAACTGAAATGATGATACAACGTGTATAGGTGTCACATAAAATCTTTCATTATACATTCATGTATCTCAGGGAAGAAATAATAGGGGGGCGGACATTTCATGATTTTTGGCACAAATCTAAAATTAGACTTATATTTTGATTAAAAAAAATACCGTACAAACTATGTAGCAAAACACACTTTATTTCCTTTTATTGACTAATTTACTTTATAAAAATGTATCAAGTATTTAATTCTTAATCTGTTTTGATGAAATTAATTACATAATGGAAACATGGTACAACAGTATTTTAGAAAATAATTTCAAAATGGGACAACATATCTCATGAAACGTTCGGACACACCAACAACATAGCAAATACTTTGAGAAATTATGTTTGTTATTCAAATATGTTTTATATGTTTGGAGAACTGAGCTTATAGAGGCATTTGTTCTGCATTTGGCCCATTTACTGTGCACAAGACCATCTAGCTTGTATATCTTGGTAATCTAGTACACACCCATGCAAATTTACTTCCCAAAGAGATGTATATATTATGTACCGGACATGTTGATAATGGAGTTTTTTAACTCGCTGTTTCTATTTCTAATTACTAGCAATTAGTTTTCTAACTTCAAATATTTTTTTCTTAAAAATCAATTAGCTTAAAATTACTACCAAACTATCCTTATCTGTTGGCTCTGAACAAATATTCAACAAAAGAACATTCTAAATTAAAATATTTACTCAATCCTTTTTCTTCCCAAGGTTTGCTTGGAAAGGACTCTAGTTCTCCATACCGTACAGTTACTCTAAAAACAAAATTGTTGTTCGGACATGCATTACATTTAAAATTGTTGAGAGCTTAAGATAATCTGAAAATTAGTGGCTTCATTGTAAGAGGGGAGGGTGTGCAGGGTATTTAAATTACAGAATAATTGTAAGCTATTCCTAAAATCATGCCCCAGATTTCACAAATGATTACTATATAATTTATGATAGTCTTAATAGTCAATTGATACAATATTGGAGAGGACTACAATTAGCTTAAAGCTTCCAGTACAAAACCATTTGTATGTATGTATATTTGGAAAATAATATGTTCATGATGTATAATCGAATTTATTAAATATGTTTTAAAACAAATACAATCTAGAACACTTACACAGCATCGTCAGCTTTACAGAAGACCTCCACCAGGCCACCTGGCTCGATCATCAGGACTTGCACTGGCCATCTCATGTTAGATGGAGTGCCTTTTAATTTGGCAAAAACCCACTCATCCATAATGGTATCTGAAATATAATTTTTTATTTATTAAAAAGTTTGAAATGCAGCATCAAACTAATGTGTGGCGTAGGGTAGGACAATAAACTTGTACTAACTATGTATTGTTCTTATAAAGTAAACTCTAAGTAATAATGTATTCCTGTCCTGAATTCAGCATCAAATTATTTTTAAAGTGACTTTTACATGTATATATTTACCGTACATTATAACCAGGGCTACAGGGTAAGCTTGGGGGGACCGTACATTATAACCAGGGCTACAGGGTAAGCTTGGGGGACCGTACATTATAACCAGGGCTACAGGGTAAGCTTGGGGGGATGTACATTATAACCAGGGCTACAGGGTAAGCTTGGGGGGACGTACATTATAACCAGGGCTACAGGTAAGCTTGGGGGACC
Organism: Archivesica marissinica; assembly: GCA_014843695.1. NCBI lineage: Eukaryota > Metazoa > Mollusca > Bivalvia > Venerida > Vesicomyidae > Archivesica > Archivesica marissinica. Next base: position 30,321,176 of record CM026398.1, read on the forward strand.
GTACATTATAACCAGGGCTACAGGGTAAGCTTGGGGATGTACATTATAACCAGGGCTACAGGGTAAGCTTGGGGGGATGTACATTATAACCAGGGCTACAGGGTAAGCTTGGGGGACCGTACATTATAACCAGGGCTACAGGGTAAGCTTGGGGGACCGTACATTATAACCAGGGCTACAGGGTAAGCTTGGGGACCGTACATTATAACCAGGGCTACAGGTAAGCTGGGGGGACCGTACATTATAACCAGGGCTACAGGGTAAGCTTGGGGGATGTACATTATAACCAGGGCTACAGGGTAAGCTTGGGGGACCGTACATTATAACCAGGGCTACAGGGTAAGCTTGGGGGATGTACATTATAACCAGGGCTACAGGGTAAGATTGGGGGGACCGTACATTATACCAGGGCAAGCTTGGGGGGGGGGTACATTATAACCAGGGCTACAGGGTAAGCTTGGGGGGGACCGTACATTATAACCAGGGCTACAGGGTAAGCTTGGGGGGGGGCCGTACATTATAACCAGGGCTACAGGGTAAGCTTGGGGGGACCGTACATTATAACCAGGGCTACAGGGTAAGCTTGGGGGGGGGCTACATTATAACCAGGGCTACAGGGTAAGCTTGGGGGGGTACATATAACCAGGGCAGCTTGGGGGGGGGGCGTACATTATAACCAGGGCTACAGGGTAAGCTTGGGGGACCGTACATTATAACCAGGGCTACAGGGTAAGCTTGGGGGGATGTACATTATAACCAGGGCTACAGGGTAAGCTTGGGGGATGTACATTATAACCAGGGCTACAGGGTAAGCTTGGGGGGGGGGGAATTGGTAAATACCCCATAATATTATTTTAATTGGGTATTAGAACTTTTTCATGTCCGATATATGGGAAAATCAAAACATGCTACATGTACCCATAGCCCCTATAAGACAAAGAATTTTAGATATGTATAAACAAAGTTGGTATGCCAGCATCATCAACACCCGGAAATTGTTAAATTATAGTTAACAATATCTAGACAGAATAGTTGAACATAAATATAGATATGCCCTTACTCTACTCAGAATAAGTTCACACAAATTAGCCATCAAAACAGGAAAATATTTAAATAGATAGAAACAATAGGAAATGTTAAATTGTAATATGAACCAAGTAGAATCAGAATACCATTTTATCTTAGTTAGTCCCAAATATAGACAGTTAAGATCACAATATTTCAAACCTTATTTTTGCAAATGGCCAACATCAAATAAATACACAACATTAATGAATCAAACATCGGAAAGGTCATTAGTCAACTTAACAAAATTTACAGAATGCGAACACAACAAACGTAATAAACAGTCAGACATTTAGTTTCTTTTTCCATTAATATTTTTACACTTGAATAACTCTTCTGTAAAATCTACATTATGTCCTGTATTTACTATGTATGTACGTATGTATTTATGCATAATTATGCTTTGCTCTTAGCATGTATATGCTTTATGCAATAAGCAAGTTGATGGAAAGAGGTAGCCATATAAGCAAGTTGCTTTCTCCTCATTCCTACATGTATTTTCTTATTGTGATCATTATAGTATGTATATTCATTGAAATAAAATATTGTTTAAACTAAACTAAGTTGATGGATATTGATATATAGTTCGAATGAAATATTAAAATTAAATTATAAAGAATTTAAGAGTTTCAACTCATTTTGAACATTTTCAACTTTTAAGAGTTACATTACAAGCCCAACATTTATGGGTTACAAGTCAGCAATTTATGAGGCACATTACGAGTCCAACATTTAGAGTGGTGCAGCTATGCTTGGCGTAAATCCTACATATCATGGCCTATAAAAAAAGTTAAATGCACTTGCCGTATATGATTATTTTTCTTAAGTCGTGAACACAACTTTCATAAAATTGTTGTTGAAAATTTTAGCTTCATTACTTGACCATGGTCCTCAATACAGCTATCGCAACGGCACCTGTTTCCATGGGGAACTAGATACTTTAGGGCACCTATGCACGGCGTACATGAATTTTTTTATTTATGCATGGGTAAATGCTGAATATATTATTTTGACTTAGTAACATCAATAACTAACAATATTACAACTCGTAAGAAACTTTTTTCTGGGTATTTGTACATTCCCCCCCCCCCCCCAATCCGGATAGCCACCTGAAATGTTCATAAACCGCACACATTTCGGTGGAAAAAAAGTTCCCAACAAGTTGTCTGTTTATATTCGGCTTCTGAACCAGTCAGGTGACAGTTGCATTAGGCTACCGGTACGCACAATGGAATGTTATTGAACCATGCTTCACCTCTGTCAGCGAAAATAGGTTAAAACTATTTAAATATTTAAAATACGGATGTAAATGGGAAAAATACGCCGAGCATAGGAATACGCCGAGCATAGGTTCCACCACTCTATGGGTTATGAGTCCAACATTTATCGGTTGCAAGTCAGCAATTTATGAGGTACATTACGAGTCCAACATTTATGGGTTACGAGTCCAACATTTATGGGTTACGAGTCCAACATTTATGAGGTACATTACGAGTCTAACATTTATGGGTTACAAGTCAGCAATTTATGAGGCACATTACGAGTCCAACATTTAGAGTGGTGCAGCTATGCTCGGCGTAAATCCTACATATCATGGCCTATAAAAAAAGTTAACTGCACTTGCCGTATATTATTATTTTCTTAAGTCGTGAACACAACTTTCATAAAATTACGCCGAGGATAGGAATACGCCGAGCATAGGTTCCACCACTCTATGGGTTACGAGTCCAACATTTATGGGTTACAAGTCAGCAATTTATGAGGTACATTACGAGTCCAACATTTATGGGTTACAAGTCCAACATTTATGGGTTACTAGTCCAACATTTATGAGGCACTTTACGAGTCCAACATTTAGAGTGGTGCAGCTATGCTCGGCGTAAATCCTACATATCATGGCCTATAAAAAAAGTTAACTGCACTTGCCGTATATTATTATTTTCTTAAGTCGTGAACACAACTTTCATAAAATTACGCCGAGGATAGGAATACGCCGAGCATAGGTTCCACCACTCTATGGGTTACGAGTCCAACATTTATGGGTTACAAGTCAGCAATTTATGAGGTACATTACGAGTCCAACATTTATGGGTTACAAGTCCAACATTTATGGGTTACTAGTCCAACATTTATGAGGTACATTACGAGTCCAACATTTATGGGTTACGAGTCCAACATTTATGGGTTACAAGTCCAACATTTATGAGCTACATTACGAGTCCAACATTTATGGGTTACGAGTCCAACATTTATGGGCTACAAGTCCAACATTTATGAGCTACATTACGAGTCCAACATTTACAGGTTACATTACAATGTCTACAATATAAACGTTCTGAAATTTTGAAATATTCAACATATCTAAGTTCAACATTTATGAGTAATTTGTCCAACATTGACGAGTGCAGTGAAGAGACTGAGTCTTAAACGCATTGTTTATTGTACTTAATTAGTATTGGCATTAAATATGGCATTATTAACCACCCACCGGGATTGTAACATGACATTAACCACCCATCTCATAAAGATACAAGCACCGGGATTGTAACAGGACATTAACCACCCATCTCATAAAGATACAAGCACCGACATTGTAACATGACATTAACCACCCATCTCGTAAAGATACAAGCACCGGCATTGTAACATGACATTAACCACCCATCTCGTAAAGATACAAGCACCGGCATTGTAACATGACATTAGCCACCCATCTCATAAAGATACAAGCACCGACATTGTAACACGACATTAACCACCCATCTCGTAAAGATACAAGCACCGGGATTGTAACATGACATTAACCACACATCTCGTAAAGATACAAGCACCAGGATTTAACATGACAATAACCACACATCTCGTAAAGATACAAGCACCGGGATTGTAACATGACAATAACCACACATCTCGTAAAGATACAAGCACCGGGATTGTAACTTGACATTAACCAAAGAAGACTTAAGAAATAATAATATACGGCAAGTGCAATTAACATTTTATACTGGTCATTATATGTGGGATTTACGCCGAGCATAGGGTCCACCACTCTACATACAAATGAGTATGAGTTTACCAAAATGGGTACCAGTCGACTTGGGTACGAGTTGACAAGGAAGCATTTAATAATAGTCCTATTTTTTTAATAATAAACATTGTCAAACAGCATTAAATTATGTATGTATGTTCCTTTTAATGTCAAACACCTCGCGGGGACTTAGACATGTTTTCCTGGGCAGGCTTAGCCGACCTAAGCGATTAACCAGTACTAAGCAATGTGTGTGAGGTGCCTTGCTCAATGACACTACATACGTGTAGTGACCGAGTATCAAACCCGGGACCGTTCGATTCCAAATCCGACGCTCTACCACTGGACGCCACATTATTCAGATATATGCCGAAATTGCGTGTTATTTGCGACAAAGAGACATTAGTGAGACCCCAGCTTGAATATGGCTCCGAGATCTGGTCGCCCCATACCCAAACATTGATAGACCAAATTGAAGGTGTCCAGCGAAGAGCAGCCCGTTGGATAAAGGCCGACTTCTATCGTACCTCTAGTGTTACAGACATGCTACATTCCCTAAATCTACGCAGACTAGATCAACGGCGTATTGACAATAGGTTATCCCTTATGTATAAAATTCATAATGATCTTGTTGCTATTACCATTGAAAATTACCTAGTTCCCCTCTCCCGTCCTACTCGCCATTGCCATTCCTTAAGCTATAGGTTAATTACAGCAACTACAGACTACTACAAGTTCTCCTTCTTTCCAAGAACAATCTATCATTGGAACCACCTCCCTCCTGATATTGTCCATCTCCCTACCCTCCCAGACAGACAGACAGACAGACAGACAGACAGACAGACAGACAGACAGACAGACAGACAGACAGACAGACAGACAGACAGACAGACAGACAGACAGACAGACAGACAGACAGACAGACAGACAGACAGACAGACAGACAGACAGACAGACAGACAGACAGACAGACAGACAGACAGACAGACAGACAGACAGACAGACAGACAGACAGACAGACAGACAGACAGACAGACAGACAGACAGACAGACAGACAGACAGACAGACGACAGACCGACGACAGACGACGACCGACCGACCGACGACCGACACGACAGACCGACCGACCGACCGACCGACAGACAGACAGACAGACAGACAGACAGACAGACAGACAGACAGACAGATAGATAGATAGATAGATAGATAGATAGATAGATAGATAGATAGATAGATAGATAGATAAATATATATATTTAGGTAGATATGGCAATCAAAAGGACCCTGGTAGTATGTTCCTTAGGTCGAGGATGGGTATTCGGGCTAGTAACTGCCCATGCTTATCAGTACAATGAATGAGAGACAGTGCTGATTTTTCTATTACCTCCATTTGTAGATAACGTCCCGATATATTCCAAAATGTATATACAAATGTAGCTGTAGGTCCTTTTAGTTGTAATACTGTGTCTTACTGCTGTTCCATAATCAGATGTTGCGGTATGGTAAATGTGATTTTATGAAAATCGAAAATGAAAATCATGTTAATAAATTGATAAAACTGTGGTATGGTAAATGTGATTTTATGAAAATCGAAAATGAAAATCATGTTAATTAATTGATAAAAATGCGGTATGGTAAATGTGATTTTATGAAAATCGAAAATGAAAATCATGTTAATTAATTGATAAAACTGCGGTATGGTAGATGTGATTTTATGAAAATCGAAAATGAAAATCATGTTAATTAATTGATAAAACTGTGGTATGGTAAATGTGATTTTATGAAAATCGAAAATGAAAATCATGTTAATTAATTGATAAAAATGCGGTATGGTAAATGTGATTTTATGAAAATCGAAAATGAAAATCATGTTAATTAATTGATAAAACTGCGGTATGGTAGATGTGATTTTATGAAAATCGAAAATGAAAATCATGTTAATTAATTGATAAAACTGTGGTATGGTAAATGTGATGTTATGAACATCGAAAATGAAAATCATGTTAATTAATTGATAAAACTGTGGTATGGTAAATGTGATTTTATGAACATCGAAAATGAAAATCATGTTAATTAATTGATAAAACTGCGGTATGGTAAATGTGATTTTATGAAAATCGAAAATGAAAATCATGTTAATTAATTGATAAAACTGCGGTATGGTAGATGTGATTTTATGAAAATCGAAAATGAAAATCATGTTAATTAATTGATAAAACTGTGGTATGTTAAATGTGATTTTATGAAAATCGATAATGAAAATCATGTTAATTAATTGACTATACTATAGGATATATGTATATACAGTAATTTAACAATTATAAGATGAGAAAATGAATGAAAATTATAGCATATTTTTCAAAATAAACAACGATAAAACTAAAGGAAACCACACAGAGGACCTGCATACTTTTAGGGAGTATGCAGTGGCAGTAACTGACCTATCTCATTAACTGTTTTTAGAAGATGGTTCCTTTGGTAAAGCTGCTGCGAAGTATGTATCACTCTACGACAAATCTGCAGTTGAACTCCATCGACTAGTATCTCCACTGGAATGTGAACACCATCCATTTCCCTACTATCATGGCATAACAGGTAGTTATATAAATAAGGGTGTCCAATGTGTTTGGACTGTCGATTGTTCTGTACGACAAGCCTGATCATATCGGTGTTGGATGCCAATTTTACAAACATCCCTAATTAAACATAAGTACCCTATTTACTATGTTCTTTCATTCATTTGGTCCGCCTCCGTGGCCCAGTAGTTACGGTCGCTGACTTGCATACCACTGTAACATATCATCACTGATGGTCACTGGTTAGAGCCCCTCTCAGACCATGTGTCTTTATATGACAAAGTTGGCAGTTTCTTACGGAGGTCTCTTTATATGAAAACGTTGGCAGTTTCTTACGGAGGTCTCTTTATATGAAAACGTTGGCAGTTCCTTACGGAGGTCTCTTTATATGAAAACGTTGGCAGTTTCTTACGGAGGTATCTTTATATGAAAACGTTGGCAGTTTCTTACGGAAGTTGGTGCACCAAGTACTGGTTAACCGCTGGAGCATGCCCAGGAAATGTGTGCGCAATCGGTAGCAACGTTAAATAACCTTAAATTAAAAAAAATTGGTACGCGTACAGTTTGCATAAGAATTAATTTTAATGGTGATATATATAATTCACATGATGCAAGTTCTTTAATAAGAGCACTGATGTATAAAAACACTCAATGTACACATGCACTCTCTTACAGTTGCTTTGATTTTATTTGTTTTCTTTATAGTCCGGCATTATCCAGTTAATATTGGCTGAGGAAGACCCCGGGTGCCGCTCCGTGCAGTATTCCAGGCATGGACGGGTGGCCGAGTAGAACAACAGACCTTTCGCAAGCCAGCTGGGTGTCTTCCTCACATGAAACAACCCAACATTCCCAGTGGGATTCGAACTTACAGAAGTGAGGGGCAGGCTATTTTGAAGTAACAGATTTTACCACTCGGCAACGGAGATGACCCCTAACTGAATTACAGTTGAAGAATAAAACAATAACTAAAATGATATGGTGTTCACTGCAGTACCCTTCCCTTGTTGTAACCAGCATGACGCTTCTGTTGCCAGGAGAAGCAACCGCGGATACAGTGTTCGACAATCGACATTGGCAGCTGGTTCCCGGCAATGAACGATGTACAGAACCAGTTGTAACAAACGCTGACTATGTTCATCATATCAATCCAGATGCCAAAATTATATTCATGGTTAGAAATCCAGTGGAAAGGTAATCTTGTAATTTTGTACACAACAAATACTAGTAGGCTCAGCGTATTTTGTCAATATACTATATCCATTGCAACGTTCCAGCACAATATCTAATCCCTATTCTTTATGTTTGTTTGTTTGTTCGGGTTTTACGCTTACACCAACAGCATTTGGGGCTACATCGCCGGTAGACAGTTTACTTAACAACACATTTCCTGGGCAGGCTACAGCGGTTAACCAGTACTTGGTGCACAAACCTCCGTAAGAAACTGCCAACATTTTTATATAAATTAGACACGGCCTGAGCGGGACTGGAACCTGTGACCATCAGTGATGATATGTTACAGTGGTATACAAGTCAGCGACCGTAACCACTCGACCACGGAGGATATTCTATAACTGCAATCTGGAAATACGTACGAGTTGTTAAATTCCAGTAACGAACTATGTTACATAGTATTAAATCTGTATGTATATTTTCCAAATATTCAAAGTTTGTTCTACATTTAGTATTTTAGTTCATAATCAGATAGAAAGTCATATTTGCTTAACTGTACACCAACGCTTCTCCCTTGTGGAGGTCGTGATAGCGCAGTGATAGCATGCTATCGTCAGGTGCGAAAGGCCCGGAGTTTGCGCTCAGCTTTAGCCGTTACGACTGTGTCCTTAGGCAAAGCATTTATATTCCACACTGCCTCTTCTCTTTCCTCGTGGCGATGTATTCCTTCAGGAATGAGGTCTCGATAGTGATTAATATAAGCTGTAGGAACTTGTTTCGCAATAGAGCTAAAACAAATTTGTATAAACTAATGCTTCTCCCGTTCTCAATACGATTTGTGAAAAACAGCGGAATCAGATTTTCAAGAAACGCATGTGATATATTCAATCTGTGTTGTGTTTCTTTTTTCCTCAGGCTGTACTCGGATTATTTATATGAGGCAAGATTCATACACTATCCATTGAGTAGTCAGTTGTTTCATGAAGCGGTCATAGAAGCCATAAACGTGCACAAGCAGTGTAGACAACATGCAAGCATTAGAAACTGTGCATACAACAGTACTATTGAAACATATAAGGTAAGTACACATTCATACAACAGGCCCATAGCTAGGGGGTCTTTGTTACTCTGGCTACGCACTGGAATTACCCTCCAAATAATCAAATGACTAACATACGTCTTTATGTAGTGGGGGTGGGGGGGGGGGGGTGGCAACATAAAATAAAATTTTAAAATGTAAAAAAAATCAAAGACAATGCAGATTTATTTCAATATACCGGTATAATGTGTGAAGTACATATTTCTACTACCCTTGGTCTCATACCTTAGAAGTTAGTATTATATCCAAGAAGTCCACATTCTAGTACCCTTGGCCTCATACCTTAGAAGTTAGTATAATATCCCATGTAGTCCATATTTCTACTACCCTTGGCCTCATACCTTAGAAGTTAGTATAATATCCCAGGTAGTCCATATTTCTACTACCCTTGGCCTCATACCTTAGAAGATAGTATACTATCCCAGGTAGTCCATATTTCTACTACCCTTGGTCTCATACCTTAGATGTTAGCATACTATCCCAGGTAGTCCATATTTCTACTACCCTTGGCCTCATACCTTAGAGGTTAGTATTATATCCACGAAGTCAATAGTTTTACTATCCTTGGCTTCATACATTAGAAGTTAGTACAATATCCAAGAAGTCCATATTTTTACTATCCTTGGCTTCATACCGTAGAAGTTAGTATTATATCCAAGAAGTCCATATTTGTACTATCCTTGGCCTCATACCTTATAAGTTAGTATTATATCCAAGAAGTCCATATTTCTACTATACTTGGCCTCATACCGTAGAAGTTAGTATTATATCCAAGAAGTCCATATTTTTACTATCCTTGGCCTCATACCGTAGAAGTTAGTATTATATCCAAGAAGTCCATATTTTTACTATCCTTGGCCTCATACCGTAGAAGTTAGTATTATATCCAAGAAGTCCATATTTCTACTATACTTGGCCTCATACCGTAGAAGTTAGTATTATATCCAAGAAGTCCATATTTTTACTATCCTTGGCCTCATACCGTAGAAGTTAGTATTATATCCAAGAAGTCCATAGTTTTACTATCCTTGGCCTCATCATTTAGTAGTTGTTTCATCTTCTTGATTATTCTTTCAGAATGTTGAATGATGAATAGCATCGCATGCTTGCTTGAATTTCTTACTAAAACAATTTACAAGATATATCACATCTTTATGGAGATATATCTGTAACATTTAAAGACATATCTACTTTTTTTATAGAGGTTTCATATGTACTTAATAACATACATTGCTTACACAGTTACCTCTCTAAGGTAGGGTATAGCTCCCTTGTTTAGAGAGGTATCTAAGGTAGGATATTTATGTGTGTGTTTTACGTTTATTTATCGTCGCTACCGGTTGCCCATATGAGCTCCTGAAGAGATTAGTCATTTTAGATTTTTGGAGGATAGTGCAATGATACAGACAGAGACCCATTCCAGAGTCTCCTCTGGCTTTTTTACTTGTACGGTGTAAAGCACCGACGCAAGATATTGGTTTAAAGTCCCATCTCAAAGACTGTTAATATTATTAGGGTCAGACAGAGGATCGAACCTGCGATCCGTGGATTACAAGCCCAGCGTGTATATCTCTCTTTCTCTAATATAGCAGATTTCTCTCTAAGGTAGGAAATGTCTCTTGTTTAGAGAGGTATCTAAAGCAGGAGATATCTCTATAATGTAGCAGATATTTATCAGAGATGTCTCGCTTAATTAAACAGGAGATATATATGTATGGCAACAAAACATATCATGCTAGAAATTAAATAGTACAACATCAATCACCGAGACCATTAATTGGGCCGTATTGAGTTTCTGATAATATCAACTTGTCATTTTGCCAGAAGTTAAAAAGTGAAAAATCGACAGACTGGAACCCAGGCTACTTGCACTTATGCATAGGATAAAGCTGAAAACTATCCAATATGCAACATAGTGCCAAGCAATCATTTTACATATTGGATTGTCATTCCTGATGTAATCCATCGTCATGGGGGAGAGTAAAGAGGCAATACTATTATAGAAATGCCTTGCCTAAGGGCACAATCGAAACATCTACAGCTTTATAAATATGTTTATAAATTTATGACCATGACGAAAAAGAAATTAAAGCATCCACAAAATGATACCTTTTATCATGTCATTTACCTGGTGATAGCTCACAATAAGAAATCACAGGAGCTTGTAATTTTATTCATATGTCACCAAAGGTATCCCCAGAGTACGATCTGTAATACTAGTCCCTGTGCATTCATGTACATATACGTGTACGACTGGTCTCTAAATACTACATCATTGCTTCTGAAACAGCACAAACAGGAATTTAAAATGTGGTTTTTGAATACATGTCATCTGTTAACCCATTCAACACCAAATAACTGACATGGACTGGTCCATGATATTCTTAGACCAATAAATGAATTAGAAAATTACATTTGGACCAGTTCATTATTCAAAATGGGTAATTTTGTCTAAAATAGTATTATTACTAGCAAGAAGTGCAGATCCTGATCATGAGCTTGCTCGGCACGAGCTGGCTCATCTGGATCTACACTTTGTGTAAGCCTATATAGAGGTATGTGGTGTTGAAATGGTTAATACAACATCATTTGCTTCTGAAACAGCACAAACAGGAATTGAAAATGTGGAAATTAACAATTTTAATTAGTTGGATTGTGTTATATAAGTATGTGTTTTAAGTATAAAGATATAAGCCTCAAACGGGTCAAATGTGTAAAATATTGGTACTGTCTTTGGCGCTACGCGCCTTACACAGTCCAGTATTTTACATATTGGATCTACGTGCCTCACACAATCCAATATTTTACATATTGGATCGTTTTCGGCGTATATCCTATACATATTCTATTCTAATTGTGTAATTTCTCCTGAATACAGCAACATAATCAGCTACTCTTGAATACAGCAACATGATCAGCTACTCCTGAATACAGCAACATGATCAGCTACTCCTGAATACAGCAACACAATCAGCTACTCCTGAATACAGCAACATAAGCAGCTACTCCTGAATACAGCAACATAATCAGCTACTCCTGAATAGAGCAACATAATCAGCTACTCCTGAATACAGCAACATGATCAGCTACTCCTGAATACAGCAACATAATCAGCTACTCCTGAATACAGCAACACAATCAGCTACTCCTGAATACAGCAACATGATCAGCTACTCCTGAATACAGCAACACAATCAGCTACTCCTGAATACAGCAACATGGTCAGCTACTGCTGAATACAGCAACACAATCAGCTACTCCTGAATACAGCAACACAATCAGCTACTCCTGAATACAGCAACATAATCAGCTACTCCTGAATACAGCAACACAATCAGCTACTCCTGAATACAGCAACATAATCAGCTACTCCTGAATACAGCAACACAATCAGCTACTCCTGAATACAGCAACATAATCAGCTACTCCTGAATACAGCAACATAATCAGCTACTCCTGAATACAGCAACACAATCAGCTACTCCTGAATACAGCAACATGATCAGCTACTCCTGAATACAGCAACACAATCAGCTACTCCTGAATACAGCAACACAATCAGCTACTCCTGAATACAGCAACATAATCAGCTACTCCTGAATACAGCAACACAATCAGCTACTCCTGAATACAGCAACATGATCAGCTACTCCTGAATACAGCAACACAATCAGCTACTCCTGAATACAGCAACATAATCAGCTACTCCTGAATACAGCAACACAATCAGCTACTCCTGAATACAGCAACATAATCAGCTACTCCTGAATACAGCAACACAATCAGCTACTCCTGAATACAGCAACATAATCAGCTACTCCTGAATACAGCAACATAATCAGCTACTCCTGAATACAGCAACATAATCAGCTACTCCTGAATACAGCAACACAATCAGCTACTCCTGAATACAGCAACACAATCAGCTACTCCTGAATACAGCAACATGATCAGCTACTCCTGAATACAGCAACACAATCAGCTACTCCTGAATACAGCAACATAATCAGCTACTCCTGAATACAGCAACATGATCAACTACTCCTGAATACAGCAACATAATCAGCTACTCCTGAATACAGCAACACAATCAGCTACTCCTGAATACAGCAACATGATCAGCTACTCCTGAATACAGCAACACAATCAGCTACTCCTGAATACAGCAACATAATCAGCTACTCCTGAATACAGCAACACAATCAGCTACTCCTGAATACAGCAACATGATCAGCTACTCCTGAATACAGCAACATGATCAGCTACTCCTGAATACAGCAACACAATCAGCTACTCCTGAATACAGCAACATAATCAGCTACTCCTGAATACAGCAACACAATCAGCTACTCCTGAATACAGCAACACAATCAGCTACTCCTGAATACAGCAACATGATCAGCTACTCCTGAATACAGCAACATAATCAGCTACTCCTGAATACAGCAACATAATCAGCTACTCCTGAATACAGCAACACAATCAGCTACTCCTGAATACAGCAACATAATCAGCTACTCCTGAATACAGCAACATAATCAGCTACTCCTGAATACAGCAACACAATCAGCTACTCCTGAATACAGCAACACAATCAGCTACTCCTGAATACAGCAACATAATCAGCTACTCCTGAATACAGCAACATAATCAGCTACTCCTGAATACAGCAACACAATCAGCTACTCCTGAATACAGCAACACAATCAGCTACTCCTGAATACAGCAACATGATCAGCTACTCCTGAATACAGCAACACAATCAGCTACTCCTGAATACAGCAACACAATCAGCTACTCCTGAATACAGCAACATAATCAGCTACTCCTGAATACAGCAACACAATCAGCTACTCCTGAATACAGCAACATAATCAGCTACTCCTGAATACAGCAACACAATCAGCTACTCCTGAATACAGCAACATAATCAGCTACTCCTGAATACAGCAACACAATCAGCTACTCCTGAATACAGCAACATAATCAGCTACTCCTGAATACAGCAACACAATCAGCTACTCCTGAATACAGCAACATAATCAGCTACTCCTGAATACAGCAACATAATCAGCTACTCCTGAATACAGCAACACAATCAGCTACTCCTGAATACAGCAACACAATCAGCTACTCCTGAATACAGCAACATGATCAGCTACTCCTGAATACAGCAACACAATCAGCTACTCCTGAATACAGCAACATAATCAGCTACTCCTGAATACAGCAACATGATCAACTACTCCTGAATACAGCAACATAATCAGCTACTCCTGAATACAGCAACACAATCAGCTACTCCTGAATACAGCAACATGATCAGCTACTCCTGAATACAGCAACACAATCAGCTACTCCTGAATACAGCAACATAATCAGCTACTCCTGAATACAGCAACACAATCAGCTACTCCTGAATACAGCAACATAATCAGCTACTCCTGAATACAGCAACATAATCAGCTACTCCTGAATACAGCAACACAATCAGCTACTCCTGAATACAGCAACATAATCAGCTACTCCTGAATACAGCAACATAATCAGCTACTCCTGAATACAGCAACATGATCAGCTACTCCTGAATACAGCAACATGATCAGCTACTCCTGAATACAGCAACATAATCAGCTACTCCTGAATACAGCAACATAATCAGCTACTCCTGAATACAGCAACACAATCAGCTACTCCTGAATACAGCAACATAATCAGCTACTCCTGAATACAGCAACATAATCAGCTACTCCTGAATACAGCAACACAATCAGCTACTCCTGAATACAGCAACAATATCAGCTACTCCTGAATACAGCAACACAATCAGCTACTCCTGAATACAGCAACATAATCAGCTACTCCTGAATACAGCAACATGATCAGCTACTCCTGAATACAGCAACACAATCAGCTACTCCTGAATACAGCAACATAATCAGCTACTCCTGAATACAGCAACATAATCAGCTACTCCTGAATACAGCAACACAATCAACTACTCCTGAATACAGCAACATAATCAGCTACTCCTGAATACAGCAACATAATCAGTTACTCCTGAATACAGCAACACAATCAGCTACTCCTGAATACAGCAACACAATCAACTACTCCTGAATACAGCAACATGATCAGCTACTCCTGAATACAGCAACACAATCAGCTACTCCTGAATACAGCAACATAATCAGCTACTCCTGAATACAGCAACACAATCAGCTACTCCTGAATACAGCAACACAATCAACTACTCCTGAATACAGCAACATAATCAGCTACTCCTGAATACAGCAACACAATCAACTACTCCTGAATACAGCAACACAATCAGCTACTCCTGAATACAGCAACACAATCAACTACTCCTGCATACAGCAACATAATCAGCTACTCCTGAATACAGCAACATAAGCAGCTACTCCTGAATACAGCAACACAATCAGCTACTCCTGAATACAGCAACATAATCAGCTACTCCTGAATACAGCAACACAATCAGCTACTCCTGAATACAGCAACATGATCAACTACTCCTGAATACAGCAACATAATCAGCTACTCCTGAATACAGCAACACAATCAGCTACTCCTGAATACAGCAACACAATCAGCTACTCCTGAATACAGCAACACAATCAGCTACTCCTGAATACAGCAACATGATCAGCTACTCCTGAATACAGCAACACAATCAGCTACTCCTGAATACAGCAACACAATCAGCTACTCCTGAATACAGCAACATAATCAGCTACTCCTGAATACAGCAACACAATCAGCTACTCCTGAATACAGCAACATAATCAGCTACTCCTGAATACAGCAACACAATCAGCTACTCCTGAATACAGCAACATAATCAGCTACTCCTGAATACAGCAACATAATCAGCTACTCCTGAATACAGCAACATGATCAGCTACTCCTGAATACAGCAACACAATCAGCTACTCCTGAATACAGCAACATAATCAGCTACTCCTGAATACAGCAACATAATCAGCTACTCCTGAATACAGCAATACTCCTGAATACAGCAACACAATCAGCTACTCCTGAATACAGCAACATGATCAGCTACTCCTGAATACAGCAACACAATCAGCTACTCCTGAATACAGCAACATAATCAGCTACTCCTGAATACAGCAACATAATCAGCTACTCCTGAATACAGCAACATAATCAGCTACTCCTGAATACAGCAACATAATCAGCTACTCCTGAATACAGCAACACAATCAGCTACTCCTGAATACAGCAACATAATCAGCTACTCCTGAATACAGCAACACAATCAGCTACTCCTGAATACAGCAACATGATCAGCTACTCCTGAATACAGCAACATGATCAGCTACTCCTGAATACAGCAACATAATCAGCTACTCCTGAATACAGCAACATAATCAGCTACTCCTGAATACAGCAACACAATCAGCTACTCCTGAATACAGCAACATAATCAGCTACTCCTGAATACAGCAACATAATCAGCTACTCCTGAATACAGCAACACAATCAGCTACTCCTGAATACAGCAACAAAATCAGCTACTCCTGAATACAGCAACACAATCAGCTACTCCTGAATACAGCAACATAATCAGCTACTCCTGAATACAGCAACATAATCAGCTACTCCTGAATACAGCAACACAATCAGCTACTCCTGAATACAGCAACATAATCAGCTACTCCTGAATACAGCAACATAATCAGCTACTCCTGAATACAGCAACATAATCAGCTACTCCTGAATACAGCAACACAATCAGCTACTCCTGAATACAGCAACATAATCAGCTACTCCTGAATACAGCAACATAATCAGCTACTCCTGAATACAGCAACACAATCAGCTACTCCTGAATACAGCAACACATCACTACTCCTGAATACAGCAACATGATCAGCTACTCCTGAATACAGCAACACAATCAGCTACTCCTGAATACAGCAACATAATCAGCTACTCCTGAATACAGCAACATAATCAGCTACTCCTGAATACAGCAACACAATCAGCTACTCCTGAATACAGCAACATAATCAGCTACTCCTGAATACAGCAACACAATCAGCTACTCCTGAATACAGCAACATAATCAGCTACTCCTGAATACAGCAACATAATCAGCTACTCCTGAATACAGCAACATAATCAGCTACTCCTGAATACAGCAACACAATCAGCTACTCCTGAATACAGCAACATAATCAGCTACTCCTGAATACAGCAACATAATCAGCTACTCCTGAATACAGCAACATAATCAGCTACTCCTGAATACAGCAACATAATCAGCTACTCCTGAATACAGCAACATAATCAGCTACTCCTGAATACAGCAACACAATCAGCTACTCCTGAATACAGCAACACAATCAGCTACTCCTGAATACAGCAACATAATCAGCTACTCCTGAATACAGCAACATAATCAGCTACTCCTGAATACAGCAACATGATCAGCTACTCCTGAATACAGCAACATAATCAGCTACTCCTGAATACAGCAACATAATCAGCTACTCCTGAATACAGCAACATAATCAGCTACTCCTGAATACAGCAACACAATCAGCTACTCCTGAATACAGCAACATAATCAGCTACTCCTGAATACAGCAACACAATCAGCTACTCCTGAATACAGCAACATAATCAGCTACTCCTGAATACAGCAACACAATCAGCTACTCCTGAATACAGCAACATAATCAGCTACTCCTGAATACAGCAACATAATCAGCTACTCCTGAATACAGCAACACAATCAGCTACTCCTGAATACAGCAACATAATCAGCTACTCCTGAATACAGCAACATAATCAGCTACTCCTGAATACAGCAACACAATCAGCTACTCCTGAATACAGCAACATAATCAGCTACTCCTGAATACAGCAACATAATCAGTTACTCCTGAATACAGCAACACAATCAGCTACTCCTGAATACAGCAACACAATCAGCTACTCCTGAATACAGCAACACAATCAGCTACTCCTGAATACAGCAACATAATCAGCTACTCCTGAATACAGCAACACAATCAGCTACTCCTGAATACAGCAACACAATCAACTACTCCTGAATACAGCAACATAATCAGCTACTCCTGAATACAGCAACACAATCAACTACTCCTGAATACAGCAACACAATCAGCTACTCCTGAATACAGCAACACAATCAACTACTCCTGCATACAGCAACATAATCAGCTACTCCTGAATACAGCAACATAATCAGCTACTCCTGAATACAGCAACACAATCAGCTACTCCTGAATACAGCAACATAATCAGCTACTCCTGAATACAGCAACACAATCAGCTACTCCTGAATACAGCAACATGATCAACTACTCCTGAATACAGCAACATAATCAGCTACTCCTGAATACAGCAACACAATCAGCTACTCCTGAATACAGCAACACAATCAGCTACTCCTGAATACAGCAACATAATCAGCTACTCCTGAATACAGCAACACAATCAGCTACTCCTGAATACAGCAACATAATCAGCTACTCCTGAATACAGCAACATAATCAGCTACTCCTGAATACAGCAACATAATCAGCTACTCCTGAATACAGCAACATAATCAGCTACTCCTGAATACAGCAACACAATCAGCTACTCCTGAATACAGCAACATAATCAGCTACTCCTGAATACAGCAACATAATCAGCTACTCCTGAATACAGCAACACAATCAGCTACTCCTGAATACAGCAACACAATCAGCTACTCCTGAATACAGCAACATGATCAGCTACTCCTGAATACAGCAACACAATCAGCTACTCCTGAATACAGCAACATAATCAGCTACTCCTGAATACAGCAACATAATCAGCTACTCCTGAATACAGCAACATAATCAGCTACTCCTGAATACAGCAACACAATCAGCTACTCCTGAATACAGCAACATGATCAGCTACTCCTGAATACAGCAACACAATCAGCTACTCCTGAATACAGCAACATAATCAGCTACTCCTGAATACAGCAACATAATCAGCTACTCCTGAATACAGCAACATAATCAGCTACTCCTGAATACAGCAACATAATCAGCTACTCCTGAATACAGCAACACAATCAGCTACTCCTGAATACAGCAACATAATCAGCTACTCCTGAATACAGCAACATAATCAGCTACTCCTGAATACAGCAACATAATCAGCTACTCCTGAATACAGCAACATAATCAGCTACTCCTGAATACAGCAACATAATCAGCTACTCCTGAATACAGCAACACAATCAGCTACTCCTGAATACAGCAACATAATCAGCTACTCCTGAATACAGCAACATAATCAGCTACTCCTGAATACAGCAACATAATCAGCTACTCCTGAATACAGCAACACAATCAGCTACTCCTGAATACAGCAACATATCAGCTACTCCTGAATACAGCAACACAATCAGCTACTCCTGAATACAGCAACACAATCAGCTACTCCTGAATACAGCAACATAATCAGCTACTCCTGAATACAGCAACACAATCAGCTACTCCTGGCTACTCCTGAATACAGCAACATAATCAGCTACTCCTGAATACAGCAACACAATCAACTACTCCTGAATACAGCAACATAATCAGCTACTCCTGAATACAGCAACATAATCAGCTACTCCTGAATACAGCAACACAATCAGCTACTCCTGAATACAGCAACACAATCAACTACTCCTGAATACAGCAACATAATCAGCTACTCCTGAATACAGCAACACAATCAGCTACTCCTGAATACAGCAACACAATCAGCTACTCCTGAATACAGCAACATAATCAGCTACTCCTGAATACAGCAACACAATCAGCTACTCCTGAATACAGCAACATAATCAGCTACTCCTGAATACAGCAACACAATCAGCTACTCCTGAATACAGCAACATAATCAGCTACTCCTGAATACAGCAACACAATCAGCTACTCCTGAATACAGCAACATAATCAGCTACTCCTGAATACAGCAACACAATCAGCTACTCCTGAATACAGCAACATAATCAGCTACTCCTGAATACAGCAACATAATCAGCTACTCCTGAATACAGCAACATAATCAGCTACTCCTGAATACAGCAACACAATCAGCTACTCCTGAATACAGCAACATAATCAGCTACTCCTGAATACAGCAACATAATCAGCTACTCCTGAATACAGCAACACAATCAGCTACTCCTGAATACAGCAACATAATCAGCTACTCCTGAATACAGCAACATAATCAGCTACTCCTGAATACAGCAACATAATCAGCTACTCCTGAATACAGCAACATAATCAGCTACTCCTGAATACAGCAACATAATCAGCTACTCCTGAATACAGCAACACAATCAGCTACTCCTGAATACAGCAACATAATCAGCTACTCCTGAATACAGCAACACAATCAGCTACTCCTGAATACAGCAACATAATCAGCTACTCCTGAATACAGCAACATAATCAGCTACTCCTGAATACAGCAACACAATCAGCTACTCCTGAATACAGCAACATAATCAGCTACTCCTGAATACAGCAACATAATCAGCTACTCCTGAATACAGCAACACAATCAGCTACTCCTGAATACAGCAACATAATCAGCTACTCCTGAATACAGCAACATAATCAGCTACTCCTGAATACAGCAACACAATCAGCTACTCCTGAATACAGCAACACAATCAGCTACTCCTGAATACAGCAACACAATCAGCTACTCCTGAATACAGCAACATAATCAGCTACTCCTGAATACAGCAACACAATCAGCTACTCCTGAATACAGCAACACAATCAACTACTCCTGAATACAGCAACATAATCAGCTACTCCTGAATACAGCAACACAATCAACTACTCCTGAATACTGCAACACAATCAGCTACTCCTGAATACAGCAACACAATCAACTACTCCTGCATACAGCAACATAATCAGCTACTCCTGAATACAGCAACATAAGCAGCTACTCCTGAATACAGCAACACAATCAGCTACTCCTGAATACAGCAACATAATCAGCTACTCCTGAATACAGCAACACAATCAGCTACTCCTGAATACAGCAACATGATCAACTACTCCTGAATACAGCAACATAATCAGCTACTCCTGAATACAGCAACACAATCAGCTACTCCTGAATACAGCAACACAATCAGCTACTCCTGAATACAGCAACATAATCAGCTACTCCTGAATACAGCAACACAATCAGCTACTCCTGAATACAGCAACATGATCAGCTACTCCTGAATACAGCAACACAATCAGCTACTCCTGAATACAGCAACACAATCAGCTACTCCTGAATACAGCAACATGATCAGCTACTCCTGAATACAGCAACATAATCAGCTACTCCTGAATACAGCAACATAATCAGCTACTCCTGAATACAGCAACATAATCAGCTACTCCTGAATACAGCAACACAATCAGCTACTCCTGAATACAGCAACATAATCAGCTACTCCTGAATACAGCAACATAATCAGCTACTCCTGAATACAGCAACACAATCAGCTACTCCTGAATACAGCAACATAATCAGCTACTCCTGAATACAGCAACACGATCAGCTACTCCTGAATACAGCAACACAATCAGCTACTCCTGAATACAGCAACATAATCAGCTACTCCTGAATACAGCAACATAATCAGCTACTCCTGAATACAGCAACACAATCAGCTACTCCTGAATACAGCAACATAATCAGCTACTCCTGAATACAGCAACATAATCAGCTACTCCTGAATACAGCAACACAATCAGCTACTCCTGAATACAGCAACATAATCAGCTACTCCTGAATACAGCAACACAATCAGCTACTCCTGAATACAGCAACATAATCAGCTACTCCTGAATACAGCAACATAATCAGCTACTCCTGAATACAGCAACACAATCAGCTACTCCTGAATACAGCAACATAATCAGCTACTCCTGAATACAGCAACACAATCAGCTACTCCTGAATACAGCAACACAATCAGCTACTCCTGAATACAGCAACATAATCAGCTACTCCTGAATACAGCAACACAATCAGCTACTCCTGAATACAGCAACATAATCAGCTACTCCTGAATACAGCAACACAATCAGCTACTCCTGAATACAGCAACATAATCAGCTACTCCTGAATACAGCAACACAATCAGCTACTCCTGAATACAGCAACATAATCAGCTACTCCTGAATACAGCAACACAATCAGCTACTCCTGAATACAGCAACACAATCAGCTACTCCTGAATACAGCAACATAATCAGCTACTCCTGAATACAGCAACATAATCAGCTACTCCTGAATACAGCAACATAATCAGCTACTCCTGAATACAGCAACACAATCAGCTACTCCTGAATACAGCAACACAATCAGCTACTCCTGAATACAGCAACATAATCAGCTACTCCTGAATACAGCAACATAATCAGCTACTCCTGAATACAGCAACATAATCAGCTACTCCTGAATACAGCAACATAATCAGCTACTCCTGAATACAGCAACATAATCAGCTACTCCTGAATACAGCAACATATCAGCTACTCCTGAATACAGCAACATAATCAGCTACTCCTGAATACAGCAACATAATCAGCTACTCCTGAATACAGCAACACAATCAGCTACTCCTGAATACAGCAACACAATCAGCTACTCCTGAATACAGCAACACAATCAGCTACTCCTGAATACAGCAACATAATCAGCTACTCCTGAATACAGCAACACAATCAGCTACTCCTGAATACAGCAACACAATCAGCTACTCCTGAATACAGCAACATAATCAGCTACTCCTGAATACAGCAACATAATCAGCTACTCCTGAATACAGCAACACAATCAGCTACTCCTGAATACAGCAACATAATCAGCTACTCCTGAATACAGCAACATAATCAGCTACTCCTGAATACAGCAACACAATCAGCTACTCCTGAATACAGCAACATAATCAGCTACTCCTGAATACAGCAACACAATCAGCTACTCCTGAATACAGCAACACAATCAGCTACTCCTGAATACAGCAACATAATCAGCTACTCCTGAATACAGCAACACAATCAGCTACTCCTGAATACAGCAACATAATCAGCTACTCCTGAATACAGCAACACAATCAGCTACTCCTGAATACAGCAACATAATCAGCTACTCCTGAATACAGCAACACAATCAGCTACTCCTGAATACAGCAACACAATCAGCTACTCCTGAATACAGCAACACAATCAACTACTCCTGAATACAGCAACATAATCAGCTACTCCTGAATACAGCAACACAATCAGCTACTCCTGAATACAGCAACATAATCAGCTACTCCTGAATACAGCAACACAATCAGCTACTCCTGAATACAGCAACACAATCAGCTACTCCTGAATACAGCAACATAATCAGCTACTCCTGAATACAGCAACACAATCAGCTACTCCTGAATACAGCAACATAATCAGCTACTCCTGAATACAGCAACATAATCAGCTACTCCTGAATACAGCAACACAATCAGCTACTCCTGAATACAGCAACATAATCAGCTACTCCTGAATACAGCAACATAATCAGCTACTCCTGAATACAGCAACACAATCAGCTACTCCTGAATACAGCAACATAATCAGCTACTCCTGAATACAGCAACACAATCAGCTACTCCTGAATACAGCAACATAATCAGCTACTCCTGAATACAGCAACACAATCAGCTACTCCTGAATACAGCAACATAATCAGCTACTCCTGAATACAGCAACACAATCAGCTACTCCTGAATACAGCAACACAATCAGCTACTCCTGAATACAGCAACACAATACTCCTGAATACAGCAACATATCAGCTACTCCTGAATACAGCAACATAATCAGCTACTCCTGAATACAGCAACACAATCAGCTACTCCTGAATACAGCAACACAATCAGCTACTCCTGAATACAGCAACATAATCAGCTACTCCTGAATACAGCAACATAATCAGCTACTCCTGAATACAGCAACATAATCAGCTACTCCTGAATACAGCAACACAATCAGCTACTCCTGAATACAGCAACATGATCAACTACTCCTGAATACAGCAACATAATCAGCTACTCCTGAATACAGCAACATAATCAGCTACTCCTGAATACAGCAACACAATCAGCTACTCCTGAATACAGCAACACAATCAGCTACTCCTGAATACAGCAACATAATCAGCTACTCCTGAATACAGCAACATGATCAGCTACTCCTGAATACAGCAACATGATCAGCTACTCCTGAATACAGCAACATAATCAGCTACTCCTGAATACAGCAACATAATCAGCTACTCCTGAATACAGCAACACAATCAGCTACTCCTGAATACAGCAACATAATCAGCTACTCCTGAATACAGCAACATAATCAGCTACTCCTGAATACAGCAACACAATCAGCTACTCCTGAATACAGCAACATGATCAGCTACTCCTGAATACAGCAACACATCAGCTACTCCTGAATACAGCAACACAATCAGCTACTCCTGAATACAGCAACATAATCAGCTACTCCTGAATACAGCAACATGATCAGCTACTCCTGAATACAGCAACACAATCAGCTACTCCTGAATACAGCAACATAATCAGCTACTCCTGAATACAGCAACATAATCAGCTACTCCTGAATACAGCACCACAATTAACTACTCCTGAATACAGCAACATAATCAGCTACTCCTGAATACAGCAACACAATCAGCTACTCCTGAATACAGCAACACAATCAACTACTCCTGAATACAGCAACATGATCAGCTACTCCTGAATACAGCAACACAATCAGCTACTCCTGAATACAGCAACATAATCAGCTACTCCTGAATACAGCAACACAATCAGCTACTCCTGAATACAGCAACACAATCAACTACTCCTGAATACAGCAACATAATCAGCTACTCCTGAATACAGCAACACAATCAGCTACTCCTGAATACAGCAACACAATCAGCTACTCCTGAATACAGCAACACAATCAGCTACTCCTGAATACAGCAACATAATCAGCTACTCCTGAATACAGCAACAAATCAGCTACTCCTGAATACAGCAACATAATCAGCTACTCCTGAATACAGCAACACAATCAGCTACTCCTGAATACAGCAACACAATCAGCTACTCCTGAATACAGCAACATAATCAGCTACTCCTGAATACAGCAACACAATCAGCTACTCCTGAATACAGCAACATAATCAGCTACTCCTGAATACAGCAACATAATCAGCTACTCCTGAATACAGCAACACAATCAGCTACTCCTGAATACAGCAACATAATCAGCTACTCCTGAATACAGCAACATAATCAGCTACTCCTGAATACAGCAACACAATCAGCTACTCCTGAATACAGCAACATAATCAGCTACTCCTGAATACAGCAACACAATCAGCTACTCCTGAATACAGCAACATAATCAGCTACTCCTGAATACAGCAACACAATCAGCTACTCCTGAATACAGCAACACAATCAGCTACTCCTGAATACAGCAACATAATCAGCTACTCCTGAATACAGCAACATGATCAGCTACTCCTGAATACAGCAACACAATCAGCTACTCCTGAATACAGCAACATAATCAGCTACTCCTGAATACAGCAACATAATCAGCTACTCCTGAATACAGCACACAATTAACTACTCCTGAATACAGCAACATAATCAGCTACTCCTGAATACAGCAACATAATCAGTTACTCCTGAATACAGCAACACAATCAGCTACTCCTGAATACAGCAACACAATCAACTACTCCTGAATACAGCAACATGATCAGCTACTCCTGAATACAGCAACACAATAAGCTACTCCTGAATACAGCAAC
>CM026398.1:30348070-30449455 GCA_014843695.1 Archivesica marissinica
TCCTGAATACAGCAACACAATCAACTACTCCTGAATACAGCAACACAATCAGCTACTCCTGAATACAGCAACACAATCAGCTACTCCTGAATACAGCAACATAATCAGCTACTCCTGAATACAGCAACACAATCAGCTACTCCTGAATACAGCAACACAATCAGCTACTCCTGAATACAGCAACATGATCAACTACTCCTGAATACAGCAACATAATCAGCTACTCCTGAATACAGCAACATAATCAGCTACTCCTGAATACAGCAACACAATCAGCTACTCCTGAATACAGCAACACAATCAGCTACTCCTGAATACAGCAACATAATCAGCTACTCCTGAATACAGCAACACAATCAGCTACTCCTGAATACAGCAACATAATCAGCTACTCCTGAATACAGCAACATGATCAGCTACTCCTGAATACAGCAACATAATCAGCTACTCCTGAATACAGCAACATAATCAGCTACTCCTGAATACAGCAACACAATCAGCTACTCCTGAATACAGCAACACAATCAGCTACTCCTGAATACAGCAACATAATCAGCTACTCCTGAATACAGCAACATAATCAGCTACTCCTGAATACAGCAACACAATCAGCTACTCCTGAATACAGCAACATAATCAGCTACTCCTGAATACAGCAACATGATCAGCTACTCCTGAATACAGCAACATGATCAGCTACTACTGAATACAGCAACATAATCAGCTACTCCTGAATACAGCAACATAATCAGCTACTCCTGAATACAGCAACATAATCAGCTACTCCTGAATACAGCAACATAATCAGCTACTCCTGAATACAGCAACATAATCAGCTACTCCTGAATACAGCAACATAATCAGCTACTCCTGAATACAGCAACACAATCAGCTACTCCTGAATACAGCAACACAATCAGCTACTCCTGAATACAGCAACACAATCAGCTACTCCTGAATACAGCAACATGATCAGCTACTCCTGAATACAGCAACACGATCAGCTACTCCTGAATACAGCAACACAATCAGCTACTCCTGAATACAGCAACATAATCAGCTACTCCTGAATACAGCAACATGATCAGCTACTCCTGAATACAGCAACACAATCAGCTACTCCTGAATACAGCAACATAATCAGCTACTCCTGAATACAGCAACATAATCAGCTACTCCTGAATACAGCAACACAATCAACTACTCCTGAATACAGCAACATAATCAGCTACTCCTGAATACAGCAACACAATCAGCTACTCCTGAATACAGCAACACAATCAGCTCTCCTGAATACAGCAACACATCAACTACTCCTGAATACAGCAACATGATCAGCTACTCCTGAATACAGCAACACAATCAGCTACTCCTGAATACAGCAACACAATCAGCTACTCCTGAATACAGCAACACAATCAGCTACTCCTGAATACAGCAACACAATCAGCTACTCCTGAATACAGCAACATAATCAGCTACTCCTGAATACAGCAACACAATCAACTACTCCTGAATACAGCAACACAATCAGCTACTCCTGAATACAGCAACACAATCAACACCCAAACACAACAAATCAGCTACTCCTGAATACAGCAACAAATTACTCCTGCATACAGCAACATAATCAGCTACTCCTGAATACAGCAACATAATCAGCTACTCCTGAATACAGCAACACAATCAGCTACTCCTGAATACAGCAACATAATCAGCTACTCCTGAATACAGCAACACAATCAGCTACTCCTGAATACAGCAACACAATCAGCTACTCCTGAATACAGCAACACAATCAGCTACTCCTGAATACAGCAACATAATCAGCTACTCCTGAATACAGCAACACAATCAGCTACTCCTGAATACAGCAACACAATCAGCTACTCCTGAATACAGCAACATAATCAGCTACTCCTGAATACAGCAACATGATCAGCTACTCCTGAATACAGCAACACAATCAGCTACTCCTGAATACAGCAACATAATCAGCTACTCCTGAATACAGCAACATAATCAGCTACTCCTGAATACAGCAACACAATCAGCTACTCCTGAATACAGCAACATAATCAGCTACTCCTGAATACAGCAACATAATCAGCTACTCCTGAATACAGCAACACAATCAGCTACTCCTGAATACAGCAACATAATCAGCTACTCCTGAATACAGCAACACAATCAGCTACTCCTGAATACAGCAACACAATCAGCTACTCCTGAATACAGCAACATAATCAGCTACTCCTGAATACAGCAACACAATCAGCTACTCCTGAATACAGCAACACAATCAGCTACTCCTGAATACAGCAACATAATCAGCTACTCCTGAATACAGCAACATAATCAGCTACTCCTGAATACAGCAACACAATCAGCTACTCCTGAATACAGCAACATAATCAGCTACTCCTGAATACAGCAACACAATCAGCTACTCCTGAATACAGCAACATAATCAGCTACTCCTGAATACAGCAACATAATCAGCTACTCCTGAATACAGCAACACAATCAACTACTCCTGAATACAGCAACATAATCAGCTACTCCTGAATACAGCAACACAATCAGCTACTCCTGAATACAGCAACACAATCAGCTACTCCTGAATACAGCAACATAATCAGCTACTCCTGAATACAGCAACACAATCAGCTACTCCTGAATACAGCAACATGATCAGCTACTCCTGAATACAGCAACACAATCAGCTACTCCTGAATACAGCAACATAATCAGCTACTCCTGAATACAGCAACACAATCAGCTACTCCTGAATACAGCAACATGATCAGCTACTCCTGAATACAGCAACATGATCAGCTACTCCTGAATACAGCAACATAATCAGCTACTCCTGAATACAGCAACATAATCAGCTACTCCTGAATACAGCAACACAATCAGCTACTCCTGAATACAGCAACACAATCAGCTACTCCTGAATACAGCAACATAATCAGCTACTCCTGAATACAGCAACATAATCAGCTACTCCTGAATACAGCAACATAATCAGCTACTCCTGAATACAGCAACATAATCAGCTACTCCTGAATACAGCAACATGATCAGCTACTCCTGAATACAGCAACATGATCCGCTACTACTGAATACAGCAACATAATCAGCTACTCCTGAATACAGCAACATAATCAGCTACTCCTGAATACAGCAACATAATCAGCTACTCCTGAATACAGCAACATGATCAGCTACTCCTGAATACAGCAACATGATCAGCTACTACTGAATACAGCAACATAATCAGCTACTCCTGAATACAGCAACATAATCAGCTACTCCTGAATACAGCAACATAATCAGCTACTCCTGAATACAGCAACATAATCAGCTACTCCTGAATACAGCAACATAATCAGCTACTCCTGAATACAGCAACATGATCAGCTACTCCTGAATACAGCAACACGATCAGCTACTCCTGAATACAGCAACACAATCAGCTACTCCTGAATACAGCAACATAATCAGCTACTCCTGAATACAGCAACATGATCAGCTACTCCTAAATACAGCAACACAATCAGCTACTCCTGAATACAGCAACATAATCAGCTACTCCTGAATACAGCAACATAATCAGCTACTCCTGAATACAGCACCACAATTAACTACTCCTGAATACAGCAACATAATCAGCTACTCCTGAATACAGCAACATAATCAGTTACTCCTGAATACAGCAACACAATCAGCTACTCCTGAATACAGCAACACAATCAACTACTCCTGAATACAGCAACATGATCAGCTACTCCTGAATACAGCAACATAATCAGCTACTCCTGAATACAGCAACACAATCAACTACTCCTGAATACAGCAACATAATCAGCTACTCCTGAATACAGCAACACAATCAACTACTCCTGAATACAGCAACACAATCAGCTACTCCTGAATACAGCAACACAATCAACTACTCCTGCATACAGCAACATAATCAGCTACTCCTGAATACAGCAACACAATCAGCTACTCCTGAATACAGCAACACAATCAGCTACTCCTGAATACAGCAACATGATCAACTACTCCTGAATACAGCAACATAATCAGCTACTCCTGAATACAGCAACATAATCAGCTACTCCTGAATACAGCAACGCAATCAGCTACTCCTGAATACAGCAACACAATCAGCTACTCCTGAATACAGCAACACAATCAGCTACTCCTGAATACAGCAACATGATCAGCTACTCTTCAATACAGCAACATAATCAGCTACTCCTGAATACAGCAACATAATCAGCTACTCCTGAATACAGCAACATAATCAGCTACTCCTGAATACAGCAACATAATCAGCTACTCCTGAATACAGCAACATAATCAGCTACTCCTGAATACAGCAACATAATCAGGTACTCCTGAATACAGCAACATGATCAGCTACTCCTGAATACAGCAACATGATCAGCTACTACTGAATACAGCAACATAATCAGCTACTCCTGAATACAGCAACATAATCAGCTACTCCTGAATACAGCAACACAATCAACTACTCCTGAATACAGCAACACAATCAGCTACTCCTGAATACAGCAACACAATCAACTACTCCTGCATACAGCAACATAATCAGCTACTCCTGAATACAGCAACACAATCAGCTACTCCTGAATACAGCAACACAATCAGCTACTCCTGAATACAGCAACATGATCAACTACTCCTGAATACAGCAACATAATCAGCTACTCCTGAATACAGCAACATAATCAGCTACTCCTGAATACAGCAACGCAATCAGCTACTCCTGAATACAGCAACACAATCAGCTACTCCTGAATACAGCAACACAATCAGCTACTCCTGAATACAGCACATCTCACATACAGCACTCCTGAATACAGCAACATAATCAGCTACTCCTGAATACAGCAACATAATCAGCTACTCCTGAATACAGCAACATAATCAGCTACTCCTGAATACAGCAACATAATCAGCTACTCCTGAATACAGCAACATAATCAGTTACTCCTGAATACAGCAACATGATCAGCTACTCCTGAATACAGCAACATGATCAGCTACTACTGAATACAGCAACATAATCAGCTACTCCTGAATACAGCAACATAATCAGCTACTAACATTTTGGGTCATTTCAGTAATTGATTACAAGGATGAAGGAACAGTTATGGTTCCGAAATACAACGCATAAAATGATAAAATACATGGCTAATAATAAGAAAACTGTTGGCGCTTTTATGTTAGTTAAGTTAGTGCACTGGCTGTCACACCGCCTGTCACACGCCAACTATTGTAAATGTATATCATTGTTCTTGACTACTTACTGGGGCCAGATAAAACAACTGTTGCTGTTCATGGGTACACGGATATAAGTTGGGCATCGCACGGTCCCGATCATGCTGGGAACGCACAGCGATACTTGTGAGACAAATCAACCATGCGCAACAAACTGGCATAGTCTCCAGTGTTCTGTAAATAATGTACCGCAATACTCGTGAGATATAGACAAACGTGAGATATAGACAAACGTGAGATATAAGTAGACAAACGTGAGATATAGACAAACGTGAGATATAAAACAAGCTTAGTAAACCAACATATACATGACAAGATTCATTGTGTAACAAATGCTTACAAGATAGGACATGTATACACGTGATATTGAGCCTGTATCGTGAGACTTACACTAACAGTAATCACTTTTGCCAAATTATTTCAAAATCACTATGAATTGGTATTATATTGTGTATTTCTTTAGTTAAAAAGTACATGGCAAGCATATATATAAATATTTAACCTACATTTACAATAGTAAAGGCTGTCCGATTAGCGCAGTGGTTAGCGCGCTCGCTTCTCACCAATACAACCTAGGTTCGATCATCGGACCGGGAAGTATGTGAGATGGTACGATGGTCGCCAGATCGGACAGGTGGGTTTTCTCTGGGTACTCCGGTTTCCTACCACACAAATGACCACATTTACGCTTTCATCCGCGCGAACGAGAGTGATTAATATAAGTTATTAAAACTTGCTTCGCAATCGTTGTAAAATAAATAAAGTTTAAACGTAATATGATACCTGCTAATTGCAACTAAAGTTGCTCTTGCAGATAGCATAGTCAGGTCAGACGACACGGCCATTATGTTGGCTTCCTAGACGTATGTCGATCCAATAACTCATATAACTATAGAACTTGGTCAGTAATACAAAGATACAAACCACAATGATTACGTAAATTGTATAACTGTTATGTATTTCTACCTTTGCAAATAACACTCAATAAGTCAAACCCCTCGTGGGGATATAGATAAGTTACAATGCCAATCCGCAAAGAAGTTAAAGGGAGACTAGATAAAAGGAAATTTTTAGAATGTAATGAAAAATAAATAGTGTTGAAAGTCGTTAGGCAGAACAACTAGGGCAAACAACCGTATTGAATGTGTCTATGGTAGGGAGATGGGTAATGGCCGGGGGCGGTGTGAGATGGTTCCAATGATGAATGGTTCTTGGAAGAATTGTAATAGTATGTAGTTGCTGTAATTGATCTATATATTAAGGAATGGCTGTGGCATGCGAGGTTGGAGAGGGAAACTAGATCATTCTCAATGAGGATAGCAACCAGATTATTATGAATTTTATACATAAGGGATTACCTTGTCAAGTATGCGTGCCTGTAACACTAGAGGTACGATAGAAGTCTTTATCCAACAGTTTGTTCTTCAGTGGACACCTTTAATCAATTATTGGTCTGTCAGTGTTTGGGTATGGGGCGACCAATTCTTTCCAGCTGGGGTCTCACTAGAGTCTGGTAAGCCATGGACCTATGGGGTTCGGATTTGAACTTGATGTTTCTTTATTGACCAATTTATGTGAGCGTCCCACAACAGGTTATTTGAGATATCCACACTAAAGGCCAAGGTATTTGGTATCATCCTATACAACCCGACACAATCAATCGCCTAGTCAATCAATCAATCAATCAATCAATCAATCAATCAATCAATCAATCAGTCAGTCAGTCAGTCACATTGCCTGTTATGCATACCGTCATTTCTGATTGTCCTGGCAATCAACTGTTTGAAGGAAGGAAGGAAGATTCTGAACTTTAATGTTTCAAGGGAGATAAGTTGATGACACTTACAATTTCCAAAGTACCACATTGAAAAGTTGGTTATTTGTAATTTATATTAGCTCAACAACCTCATTCTGAAGATAAAACATTTTTCATAACGAGTTTCCACTGCTATTTTCAAAACAAGCAACCGAAAAGCCGTTTCAACCACCAATCTAGTGCTTTTTAATTTAGTTGGATCACACTATAATTGGGTCAAAATCTGCAAATATAAATGGAAGGGGTGTTTGGGGCTGCCTGTCTTCCCCACAGGCACAATACACAGTTTATTGGTTTAAGCATATTTTATTGCATTGATCAAGATATAATACAGTGTATTGCTTGCCCTATGGGCATATATAGTAGTAATGTTTACTAGTAAACAAGCTTTCTTGCCTAATTTGTTTGTTTTTCTAGAGGATGTCTACGCAAAATGTAAGCTACATAGAATATTAGGTTGCTGTCTTATCAATTTTAATTTAGCAGGCTCGTCTCCGAAAACAATAAATCTCGGTAGAGCCTCGCTTTGATTTGTACTCTTCTTTTTTTTATCTCGACTCGCCTAATAATTAAAAGTTAGAAATAACCTAATATAAATAATTTTCATAATTATTCCATAACTGAACACACAATTATATAAAATGCAATATAAATAAACTAAACCAACTTAAACGTAGTAAGTATTTATATGAAATTTCACATAAAATACTTCAACCGCCTCCGTCGCACATCATCTAACGCTATAGGTTCAAAACCAGTGAACATCAACGCTTTAAAAACGGGTTCAAATTATATTCGATTATCTCTATAATATTATTATGTCTACATACGGATATGTAGTCCAGTGGTAACACACTGGACTGGTAATCCAGGGATCGCAGGTTCGATCCCCCGTCTGACCATAATAAAATTAACAGTCTTTCAGATGGGACATGAAACCGAGGTCTCGTGTCGGTGCTTTACACCGTGCACGTAAAAGAACCAGAGGAGACTCTGGAATGGGTCTCTGTCTGTAACATGCATTGTCCTCCAAAAATCTAAAATGACTAATTTCTTCAGGAGGCATCGCTCATATGGGCAACCGGTAGCGACGATAAATAAACGTAAAACACACACACACAGTCATTGTGTAATTGTGCATTTGTATATGTACATATTTACTGTTGTGCTCTCCTATGATTGGAGAAAATAATAAATATTATTATTGATCCGCATGTTTACAAATAGTTATGCAATACCCTGGACAGTTATTACAGAGATGTGTTGAATGTTTCATGTGTACATGTAGATTCATTGTTTATATTGTTTTATATTTCAGATTAGATTACGTGTCGGGATGTACAATATATTTATTTCTGATTGGTTGGAAGTTTTTCCTCGCAAGAACATTCTGGTAGTAAACTCCGAGGACACAAATGGTCCAAAGAAAGCAGAAACTTATACAAATATACTGAAATTTCTTAATATAAGTAAGTCTGATGCATGTACTTACATGCTGGAATTTAAGTAAGTCTGATGCATGTATTTACATGCTGGAATTTAAGAATGTTGTAGCAGCAACGAATGTTGTAGTATACATGCCTGTATTAATTTCTAAAGTTGTTATCATGTTAACCCTTTCAACACCACATACCTCTAAATAGGCGTCTCATTTGCACTTTTTGCCAGTAATATTACTATTTTTAGACAACATTTCCTATTTTGATAAATGAACTGGTCCAAATGTAATTTTCTTATTAATGTATTGGTCTAAACATACAATGCACCAGTCCATGTCTGTTACTTGGTGTCCAATGGGTTAAAACAACCACGCACATAACCACGAATTGGACTTTTTGTATTATCTAATCCAAATTATGAAAATACCAATTTGCTGATATGGCTAATTTGTTACAATCTATTCTATAGTATACTCATGTCTAAGAATTAAATGTAACATGAAGGAATTACAAATTGCATATCATAACACAATCATGCTACTGTGTAGGCTGGAGTTTTGAGTACTAACCCAGATTCAACCATTGTACAACTATGCTTTTGTAATATCTACATACAGTCAAACCTGTGCTAAAGGCCACCTCCGAATAAAGGCCGCATATGAAAAACCTGTCTCTAAAGACCACCATATTTCTCTCCCGGCGAGCCATTTTCAATGCATTTTACCCTCTATTGAGAGGCCACCTGCCAACAAAGGCAACTTTTTTACTTTCCAGAGGGTGGCCTTTATAGACAGGTTTGACTGTATTATGTTTGCGTGTTTGTTTGTTTGTTCGGGTTTTACGCCTGCAGCACTATTTAGGGCTATATCACGGCGGGCAGTTTACATAATAACACCTTTCTTGGGAATGCTCCAGCGGTTAACCAGTACTTGGTGCACCTATCTCCGTAAGAAACTGCCAACTGTTTCGTTTAAATGAGACATGGGTTCGAACCCGTGAACGTCAGTAATGATATGTTACAGTGGTATACAAGTCAGCGACCTTAACCACTCGACCACGGAGGGAGACTTCTACATGTATATAATAATACATATATCCTAACATAGTCTCATTAAACTGTAATTTCTTTTTCAGGGCCTTTTACAAAATTAGAAGAAGTTGGTATATTTTACCATGGACCTACCAACACACGAAGTGAACAAGAGAAAAAGGTCGGAGATATGTTATCCGAGACGAGGATATTGGTGGAGAAATTTTATGAACCATTCAACAAAGAACTGACTAATATGTTCCCAGATATAAGTTACGGGAAGGTTGAACCCACTTGAGCTGAAACTGTAGTAATTACAGTTGGAATATTTTACTGTGGTTCTGCCAATGTGGTATGAAATTCAATGTTCAAACACCAAAATTAGTAATAGCGGAAAGAAAGAATCCGTCCTTTACTAAAAGGTTGTAGCAAGAAAGACAACTCGTGTGATCTAGTTTATATATATTTATAATGTAAGAGTTATCGTGATTGATTTTCACATACTGTCAAACAAATAATTCATGGGTATTTCCCGCAACATGTTTCCGTAACAGAATTTAAAATGCGGTTCACTTGGCTGTGGGTGACAACTAGGTGTCAAGCCTGTTGAATTCATATAGTGAAACTGTGTTTGGTTAATACTAGTGCTCCGTGAAGCTCTTCGATCTGAAAGACGCACACATCTATCTATCTATCTTCCTATTAGTCAAACCCCTGATGGGGACCTTAGACTTTGACGCGCGTCAACTGATAAGAATGTTAGTAAGAAATGAAATAAAAGATGATAAAAGAATGATGTTAGGTTGGTTAAAAACAGGTTAAGAACAGGGCAGGTTTATTTAGGGAGAAACATGTTCAATCCGACTTACAGCCAGACTGAACTGTGGGCCAGACAAGGTGACAATATCTGGGGGCAAAGCATTCCAGTGGACAATGGTTCTTGGAAAGAAGGAATAGTTATGGTAGTCAGTCACTGTTTGGATCTGTCGGAATGCTTGGGAATGGGATGTTCTGGAAGATCTTGTATTTGGGGTAAGGTAGTTTTCAGCTTGAATGGCAACTTGGTTATGGAGGATGTTGTGGAACATAACCAATCTTTGGTCGATGCGACGAAGGTCAAGGCGTCTCCAATTTAGGGAGTTCAACATTTCTGTGACACTGGACGTTCGGCCGTAGTCTTGTTTGGCCCAGCTATACACGCATAGATGGGTACCATCCCATATAAGAGGTACGCCTAAATAAGTACATGTATGTACACTCGGGGGATGCAATCTGCGTTTGCTTTGTTAGAAATATGAAATAAATGTCCAGGTACTGGCGAAACTAACATGTAAAATGTATAAACTGCTACTTATTGAGAAGTTCAATCATTCATAAAACACTCGAACAGATTCACATAGTCAAGTAGAAAGTATTCCACTTTATTTGAAAGTTCTCCACTATGACTAAACGAATATGGATGCCTGCCCCAACATGGCTGATGACTACAGGGAACAGTACTCGCACGCTGGCATTGTATTTAGTAGGCTCCCTACCCTTCTTACTCTCTCCATCACGACCCGCCCATATCCCCCATCTCTCTTTCTCCCTCCCTCTCTCATAAGTCAAACGTTTTCTTATTCTTTGTTATTCTGTTTTCAGAAAAAATGATGTGTGTATAAATTAAAATCGTTATCCTCCTAAATGAATACTTGCAATCAATAGTCACCGTTTCTTTTCATTTATTATCTTGTCGGCTAATGTTGCTAGAACTTTTGGCCTGACTCGAAGGCATTTCTTTAGTTTGTCATGTTTTGAATTCACATGTATATGTATAACGAATCGAGCAATAACATATGATTAAGCTAAACTACTTATTGATATAACTCATATAATATCCATAAATACCAGTTTATAAATGCTTATCATGCATAGCTTACCGTCTGCTTTTTGTGGGCCTTGAATGCTTTTGTGTGTAAACAAAAATCAAATTACCATGACGCATTTATATAGTTTTATACAACATAATCAACATGCTAATGTTTTACGCTGTGTGCTTATATTCACAAACACTGGGTGAATGATCCATTAGCAATTTTGCCATTTAAGCATTTTACAACGATTTAACACGTTTTATTTAATCACTCTTGTTGGCGCGTATGAAACCGTATATATGGTCCTTCGTGTTGGAGGGAACCGGAGTACCCGGAGAAAACCCACCTGTCTTATTTGGCAACCACCGTACCATCTGACATACTTACCGGTTCGATGATCGAACCAGGGTTGCAATTTACAATGCTGAGAAACGATTTACTGCACTAATCGAACAACCATTGTATGGTGATATCAACAGCAAATAAACTTGGATTTTATTTCTGACGATCATTTTACACAATTTAGGCATTCTAGAAGGCTAAATGGCAAAAATGCTATTTAAGGACCTCGCTGCAAGCGTGCAGCCAAATAGTAGTTACGGTATGGCATACAAATTATTGGTAAGTCATATCATAAATGTGTAGTCAGTCATACATGTACATCATATTAATCAATTATATTACCTCAGTACCGTTGTGTATATGATCATGATATGGTTAGATGTTTGAATGAGTGAACTCCTGGTAATAGAATTCATTATATCCTCAAATACCATTCATGTTTACAAGTTCGTTTTGGAGGTATAAAGTCGCACATGAAGCTTAGGTCATAGGGCGACTTTCCCGCTATAATTGGTGTAGGGAGACAACCCGGGTGCTCCTCCGAGCAGTGTGTCAAGCATTGACGGGTACAATGGAAGAACCATCTTCCTCACATGAAACAACCGACACACCAGTGGGATTCGAACCTTCAGTGGTGAGAGGTAAATGATTTGAAATCAATGACCGTAACCACTCGAACAAGGAGGTCACTTCAAGTCAAAATGATAGGTTCAACAACATGAAACTGAAACGAATGATTTGTTCCAACTGTTTCCTCTGGTAATAATAAACAAGCGTTTATACAGCCAGCCATAGATATAGGAACGTTTCAAAAGTATTTAGGGGGAATAGTGTCCTGCAGCATGGATTCCGTGATAAACGAACCTGTGAAACCCAGCTCCTTCTGCTAGTTAATGAACTTTATCAACAACTCAAAAATAGACAACACACAGACTTATCAATATTGGAATTTACTAAAGCATTTGACAAAGTAAATCATGTAATATTGGTATTCACACTACACCAACATGGAGTTCATGGGAACACACTAAATTGGATAAAATTCGTAATAGGTCGAGTCTGGCGGTTGTCCTTACGGCCGAATTTTCAACGGAAGTGCCAATGACATCCGGTGTGCCTCAGTGATCAGTGCTTGGTCCACAACTCTTCTTATTATATATCTACGACATATCAGGCTAAAACTAAATACCCCCCACACACAGTTCCACTATTCGCTGATGACACATAAGCTTATATCACAGCGAACAACTCATTACAGTCCAGTACACTCCAAAATGACACAGATAATACACTTCAGAAATGGGATATGGAATTTAATTCCTCAATAAGAATCGTAGTTTACATCACCAGACCTAATTTTAGATACCATTTAACTGCAAAGTTTGAAAAAGTTCGAGATACTAAAGTGTCATTGAGTGAAGATGTTAGCTGGAAGAAAGATATCATCAATAAATATCTAAAGCTAGTCAGACTTTCAAAGAAAAACATTCCAACAAAATGAACACATAGGATAATTTGCATATTAGACTCTAGTAAGACCTCCAGTCGAATTTGCATCCTCAACGTGGATCCCATACACACGGTACAACATCAACTAATTAGAAATGGTGTGCAACGTAGCTGCTCGTCGTGTCAACGTAATTACTCGACTTACGGCAGTGTCACTATCATGTTGAACAGTCGCACACTTGAGACAAGAAGAGCTGATTCACTTTTAATTATATTCTATAAAATTGTGCATGGCCTAATTGCTGTCCTCGTGCCATGCTATGTCAAGACGTCAAACAGATTTACCTAATCGGTCACATGGTGTTTTACAGTATTTGGAGCAAATAGCCATATACATGTAATAACATAATTGATATCATCTTATTTAATATATTTTATTACATATCTTTATGCAATGAATCGTAGTACAGTGTATAATCATCTGGAATAAAATGTATTAAATGACAACATGCAAATATTTATATTGTGACTTTGTATGATTATTAATTGGTCCAAATATTAAAAAAAACACCAGGTGCCTGATTAGGATGTTTGCTGAGTGTGTACACATGTCTTCTCCCTCATATAGACAAATCCATGTACATGTCAATTACTACCAATATTACGTCTTCCCTGCCAGTATACTGTGGAACGCATTGTGAACCGATAATATGTTCCTTCACTCGACGAATTCAGAAAGGGGGATGCAGCATCAACCGCATGTATGTGGAACTCGCGATAGCGTAGTGGTAGCACGTTAGCTTCAAGTGTGAAAGGCCCGGAGTTCGCGCCCAGCTGGAGCGTTACGCTGTGTCCTCAGGCAATGCATTTAATTTCCAATTTTTCCTCTCCCTCATGGCGGTGGATTCCATCAAGCATTAGGTCGTCTCTGTCTGTATCTGTATCATTGCACTATCCTCCAACAATCTAAAATCACTAATCTCTTCAGGAGGCGTCGCTCATATGGGCAACCGGTAGTGACGATAAATAAACGTAAACACACACAAGGAATTAGGTCTCGAGAGCGATTAATCTAACATTGTAAAAACTTGTTTCACAATCGAGCTAAATAAATTTGTAATATACTAAGCTGCATAAATTCTCGTGAGAGGGTGCTGCAGAATACAATAAATAGATAGATACTGATAGTAAAAGTTACACTACTGTGAACATACTGTTTATAAAATAGTTATCCTCCGAATCAGATTTGGAAGGAAACAGATCAGCAAATATCTCACAAGTACATTAAGAAACAAAACACATGAAATGCAGGCAAAGCAACTTTAACATGCACATTTGCAGGAAACTAAAACTAAGTTACAACATTTAATTAAAAGCATCAATCTAGCACACATCATACAGACGGATCTGTAGTACAGTGGTTAACACGTTGGACCCCCGCCGTACTATACCCCAGGTTCGATCCCCCGCCTGACCATAATAAAATTAACAGTCTTTTAGATGGGACGTTAAACTAAGGTCTTGTGTCTGTGCTTTACACCGTGCACGTGCACCAGAGGAGACTCTGGAATGGGTTTCTGTCTGTATCATTGCACTATCCTCCAAAAGTATAAAATGACTTAATCTCTTCAGGAGGAGTAGCTCAAATGTGCAACCGGTAGTGACGATAAATAAACGTAAAACACACTCAAACACATCGTAAAACAAAGAATACGTGAAACACATAGCACACATAATATAAGCACATAAAGCATTAGGGAATTCTAAGACATAGCTATGTAATGCACACTGAGCATTTACAGGACATGCCCGACTAAGTACCGACCATCTAGATTCACTCGATCCTTGTAGTTAGTAATACACCTGTCTCGAACGTACGATCAAGCACGGGTATAGTACGAGTTATACTCCAATTAGCAAAATAACATTTGTCTTGAAACGTCCTTGGATATAATTTTAGTATGTCGGGCGCTGCTCGAAGATTGGTAAGATTGATTTAGAGCTTAGATGCAATATAAATGTATATTAATTCAATGCTGTATTCAGTCCAATTTGATCACACGCGTGTTACTGACATGTATTGTATATTAAAAGTAGCACTGTACTCGGACAGAATCAGAAACTTGTGAACAGAATATTTATAGTATCAGTTTTGATATTCATCTGTACCACCGACCTTCTGGCATACATCCATATATCTTCATCATACGACTGAATTCCTCATAACCTAGTGGGATTCAAACCTACAGCTGTTGGGGGGGGGCAAGTGATTTTAAATTGATGACCTTAGCCATGAAGGAACTCAACATTCTGTTCACACACCCTTATTTATACGGGTCCCATATCTTTCGGTATACGGTAGAGTAGGAATAGTCTCCCTTGAAAATGAAATCGCCGAAAATACTCTCATAACTTTATAATTAATCATTATAAAGGGCAGATATTAAGTGAATAAGGTGTAATATGCTTAATAAATAGATAGAACACGTTACTTCTTACTTATATTGCTGTTATATACTGGTTTTCGGTGTCTTTCGGTATTTTTCGGTGTTTAGGAGTCTTTCGGTATTTCTAGGGACCGTATTTATACAAGTTAATTTGTATCAGAAAACTGGTAATGGAAGGGTTTGTGTGTTTTATGTTTATTTATCGTCGCTACCTGCTGAAGAGATTAAGTCATTTTAGAATTTTGGAGGATAATGCAAAAATACAGACAGAGACCCATTCCAGAATCTCATCTGGTTCTTTTACGTGCACGGTGTAAAGCACCGACACAAAACCTCAGTTTAAAAATTCCATCTGAAAGACTGTTAATTTTATTATGGTCAGACAGGGGATCGAACCTGGATTACCAGTCCAGCGTGCTAACCACTGGACTACAGATCCGTATGTAATGGAAGGGTTTTAGTGTGTTAATTGCAGATATACTCTCTGAAGATAATGGTTTCTATTGCATATTGTAGCCTGTAGTGATAGAATGACTATGTATTTATCAGTAAAAAGTGTGGCGTCTGTGGTCCAATGGTAGAGCGTCAGATTTGGAATCGAACGGTCCGGGTTCGATACACAGTCAGGACACGTATGTAGTGTCATTGAGCAAGCGCACCTCACACACATTGCTTAGTACTGGTTAACCGCTATGGTCGGCTAAGCATGCCCAGAAAAATATGTCTAGGTCCCCGCAAGGGGTTTGACATTAATGGTACATACATACATACAAAAAGAACGGTTCAACCGTTTGACACACAACAGTTATATAAATAATCTTGTTCATTTCAGACTGGTCTTACAGGCATGAAGGTTGCAGAGGATCCTCATCATGTAAGATACTATTTTTTGCTGGCTTATGATCTCACATGTACTATAGAACGACAGGTTCGACATTAAAGGAAGATAGATAGATAGATAGATAGATAGAACGACAGTTGTGACAGTGGAATGAACATGAATTTAAATCCCCTGAAGTTCAAAATCAAACCTAGAATTCAGGCAAATGCATAGTAGTGTTCACTTTAGTAAACTACCATTTTAATACAATGATATTGTAAATAAATATCCATATAGGAAGGTGATCTATAAATAGTAATTTCACAATAACCAGTTACGTTCGGGGCCGATAATGGGGCAAATCTTTAAAATTTTACTTAAATTTGATTACATTGAATTTGTTGATGAAATCAAGATTTCTATATATCTTGTGTATGCAGCATAATCTACATACGGTCAATGCTGGACTGCTTCATCTGCCGAGAATTATTGACTTTGTATTGCGCTAAAATATTCATGAACAGTAATTGTAAATTACTGCAGCATACTATGGTGCAGCGAACGAAGGTAATTAGAGGAGGTAAAATCTGATAGTGCGTTCGCTTCAGGTGTGAGGCCCAGAGTTTGCGCCCAGTTGTAGCTGTTACAATTGTCCCTTAGGCAAGGCACTTAATTGCCACATTTCCTCACATGGGGCGATCATTTTTGTATAAACTAACGCCTCTGTGGATGTAATGGATGTGGTGTATGCCTCCGCCTAACTGAAGGGTTGCGACTTTGAGCATTACCAGATGTCGTGCTGGTGGTATCCATGGATGCATAAATCCACATCGCCTCTTCTTTGTTTATACTTGAAGCCAGCGTCGCCCGGTGTGTGTTATTCATTGTATAGAGGCTCATCTGCCCAAAAGCACAATAGACATCGAACCTTTCAGCATTCTTGTGGTGAAGAAAGATCCACAGGTGCCACTCTGCACATTGTATCACATACGACCCGTGCAGTTACCCAGGTAGATACATCATCTTTATGCCAGCTACAAAGCTTCCAAATACGAATTCCTAATTTGT
This sequence comes from Archivesica marissinica, assembly GCA_014843695.1. NCBI lineage: Eukaryota > Metazoa > Mollusca > Bivalvia > Venerida > Vesicomyidae > Archivesica > Archivesica marissinica. The sequence continues at coordinate 30,365,654 of CM026398.1, forward strand.
TGTGGGATTCAAACATACAGCAGTGAAGGGCAAGTGATTTGAAGCAAACGACCTTCGCCACTGTCAGTGTTTCATTTTTATTTACAGAAGTTGGTGAACCTGTATGAGCGTACAATACGCGTGCTGGCGAAGATGCCACCACATGCGGCATACAGGGTGAATACCCATGCTATTGTTCAAGACAGGTTGCAGCATGTGAAAAAGGTAAGCCTGATCAGCAATCTTTCATGGGGGACGTTATCGAAGTCCTTGCTAATATCAATGACGACAGCGTCGATTTGTTCACCTGCTTCCAATTCGGCGGTGAGGCGAGGACAAGTTGGAATCACGGAATTTTTTCTTTCAGAAACCATGCTGTCGGTCTAGGTGCATCATTAATACATAGTTCCCACGGCCTGTGAAAATAGTAAAAAACACTGATAAGATCTTATCTTTTGACTGGCAAGTTTTATTAATGGCAATTTCATTATTTTACTAGTAATTCTTTAATTGCAATAACTTTATTAATTTTGGTTTCTTAATGTAAAATTTGGTATGATTTTATAGGTATTGAAATGCACTCTTTAAATATTAATTTATTCTTTGACAATGATGTATGGATTATAAATTATAAGAACTTAACTTGCACCTATTTTTGAAAGTCTTATTTTCACAGTTGAAATATTAATATACAGGTAAATTATTATTTATTCGTTGATACGAAATTTGTGAAATGATACAAAAAATATGTCCATTGGTAGCTTTTCAACAATGTATGAAGTTATGAACCATGGTAATGGGATGTTGAATACAAAATTACGCTACTATATATAATATATAATATCTGATCAACTTTGCCAATCAAAATGGTAGCCACCGTAGGAATGATGACGTCACACAGGAACTATGTATTGGGTGTGTATTACATGTACAAGCATCTTGCAGCACATGGAAGTCAGAGAGATAGGCATGTAGTTGGCAGGAAGACTTGTTACCTTTCAAGGAAGGTTGTAGCATTAGCCTGTCTCCAATCTTCCGGGACCGTGCATTGTTAGAGTGATGCCTGGAACACAAGTGTTAGTGCTGATGGTATTTTCAGGAAATGTGTAGATATATATATCTACATGTATTAATGCGGCGTACAGGGTGAATGCTGCTGTACTTAAGATTCTAATTCGTCCATCGAAAAACTGGTCCACTACTAGGACTACCGACACAACTCTTAAAGAAAGTCCATGACATATTTCCAGAGTTTTCAATTACAAGTATTAAAGAAAAACATTAATGAATTGTTGTCTGCTACAATTATTTCAACTATGTATAGCCTTATTTTGCCCAGCATGCAAAGAGTAAATGTGCTTAAAGTTCAAAAACTCATAATTGCCCGTAGCTCTTTCATATGTTGATATTGTAATTCCCACATACAACTTTTTCAATGTCATGGTCATCTTGCATCCGATTTAACTGTTGCACAATACTTGATTTAACTGTCGCACAATACTCGATTTAACTGTCGCACAATACTCGATTTAACTGTCACACAATACTCGATTTAACTGTCACACAATACTCGATTTAACTGTTACACAATACTCGATTTAACTGTCACACAATACTCGATTTAACTGTTACACAATACTCGATTTAACTGTCACACAATACTCGATTTAACTGTCACACAATACTCGATTTAACTGTCACACAATACTCGATTTAACTGGCACACAATACTCGATTTAACTGTCACACAATACTCGATTTAACTGTCACACAATACTCGATTTAACTGTCGCACAATACTCGATTTAACTGTCACACAATACTCGATTTAACTGTCGCACAATACTCTATTTAACTGTCGCACAATACTCGATTTAACTGTCGCACAATACCTGATTTAACTGTCACGCAATACTCGATTTAACTGTCACGCAATACTCGATTTAACTGTCACGCAATACTCGATTTAACTGTCACACAATACTCGATTTAACTGTCACACAATACTCGATTTAACTGTCACACAATACTCGATTTAACTGTCACACAATACTCGATTTAACTGTCACACAATACTCGATTTAACTGTCACACAATACTCGATTTAACTGTCACACAATACTCGATTTAACTGTCACACAATACTCGATTTAACTGTCACACAATACTCGATTTAACTGGCACACAATACTCGATTTAACTGGCACACAATACTCGATTTAACTGTCACACAATACTCGATTTAACTGGCACACAATACTCGATTTAACTGTCACACAATTGTCACACAATACTCGATTTAACTGGCACACAATACTCGATTTAACTGTCGCACAATACTCGATTTAACTGTCGCACAATACTCGATTTAACTGTCGCACAATACTCGATTTAACTGTCGCACAATACTAGATTTAACTGTCACACAATACTTGATTTAACTGTCACACAATACTCGATTTAACTGTCACACAATACTCGATTTAACTGTCACACAATACTCGATTTAACTGTCACACAATACTCGATTTAACTGTCACACAATACTCGTCGCTGATGCTCCAAATTGACATATATTACCTTTCATGGTGGTGCTCTTGTTTAATTACAAGTATGGTAGTGTCCATTTAATATTTTGAAACAAATTTCCAGCGGCAGTTAACATTGTGTGGGGAGACGCACGTTTATGTTAGAAAAACAATGCTAGTTGTTACTACCAGGTACATATACACACCTGTGTTAGATCAACCTGCATTAATTTAATCAGCCAGATATTAATTGACCACCGTTTGCAATTTTATCAACAACATCTATTAAGCAACCAGCTGTTAACCCATTTCATTCTGGATACATTTAAAGGCTTTTGCAAACAACATAGATCCAGATCAGCCACAGCGTGATGCTGCATGCTGATCAGGATCTATGTTGTTTGCTACATAGCCAAGTGTCTTAGCAAGATCATCTGAATAGCAAACAGCATAGAGCCTGATCAGACTGCACGTTCCATGGCGGCTGATCTGGCTCTATGTTCTTTGCAAATACTGTTTGAACGGTATCCAGAATGAAATGGGTTATCAACAACATCTATTAAGCAACCAGCTGTTAAGCATCCACTTTTCGTCACTCCCCTGCCGGGCTGCTTTCCCACATCACATCCATGTTGAGGGTCGCAAGTCATCTAACTTCTATAACCCCCTCTTGCTTGTGTTCTCAGAGTTTCTCTGCACTGCTTAATCCTTTCCTTCATAGAGATTTAGGTTAATATACTATTATATCTCCATACAAACGACAGCCATTTAGCTATCATGCAGTGGATAAGTAGTCACCATATCTATCCAACCTCCATAGATATTACTGGGACTACATGAGATTTAGGTTAATATACTATTATATCTCCATACAAACGACAGCCATTTAGCTATCATGCAGTGGATAAGTAGTCACCATATCTATCCAACCTCCATAGATATTACTGGGACTACATGAGATTTAGGTTAATATACTATTATATCTGCATACAAACGACAGCCATTTAGCTATCATGCAGTGGATAAGTAGTCACCATATCTATCCAACCTCCATAGGTATTACAGCAACTACATGAGATTTAGGTTAATATACTATTATATCTCCATACAAACGACAGCCATTTAGCTATCATGCAGTGGATAAGTAGTCGCCATATCTATCCCACCACCGTAGATATTACTGGGACTATATGAGATTCTGGCCTTTATTATGAACATTGGTTTTGGCTACTACATTGTTAATGTATGTTGTATTGGTAATGGCGTCAAGAGGTGCTTCTATGAGGGAAATGGTTAACACAGGTATTTTTCTGTATTTCCATTTTTAGGAGCAAGATGTCGATGTACTGGAACGAAAGATAAACTGCGGAAAGATTGAAGAAGTTATAAGACAAGCCGAGAGAGAGCTTCATCTAGCCAGAAACATGATACAGTATAAACCATGGGAGCCGCTGATAGCAGAAGCACCCAAGAATCAATTCCAGTGGCCGCCTAATTAATGACTGTAGATACTAAGAAATGTGCTATAGACCCATTTTAGATGTATCAATGTGTACCAATATAGTTAATATAGTTTGCAGTGACCATTTAATGGCATGGTAAATAAAGTTTGTGGGATATTGGCAAGATGTAATAAAATAAGAACATTTCCTCAACCTGTATTTTAAACATATTGGAGAAATATTAAGAAATTGTGCATATTCCATTACTAAGACACAATGTAGAGTTAAGCTAGTTACATCGAACACCCAAGTAATGACAAGAAGGTATCTTGTTGTCAATTAGAAGCGGTTGTTAATGATGAAGACTCGTGTTATGCGGTTGATGACTTCAAAAAACGTTAATGGGTATGGGATCAACAATCAACTGGTTCTTTAACACTTAACCTGTCAATCACGACTATAGTCACTTTTGCAAACAGAATAGAGCCAGATTAGGTTTAACACTTAACCTGTCAATCACGACTATAGTCACTTTTGCAAACAGAATAGAGCCAGATTAGGTTTAACACTTAACCTGTCAATCACGACTATAGTCACTTTTGCAAACAGAATAGAGCCAGATTAGGTTTAACACTTAACCTGTCAATCACGACTATAGTCACTTTTGCAAACAGAATAGAGCCAGATTAGGTTTAACACTTAACCTGTCAATCACGACTATAGTCACTTTTGCAAACAGAATAGAGCCAGATTAGGCTCTATGCTGTTTGCTATTCCGATAGTGGAGCTAAAATCACTTGTTTGAATAGCAAGCAACATAGACTCATAGAGCCTGATCAGACGTGGCATTATGCGTATCTGTTGTTTGCACATTACTCCCAATTTATTCGGCAGGTTAAGGGTTAAGAGAAACATTTATTTGTGCATTTTAAAAGTCCAATAACAGATAAACGGATATGAATGGTTAAATAACGGTACAATAAGAATGTATTATGATGATAAGGAAAGTAAAAGTTGTGGTTCATTATTTGTAGTTGTTATTGTATTAAATAAATTTTATACATGTACATATACATCAATGTTCAATAGGAGGATTCAAATAGCTTATCAACGTTGCCTAAAATACCAAACAACGTTAAAATAGTTTTTATCAAACACTATTGCATAAGGTACAACATGCCGTTGCCAAAAATACCAAATACAACATTAAATAAAATAGCATATGACATTGTCTACAATACCATACAACGTTACCTAGAATACCATATACAACATTAAATAAAATGGCATATGACATTGTCTACAATACCATACAATGTTACCTAGAATACCAAATACGACATTAAATAAATGACATTGTCTACAATACCATACAACGTTACCTAGAATACCAAATACAACATTAAATAAAATGACATTGTCTACAATACCATACAATGTTACCTAGAATACCATATATGACATTAAATAAAATAGCATATGACATTGTCTACAATACCATACAATGTTACCTAGAATACCAAATAAAACATTAAATAAAATGACATTGTCTACAATACCATACAACGTTACCTAGAATACCAAATACAACATTAAATAAAATGACATTGTCTACAATACCATACAACGTTACCTAGAATACCAAATAAAACATTAAATAAAATGACATTGTCTACAATACCATACAACGTTACGTAGAATACCAAATACAACATTAAATAAAATGACATTGTCTACAATACCATACAACATTACCTAGAATACCAAATACGACATTAAATAAAATGACATTGTCTACAATACCATACAATGTTACCTAGAATACCACATATGACATTAAATAAAATAGCATATGACATTGTCTACAATACCATACAACGTTACCTAGAATACCAAATACGACATTAAATAAAATGACATTGTCTACAATATCATACAACGTTACCTAGAATACCATATATGACATTAAATAAAATAGCATATGACATTGTCTACAATACCATACAACGTTACCTAGAATACCATATACAACATTAAATAAAATGACATTGTCTACAATACCATACAACGTTACCTAGAATACCATATATGACATTAAATAAAATGACATTGTCTACAATACCATACAACGTTACCTAGAATACCAAATACAACATTAAATAAAATGACATTGTCTACAATACCATACAACGTTACCTAGAATACCAAATACAACATTAAATAAAATGACATTGTCTACAATACCATACAACGTTACCTAGAATACCATACAACATTGCCTACAATACCATACAACATTACCTAGAATACCATACAACATTGCCTACAATACCATACAACATTGCCTACAAGTACAATAATATATATATGTAAAAATAGCAGGACATTGCACAAGATGGCGTATATGATATTTCTTAAAATAGCATGCGACTGCCCAAAATAAGATATCTTATATAGGTATATATCTTTTACCTAAAATAGCATAAAACCTTACATAGATGAACTAGCTGGTTACTAATATTGGGGCCCAAGACTGAAGAAGATTGGATAATAATTATTCATCACAGAGTGGAAACTGGAAAAATTGTATACAGCCAAGGATGATAACTCATGTGTTACTTAGACATTCTGGCTGGTTATCAAGTATAACCAAAGCATTATATGCCTATAAACATTGTGACCAAAGTTGAAGAGCTTACATTACCGTACAAGGTTTTTTCTACGAACTATTACTATGTCCCCATGTGAAAGGTCAGTGGTTCTACCCAGATTCACTATATCTACAGTTTCGTGGCGATACAAACATTGCACAAGTGGTAGCGCGTTCGCTTCAGGTGCGAAAGACCCGTAGTTTGAGCCCACTGGAGCCGTTACGATTGTGTCCTTAGGCAAGGCATTTAAATTCCATGTAGCCTCCTCTCTCCCTCGTGGCGATGGATTCCATCAGGAATGAGGTCTCGAGAGTGATTAACCCATTCAACACCAAGTAACTGACATGGACTGGTCCATGATATTTTTAAACCAATAATTTTATAAGAAAATTACATTTGGACCAGTTCATTTATCAAAATGGGTAATTTTGTCTAAAAAGTAAAAATAGTAATATTACTGGCAATATGTGCAGATCCTGATGAGACGGCTCATTTGAATCTACATTTTTTGTAAGCTTATTTAGAGGTCTGTGGTGTTGAAAGGGTTAATATAAGTTGCAATAACTTGTTTTGCAACCGAGCTAAAATAAATTTGTATAAACTACCGTAAACAAGTAAAAAGAAGACATATAAACACACAGAACAACATCACAGTGTAATGGTCATTTATTATATATCGGTACATACCATGTGTACTTATTCAATATTAAATGACGCATTTTATACAACAGACCAGGGGAAAAAAACCTTAATGCTATTGTCAATTAGCTAAATGAATGGTGGATGAATACCAAACACAGAATCTGGTGCTTTACAGACGTCGAATCGAGTTTATAAGACAACTTGGAAAATGTGCGTTGTGGCGCTACATAAAATTAAATACTAGTAGTCTATTGATGTGCTTCTTTTTACATTGTATTTGTTTAATTAAACTACGCTGTAACTTTTAGCAAACTAAGTGACACAAGACCTTGATTTAAAGTCCCATCTGAAATACTGTTAATTATATTAGAGGGATCGAACCCACGATCCCTGGATTTCCAGTCCATTTCTGGAGGCATTGCGTGTGTGTGTTTTACGTTTATTTATCGTCGCTACCGGTTACCCATATGAGCAACGCCTCCTGAAGAGATTAGTAATTTTAGATTTTGGAGGATAGTGCATGATACAGACAGAGACCAATTCCAGAGTCTCCTCTGGTTCTTTTATGTACACAGTGTAAAGCACCGACACGAGACCTCGGTTTAACATCCCATCTGAAAGACTGTTAATTTTATTAGGGTCAGACGGGGGATCGAACCTGCGATCCCTGGATTACCAGTCCAGCGTTTTACCACTGGGCTACAGATCCGTCTGTGGGATGCATTGCCACAATTAACGATAAACATATAAAAAAAACAAATGATAGTCAACAGTTTTATGGCAGGCCAATGTCAGTATGTAAGGTGCTTGTGATCCATGTAACCCATCCAAAACAAAATGTTTATTATGTACATGTAATGTAGTTTACCACCATTTTCCACATGATTTGTAAATATATGTCCATAAAGGGAGTTAATTTGCAAATAATAATTTCACGCACACCAGCTCAGTAATGGACAGATATTCAAAGATTTAACTAACATCTGAAATATGGTAATATTGAGACAGTAATCACGATGTCTAATCAACCGCTTCTAATAATAATACTATAAGTACAATCTAGATAAACACATAATGAGGTGTTAGAACAATATTTCAACAATGTCAGCTGCTTCACTTCTGTGACGTCTAGATAGAGCTCACCCCACATACAACAGGGATTTAGCTAGTGGGAGATTTGGGATAAATAGTCTCTCAGTTGCCTCACTTCTTCAACAATAGAGCTCACCCCACATACAATAGGGATTTAGCTAGTGGGAGATTTGGGATAAATAGTCTCAGTTGCCTCACTTCTTCAACAATAGAGCTCACCTCAAATATAACAAAGCTTTAGCTAGTGGGAGATTTGGGATAAATAGTCTCTCAGCTGCCTCACATCTTACTAGAAGTGTTTTTTAAATACATATTGGACACCTGCAGGCCTGTATGTTATTTAAACTTTCTACAATCTCAAACTCGGCATCAATCTTTCTGCTTGATCGAGCCAAGAGAAACTCAACCAATCATATCAAAGTGTGTAAACCTGTTTGTGTACTGTACTGTTCTCGCTATTTTGAAGGTCTACCGTGAACGATCACAACTACAAAAGTATAGTACAGTTGTATAAGAATAACACTTGGAGAGATGCAAACCCCTGTGTTGGTATTTGATACTGGTTATTTACAGGATAACTCATCAAGTTGTTGATGGAGGAGAAAGCGATGTGGTTTTGGAAAAAATCGGTCACGGTCTGTGGTCAGCCAACTGCGCTGACCAATTTCTCCAAAACTCCTACCACTTCCTCCTATTGAACCAACCTTCTATATATCCACAGTTTCATTAAAACCCATCAACAATATCTTGGACTTATCCTGTCCACAGATGTACCACAAACATATTGTCGTCCACAGACAGATGGCAGACGCACCACAAACATATTGTCGTCCACAGACAGACAGCAGATGCACCACAAACATATTGTCGTCCACAGACACACACAGACAGCAGACGCACCACAAACATATTGTCGTCCACAGACACACACAGACGGCAGATGCACCACAAACATATTGTCGTCCACAGACACACACAGACGCACCACAAACATATTGTCGTCCACAGACGGTGGACGCACCACAAACATATTGTCGTCCACAGACACACACAGACGGCAGACGCACCACAAACATATTGTCGTCCACAGACACACACAGACGGCAGATGCACCACAAACATATTGTCGTCCACAGACACACCACAAACATATTGTCGTCCACAGACACACACAGATGGCAGACGCACCACAAACATATTGTCGTCCACAGACACACACAGACGGCAGACGCACCACAAACATATTGTCGTCCACAAACATATTGTCGTCCACAGACACACACAGACGCACCACAAACATATTGTTGTCAATTCATACCGATCGACAGTATAAAAGTATAAAATTTATGTAGTGCATCAATTTACTTTTCTTTCTTCTTACTAACAACATAAGCAACTTCAGTTATTGAATGAAAGAAACTGTTCACAAAATGTATCTGCAACACATCAAATATTTTTGAAATAAAGTGTCCAGAAATGTACTTGAAAATGTCATGATATTTGATAAGTTCTAGGTCACATAACTTTAAAATAACAAATCCAGCACATGACATCAAAGCTCCAATAAATGCATTTCTACACTTAGCTTGTGGAACATTACTCCATGCATAAAATGCCCCAACAAATGCGAAACATATATGTACACTCAAACAGATTTCAAAGCCACGTGTATGGTACAGTGCTAGGAAATAACTTCCAATGGATGAAGTCACAAAGATGATGTTACATGTTGAGCTCCAGCAGTTGATGGTATTCATTCCCCATAAAAATACCCACATGAAGAATGGCAATGTATACCACTGATCAAGGATGGCAAAGCCTTGCAGTTGAGTCAGAATTCTCAATGTTTGTATCGGGCCGTAGCAGCAACTTCCAAAGTTGAAAATATAAAACATCTGAGCATCAATGGTTCTGATTTTGTCTTGTGCTAGATCAACGGTAGTTACCGCACACCAGGCAGCGCCAACAACCACATATCCAATGTTGACGATCGAATTTAGTGGCATCTTTATCCATGGTGGAAGAAATCTTTTCATTGAGATATGGACACGCTCAGCATAGTGTTCGTCGTCCAGTTCAACCTTAACACCATCAAGATAGCCTTCGTACACCACACAGCACATAAGAACTGTCACAGTTATAACTAGAAGGAAGTTATTCACCATAATCCATGACATTGTTCTTGGTGATTCTTCCACTGGAAAACACAATGATGATTAAAAAGAAAAATAAACACTTCAATTAACAACTAAGGTTTGGATGAATTTGGACAACAGTTGCAGAAAGTGTGTGTGTTTACGTTTATTTATCGTCGCCACCCATACAGAAATGTATCCCTCTTTAGGCTAAATGAAGTCAGCTATGCTTGGTTGATTTCCCACAGAGTTGAGACCCTTTGTTTTTCAATTAATCTGGGACTGATGTTTTTGGGCTAACTCATATATTCAAGTTTCAACGGATTTTGGACAAAACTGACTGAAAAAATCACGAATTTGTCTTCAATTAAACATGTACAATGTGTGTTAAGACTGATTTTTATTTTAGCTTGATTGCAAAACAAGTTCTTACAGCTTAAATTAACCCATTCAACCCCAAGTAACTTACATGGACTTGTGCATGATATTTTTAGACCAATAAATTAATAACAAAATTACCTTTGGACCAGTTCATTTATCAAAATGGGTAATTTTATCTAAAAATAGTAATAATTATTACTGGCAAAAAAAGTGCAGATCCTGATGAGACGGCTTGTGACGAGCCGGCTCATCTGGATCTACACTTTTCATAAGCCTATTTAGAGGCCTGTGGTGTTGAAAGGGTTAATCACTCTCCAAACCTCACTCCTATATGGGATGGATGGAAGGACATGCAGTGGGAAAACGCCAAATCTATATCCCCCTCCAAGATCCTCTGGATCGACGGGGGATAATTACAATACCTTTGAAATATGCATTTACAACGCAAACCAAAAACAGAAAGCAATAAAAACAACAAGCAGTAAAAGCATGGCAGAAATCTCTTGTATACTTATGCAGATATAGCACACTTGGCAAATTTGACATTTTTCAAACTTGTGTTGCTAATAGCTACAAAGATACACAACTTACAGCCATACAACTTGACAGGTCAGTATGTGGAGTTGCACACCTGCCACAGGTCAGCATGTGGAGTTGCACACCTGCCACAGGTCAGCATGTGGAGTTGCACACCTGCCACAGGTCAGTATGTGGAGTTGCACACCAGCCACAGGTCAGCATGTGGAGTTGCACACCTGCCACAGGTCAGCATGTGGAGTTGCACACCTGCCACAGGTCAGCATGTGGAGTTGCACACCTGCCACAGGTCAGCATGTGGAGTTGCACACCTGCCACAGGTCAGTATGTGGAGTTGCACACCTGCCACAGGTCAGCATGTGGAGTTGCACACCTGCCACAGGTCAGCATATGGAGTTGCACACCTGCCACAGGTCAGCATGTGGAGTTGCACACCTGCCACAGGTCAGCATGTGGAGTTGCACACCTGCCACAGGTCAGTATGTGGAGTTGCACACTTGCCACAGGTCAGTATGTGGAGTTGCACCCAAGCCACAGGTCAGCATGTGGAGTTGCACACCTGCCACAGGTCAGTATGTGGAGTTGCACCCAAGCCACAGGTCAGTATGTGGAGTTGCACACTTGCCACAGGTCAGTATGTGGAGTTGCACACCTGCCACAGGTCAGTATGTGGAGTTGCACACTTGCCACAGGTCAGTATGTGGAGTTGCACACCTGCCACCAGTTAGTATATGGAGTTGCACACCTGCCACCAGTCAGTATATGGAGTTGCACACCTGTCACCAGTCAGTATATGGAGTTGCATACCTGCCACCAGTCAGTATATGGAGTTGCACACCTGCCACCAGTCAGTATGTGGAGTTGCACACCTGCCACCAGTCAGTATATGGAGTTGCACACCTGCCACCAGTCAGTATATGGAGTTGCACACCTGCCACCAGTCAGTATGTGGAGTTGCACACCTGCCACCAGTCAGTATATGGAGTTGCACACCTGCCACCAGTCAGTATATGGAGTTGCACACCTGCCACCAGTCAGTATGTGGAGTTGCACACCTGCCACCAGTCAGTATGTGGAGTTGCACACCTGCCACAAGTCAGTATATGGAGTTGCACACCTGCCACCAGCCAGTATGTGGAGTTGCACACCACGCCACCAGTCAGTATATGGAGTTGCACACCTGCCACCAGTCAGTATGTGGAGTTGCACACCTGCCACCAGTCAGTATATGGAGTTGCACACCTGCCACCAGTCAGTATATGGAGTTGCACACCTGCCACCAGTCAGTATATGGAGTTGCACACCTGCCACCAGTCAGTATATGGAGTTGCACACCTGCCACCAGTCAGTATATGGAGTTGCACACCTGCCACAAGTCAGTATATGGAGTTGCACACCTGCCACCAGTCAGTATATGGAGTTGCACACCTGCCACCAGTCAGTATATGGAGTTGCACACCTGCCACCAGTCAGTATATGGAGTTGCACACCTGCCACCAGTCAGTATATGGAGTTGCACACCTGCCACAAGTCAGTATATGGAGTTGCACACCTGCCACCAGTCAGTATGTGGAGTTGCACACCTGCCACCAGTCAGTATATGGAGTTGCAACCTGCACCAGTCAGTATATATATGGAGTTGCACACCTGCCACCAGTCAGTATATGGAGTTGCACACCTGCCACCAGTCAGTATATGGAGTTGCACACCTGCCACCAGTCAGTATATGGAGTTGCACACCTGCCACCAGTCAGTATATGGAGTTGCACACCTGCCACCAGTCAGTATATGGAGTTGCACACCTGCCACCAGTCAGTATATGGAGTTGCACACCTGCCACCAGTCAGTATATGGAGTTGCACACCTGCCACCAGTCAGTATATGGAGCTGTACACCAGCCACAAGTCAGTATATGGAGTTGCACACCAGCCACAAGTCAGTATATGGAGTTGCACACATGCCACCAGTCAGTATATGGAGTTGCACACCTGCAACAGGTCAGTATGTGGAGATGTATACCAGACACAGGTCAATAAGTGGAGTTGCACACCTGCAACAGTCATTATAATGGAGTTGTCGCTTGCCACAGGTCAGTATGTGGAACTACACACCTGCCACCAAACCACCAACAAAACACCCCAGTCAGTATGTGGAGCTACACACCTGCCACATGTCAGTAAGGAGTTGCCACCTGTCAAAGTCAGCATTTGGAGCTACACACCTGCCAGGTCAGCATGTGGAGTTCACCCCTGCCACCGGTCAGCATTGGAGTTCACCCTGCCACAGTCAGCATTGGAGTTCACCCTGCCACCGGTCAACATTGGAGTTCACCCCTGCCACCAGTCAGCATGTAGAGTTCACCCCTGCCACAGGTCGGTCAACATTGGAGTTCACCCCTGCCACTAGTCAGTATGTGGAGCTACACACCTGCCACATGTCAGTAAGTGAGTTGCTCACCTGTCAAGGGTCAGCATTTGGAGCTACACACCTGGCTCAGGTCAGCATATGGAGTTCACACCTGCCACACAGTCAGTATATGGAGTTGCACACCAGCCACAAGTCAGTATATGGAGTTGCACACCTGCCACCAGTCAGTATATGGAGTTGCACACCTGCCACCAGTCAGTATATGGAGTTGCACACCTGCCACCAGTCAGTATATGGAGTTGCACACCTGCCACCAGTCAGTATATGGAGTTGCACACCTGCCACCAGTCAGTATATGGAGTTGCATACCTGCCACCAGTCAGTATATATATGGAGTTGCACACCTGCCACCAGTCAGTATATGGAGTTGCACACCTGCCACCAGTCAGTATATGGAGTTGCACACCTGCCACCAGTCAGTATATGGAGTTGCACACCAGCCACAAGTCAGTATATGGAGTTGCACATCTGCCACCAGTCAGTATATGGAGTTGCACACCTGCCACCAGTCAGTATATGGAGTTGCATACCTGCCACCAGTCAGTATATGGAGTTGCACACCAGCCACAAGTCAGTATATGGAGTTGCACACCTGCCACCAGTCAGTATATGGAGTTGCACACCTGCCACCAGTCAGTATATGGAGTTGCACACCTGCCACCAGTCAGTATATATATATGGAGTTGCACACCTGCCACCAGTCAGTATATGGAGTTGCACACCTGCCACCAGTCAGTATATGGAGTTGCACACCAGCCACCAGTCAGTATATGGAGTTGCACACCAGCCACAAGTCAGTATATGGAGTTGCACCCCTGCCACCAGTCAGTATATGGAGTTGCACACCTGCCACCAGTCAGTATATGGAGCTGTACACCAGCCACAAGTCAGTATATGGAGTTGCACACCTGCCACAAGTCAGTATATGGAGTTGCACACCAGCCACAAGTCAGTATGTGGAGTTGCACACCTGCCACCAGTCAGTATATGGAGTTGCATACCTACCACCAGTCAGTATATATATGGAGTTGCACACCTGCCACCAGTCAGTATATGGAGTTGCACACCTGCCACCAGTCAGTATATGGAGTTGCACACCTGCCACCAGTCAGTATATGGAGTTGCACACCTGCCACATGTCAGTATATATATATGGAGTTGCACACCTGCCACCAGTCAGTATATGGAGTTGCACACCTGCCACCAGTCAGTATATGGAGTTGCATACCTGCCACCAGTCAGTATATATATATGGAGTTGCACACCTGCCACCAGTCAGTATATGGAATTGCACACCTGCCACCAGTCAGTATATATATGGAGTTGCACACCTGCCACCAGTCAGTATATGGAGTTGCATACCTGCCACCAGTCAGTATATGGAGTTGCATACCTGCCACCAGTCAGTATATATATGGAGTTGCACACCTGCCACCAGTCAGTATATGGAGTTGCACACCTGCCATCAGTCAGTATATGGAGTTGCACACCTGCCACAAGTCAGTATATGGAGTTGCACACCAGCCACCAGTTAGTATATGGAGTTGCACACCTGCCACCAGTCAGTATGAGGAGTTGCACACCTGCCACAGGTCAGTATATGGAGCTGTACACCAGCCACAAGTCAGTATATGGAGTTGCACACCTGCCACCAGTCAGTATATGGAGTTGCACACCTGCCACCAGTCAGTATATGGAGTTGCACACCTGCCACCAGTCAGTATATGGAGTTGCACACCTGCCACAAGTCAGTATATGGAGTTGCACACCAGCCACAAGTCAGGATGTGGAGTTGCACACCTGCCACCAGTCAGTATATATATATGGAGTTGCACACCTGCCACCAGTCAGTATATGGAGTTGCACACCTGCCACCAGTCAGTATATGGAGTTGCACACCAGCCACCAGTCAGTATATGGAGTTGCACACCAGCCACAAGTCAGTATATGGAGTTGCACCCCTGCCACCAGTCAGTATATGGAGTTGCACACCTGCCACCAGTCAGTATATGGAGCTGTACACCAGCCACAAGTCAGTATATGGAGTTGCACACCTGCCACAAGTCAGTATATGGAGTTGCACACCAGCCACAAGTCAGTATGTGGAGTTGCACACCTGCCACCAGTCAGTATATGGAGTTACATACCTGCCACCAGTCAGTATATATATGGAGTTGCACACCTGCCACCAGTCAGTATATGGAGTTGCACACCTGCCACCAGTCAGTATATGGAGTTGCACACCTGCCACCAGTCAGTATATGGAGTTGCACACCTGCCACATGTCAGTATATATATATGGAGTTGCACACCTGCCACATGTCAGTATATGGAGTTGCACACCTGCCACCAGTCAGTATATGGAGTTGCATACCTGCCACCAGTCAGTATATATATATGGAGTTGCACACCTGCCACCAGTCAGTATATGGAATTGCACACCTGCCACCAGTCAGTATATATATGGAGTTGCACACCTGCCACCAGTCAGTATATGGAGTTGCATACCTGCCACCAGTCAGTATATGGAGTTGCATACCTGCCACCAGTCAGTATATATATGGAGTTGCACACCTGCCACCAGTCAGTATATGGAGTTGCACACCTGCCATCAGTCAGTATATGGAGTTGCACACCTGCCACCAGTCAGTATATGGAGTTGCACACCTGCCACCAGTCAGTATATGGAGTTGCATACCTGCCACCAGTCAGTATATATATGGAGTTGCACACCTGCCACCAGTCAGTATATGGAGTTGCACACCTGCCACCAGTCAGTATATGGAGTTGCACACCTGCCACCAGTCAGTATATGGAGTTGCACACCAGCCACAAGTCAGTATATGGAGTTGCACACCTGCCACCAGTCAGTATATGGAGTTGCACACCTGCCACCAGTCAGTATATGGAGTTGCATACCTGCCACCAGTCAGTATATGGAGTTGCACACCAGCCACAAGTCAGTATATGGAGTTGCACACCTGCCACCAGTCAGTATATGGAGTTGCACACCTGCCACCAGTCAGTATATGGAGTTGCACACCTGCCACCAGTCAGTATATATATATGGAGTTGCACACCTGCCACCAGTCAGTATATGGAGTTGCACACCTGCCACCAGTCAGTATATGGAGTTGCACACCAGCCACCAGTCAGTATATGGAGTTGCACACCAGCCACAAGTCAGTATATGGAGTTGCACCCCTGCCACCAGTCAGTATATGGAGTTGCACACCTGCCACCAGTCAGTATATGGAGCTGTACACCAGCCACAAGTCAGTATATGGAGTTGCACACCTGCCACAAGTCAGTATATGGAGTTGCACACCAGCCACAAGTCAGTATGTGGAGTTGCACACCTGCCACCAGTCAGTATATGGAGTTGCATACCTACCACCAGTCAGTATATATATGGAGTTGCACACCTGCCACCAGTCAGTATATGGAGTTGCACACCTGCCACCAGTCAGTATATGGAGTTGCACACCTGCCACCAGTCAGTATATGGAGTTGCACACCTGCCACATGTCAGTATATATATATGGAGTTGCACACCTGCCACCAGTCAGTATATGGAGTTGCACACCTGCCACCAGTCAGTATATGGAGTTGCATACCTGCCACCAGTCAGTATATATATATGGAGTTGCACACCTGCCACCAGTCAGTATATGGAATTGCACACCTGCCACCAGTCAGTATATATATGGAGTTGCACACCTGCCACCAGTCAGTATATGGAGTTGCATACCTGCCACCAGTCAGTATATGGAGTTGCATACCTGCCACCAGTCAGTATATATATGGAGTTGCACACCTGCCACCAGTCAGTATATGGAGTTGCACACCTGCCATCAGTCAGTATATGGAGTTGCACACCTGCCACAAGTCAGTATATGGAGTTGCACACCAGCCACCAGTTAGTATATGGAGTTGCACACCTGCCACCAGTCAGTATGAGGAGTTGCACACCTGCCACAGGTCAGTATATGGAGCTGTACACCAGCCACAAGTCAGTATATGGAGTTGCACACATGCCACCAGTCAGTATATGGAGTTGCACACCTGCCACCAGTCAGTATATGGAGTTGCACACCTGCCACCAGTCAGTATATGGAGTTGCACACCTGCCACAAGTCAGTATATGGAGTTGCACACCAGCCACAAGTCAGGATGTGGAGTTGCACACCTGCCACCAGTCAGTATATGGAGTTGCACACCTGCCACCAGTCAGTATATGGAGTTGCACACCAGCCACAAGTCAGTATATGGAGTTGCACACCTGCCACCAGTCAGTATATGGAGCTGTACACCAGCCACAAGTCAGTATATGGAGTTGCACACCTGCCACCAGTCAGTATATGGAGCTGTACACCAGCCACAAGTCAGTATATGGAGTTGCACACCTGCCACCAGTCAGTATATGGAGTTGCACACCTGCAACAGGTCAGTATGTGGAGATGTACACCAGACACAGGTCAATAAGTGGAGTTGCACACCTGCAACAGGTCATTATTGAGTAAGTGGAGTTGTTCGCTTGCCACAGGTCAGTATGTGGAGCTACACACCTGCCACATGTCAGTAAGTGAGTTGCTCACCTGTCAAGGGTCAGCATTTGGAGCTACACACCTGGCTCAGGTCAGTATGTGGAGCTACACACCTGCCACATGTCAGTAAGTGAGTTGCTCACCTGTCAAGAGAGTCAGCATTTGGAGCTACACACCTGGCTCAGGTCAGCATGTGGAGTTCACCCCTGCCACAGGTTGGTCAGCATGTGGGGTTCACCCCTGCCACAGGTTGGTCAGCATGTGGAGTTCACCCCTGCCACAGGTCGGTCAGCATGTGGAGTTCACCCCTGCCACAGGTAGGTTAGCATGTGGAGTTCACCCCTGCCACAGGTCGGTCAATATGTGGAGTTCACCCCTGCCACAGGTCGGTCAACATTGGAGTTCACCCCTGCCACAGGTAGGTCAGCATGTGGAGTTGGAGTTGTACACGTGTCATAGGTCAGTAAGTGGAGTTGCACACCTGTCACAGGTCAATAAGTGACCTGTTATTGCTTCTATCGTTAATGCCACAGGTCAGCATGTGGAGTTCGCACCTGCCACAGGTAGGTCAGCATGTGGAGTTACACACCTGTCATATGTCAGTAAGTGGAGTAGGGCACATGTCAGAATATGGAGTTGCACATCTGGCACTGATCAGCATGTGCAGTTTCAGTTCAGTTGCACATCTCACCTGGCGATTCGCATAGAGTGGTGGAACCTATGCTCGGTGTAAATCCCACATATAATGACCAGTATAAAATGTTAATTGCACTTGCTGTATATTATTATTTTCTTAAGTCATGAAAACAACTTTCAAAACACTCTTGTTGACAGATTTAGATTCATCTTATACCTTGCTGCTCAATACAGCTATCACAGCGCTGTCGGTCGGCATCCGTTTATATGGTGAACTGAAGACTTCAGGGCACCTATGCACGGCATACTTGTTATTTTTTTATTATTCACCATAACTTGTTGAATATCTTATTTTGATAGTGTACATCATTGAATAAAAACACTTATTGGTCTTATTCAGAAATGGTATAGAAACTATTTTTCGGGTTAGTTGTAGATTTTTTAAATTCGGATAGCTACCTGAACTGCTCATACACCGTATCAGTGAATATTCTCCCAATGATTTGCTTGTTTATATTCGTCTACTGGACCAGCAGTCACGTGACAGGTCTACTGGACCAGTCACGTGACAGTTGTATCACTATCAGCCTACCGATACACTCAACAGAATGCTATTGAACCATACTTCAGCTCTGTCATTGAAATTAGACTTGAACTTTATAAATATTTTAAATACGGATGAAAATACGTCGAGCATAGGAATACGCCGAGCATAGGTTCCACCACTCTATTATCTATAGTTGCCAGTCGAGTTATGGCCCTTGACATGGTAACAATTGCCATTTCCAATTTCTGTTGCCTATGGTTTCACAGCACACACAGAAATTAGTCAAGGTTAGCCACAACCTCATGTCGACAAGGAAGAAAAGCGAAATGAAAATTAAATAGTTAACTTACCGGGGTTGGAGGTGTTATTGTTGGATATTGCCCTTTATTTGGTGTGCTTGAAGATAATATTTCTAACATGTTCCGATATTTTGACATAACCATAACTTTAACAATTTGGAAAAAAGAGTCCCTACTCTGTGTAATATTACACTGCACAACTATCGAAGGAATAGAATGGAAACAGATTAAACAGAATACCAAAGTCGTAGACTCATTTACACTTTACATTCTGCCCGATATCAGATGGTATGTAACGCCAAACAATGACATGGTAGTGACAGAGCGTGTCGATGCTGGTGCAGTATGTATCCATTACTATAAGCAAAATAGGCAAGTGAGTCATACGTGACCTATATTTTAACAGTTTTAATGGGAAACACATTTATGTTAACATTGGTGAATGACATGTATAAAGCACAGGCACCAGACACAATTTTTTTTTTATTTTTGGCCTATGGTCATATAGTAAGTAATATATATATTACTTACTATATGACCATAGGCCAAAAATAAAAAATAAATTTGTGTCTGGTGCCTGTGGTATAAAGTGTGCATAATTGGTTACGGGTTTATATAATAGTGTGCAGAATTCGTGTTGGAGGAACCAAATCAACTCAGACATTTTAAGCTGAGGGTTGCCTATAAAGGTGGTAAAGATATACAGATACAGAAGGCTCGCAGTGCAGCATATAGTCGTTTTGGTGTGGGAATGCATGATCATAATGGCCTCGATCATGAGACATAAACAAATCTATATAGAATGCATACATGTACTGTGAGTTTTGATAACCTATGGCATTGAAAAAACTTGAGATTTTTCAGAAGAAAGTATTGAAACAAATCCTATCGCTTCCATTGAATGCAGCGGATGCAAGTATTTACATTCGAACTTGATTGTTGCCAATTGAAGCCATCTTTATTGAACTTTTTCAATAATGTATGCCGACAAAACTAGCTTAGCATTGAACGTCAGATACTAAAAGACAACCAATTGTGAAATGTAGAAAGTTTAGTGCATGGGCAAATCTGGTGCAACAACTTTTTGTGAAATATGACCTGGGAGATGCATGTGATCAACCACTAAGGATACGTTGTGGAAGAAAAAAGTCCATTTTCGCGTTGTGAATAAATGAAAAAGTAGAATTGAAAATCTGACTTCGACTTACGCTACACTCAATTTTTGATTTCGATTTGGAAACCCCTGAACATTTTCATCCGGATTTGCGTGTAGGAAGCTCGTCGGTTATAGAAGTCACTCGACTGTGACTTCTAACTGGGACATTCATTCTGCAAGTGAATAGAAGTACATGAAGATTCAACTAGAATGTGATATCTCCAATGTGTCCGATTTGTTCAACTGGCAATCAAAATGTCGAAAGTTCCTGCTGAGGTGTCCCTCCTTACAAAATGTGAGGACACCAACTATGAACGATATCATAAACATGTTCGATGAGAACGGTGCATGTGCGTACTTTCAACACATAAAACAACAACTTCAGCGTTTAATCTATTACACTGGGGTTCTACCAGAACACTTGCATCAGGGCGATTTTATCCATGGCCTCGAGTTCCATGTAAGAAGACTCACATTTCCTCGTCATATAATGCGATATATATGTTGCATCAGTGCCTCCGCTAACCCCCTCCTGGCTGGTCACCTGTTTGTAACATGTGGTCTAGATTTTAAAGACGAACTGTGTTTCTCTTAATGTGAGATATATACACATAAT
The DNA here is from genome assembly GCA_014843695.1 of Archivesica marissinica. Lineage (NCBI taxonomy): Eukaryota > Metazoa > Mollusca > Bivalvia > Venerida > Vesicomyidae > Archivesica > Archivesica marissinica. The sequence continues at coordinate 30,387,269 of CM026398.1, forward strand.
TATATATGTTATAAAACTGATCTGAGAGATTTGTTTATGAACAGTTACTATGTAAATACGTTATGATGAAGGAAATTTACTGCTCGCAGTGATATTAATTCTGCGGACAGAACATAATTGTGATTACCACATTTATTGCAGATGAGATAAATGGAACATGGAAAGCTGCCTCTTATAACAGACGGATCTGTAGTCCAGTAGTAACACGCTGGACTGGTAATCCAGGGATCGCAGGTTCGATCCCCCATCTGACCCTAATAAAATTAACAGCCTTTCAGATGGGACGTTAAACCAAGGTCTCGTGTCGGTGCTTTACACCGTGCACGTAAAAGAACCAGAGGAGACTCTGGAATGGGTCTCTGTCTGTATCATTGCACTATCCTCCAAAAATCTAAAATGACTAATCTCTTCAGGAGGCGTAACTCATATGGGCATCCGGGGGTGACGATAAATAAACGTAAACACACACGCCTCTTATAATTATTCTCTTCCAGAATGTGATGTCTATCACTCTTTGTCTATGTGATACTGCTGAAAATCGCTTACTAGTATAGATAACAGGCGCGTTGTGTGGGAACAGTTATTATTAAGAAATAGGTTTTAGTTCTAATCCTTTTTCCCCCGCTTTTGCTTAAGCCTTGGTCTTGTGGTGGACTTCTTGGGAAACTCGACAGTGGATTGCGCAGACCAGTACATTTCTTTGAAAAGGTCAAAGACTAATACTACATATAATCATACAATATGTACATGTTTTTAGCTTTGATTGCGTAATAACGCAACTTACATGCTGTAGTGTTCAAATCGTTTCTATGGGGAGAGCCAATCACTAATATTGTGGATCAACCCAGTTGCTGCTTATTTATTTGCTATATGAATGTTATTGTTGCATACATGTATATAGAGCAATAACATATGATCGAATCAGGTTTTAGTTGCAAATAAAAGATAGCTAAAAGGATACAGCTTGTACACGACTATTATTAAATACACTATCTTATTTTATAATGTATTTTTGGGTTCCAACCGTTCAGCAAAGATGCTTAAGTTGGGCTAGATTGAAAATGTAAGGGAAAACTATTACAACAGGCGTATACTGTGTATTATAAATAAATAACTACATGTGTATCTATATACGGGGACATGATCTATTTGATTGACATATAGGATAACCTGTGAAACAGTATTCAAATTGTCGATGTACCAGAACTTCTTATGCTGATTCTTTTTTAAGGCATCTGAGTGCACATTAATGCTTTTCTTCCGAACATACACGTGCTAAATCAGAGGATGCTTTTAATAGGGAAATTGTTATTTGATCCAGCATTGTGAATGACCACATTTAAAATGTTTGAACTCAAGTGCTTCAATTGTAGCGGGATTCTTTTGAAGAGTGATTGATTTCTTTTAGTGTTGACAGAGTGAGGTAAATGACTATATTATGTGCAGTTACGTAGTGTGGTCTGGGTATTTTGATGAAGATCATTAATGCAGACTAAGAAGTGCTCACATAGTTGGTCCACGAGTAATGATATACGAACAACATTCACTCAACACAAAAACGCAACTATTAAACACAATGACAATGCTAAATATATCTGAATAATTATTTCTATGAACTGTTCTTGGAAGTAACCCATTGATACCGTCACTAAGATGATTTTCCTTCACCTAAAGAAATATAATATATATACGTTCAAATATTGTTCAATGGGGATAATAGCATATTCTCAAGTAATAAGCACGTACATCAGTTTTCATTTCATTCAATGTTATTATTTAATGATTAAATGACACAGTTTAACCCTGTTGAGTATCGTTGAATCAATTAGATGTTCATATAATTAAAAGTATTATTACTTAATTTACATTCACATGAATTACATGAGTTTAGATAAATTCCATTTTTCCCCCCCGAAGGATGGGGACAGTAACTTAATTTGTATATAACATAACATATAATCAACATTTAATGCCGATGCGCCATATAGCTATGTTTTCAATACACACACACCATGTAGTTTTGATGACAACGTGCGCTTGTAGTTATGGGACGCAAAATGCTTACATAGCTTCAAGTTTCCTAGCAGATAGATATTAAATAAGTTATTATTGCCGATACACTTTAGTTCCGTACTATCATGTGGCGTTCAACTATGGACTACCACCCGAGATGATAAAAATACTACTTTAATATATACAAGTATCAACACCTAAATAGTTTCTTGTTTAACATTCACCGAAAGTTTATTGGATGGCACCAGAACGCACCATTATGAATCTACATTACAAACATTTCCAGGGGGGAGGCCAGTGGTACGGTAGAACCCCCCTCACACACCAACCCCCATCTCGCCACTAAGCGCCTCGATGTGCGCATTTTCAATTTGACTCGATCTACGGCCCTGTCCATATAAGCATTATTATCTTCCTTTCGGTATTGTCCCATCATGCATGGTAGGGAGGAAGTCTCTATTAAAAGACATGGACTTGATTATTGCAAATGAACTATAGAGAACAATTCACATAATAACTCAAGCACAACTGAGATAGATACCAGTCTATCACTATTGAAATTGAATTTGTGAATTTTATTGTTAAATATTGAAGCTAAGAGCTCACGTGTATATAGATTTGCCAATTGTATGTGATTAAAACTTAATTGTGGTATTGCCAAACAAAAATATTTTATGCAAATTAGATTATCCGGGCACTTGCACAGAACTCTGGGAAGACGCGAAAATGGCCGCTCCCATCTTGAAATGGAAGAGAGTTACAAATACTTCTGGACCTGGTCCACGACCTCGACATGGTCACAGAGCTGTTGCAATCAAAGACCTGATGGTAGTTTTTGGTGGTGGCAACGAAGGCATTGTCGATGAGCTTCATGTTTACAATACTGGTCAGTTTTAACTTGGGCTAACGGTGAAGAGTATTCAAGATGGCCGCGCTCTTGTTGATTTACGAAATGACAGCTTTTCTGCAAATTGCTTAAAATAGAAGCGTTTACACATAATGTGATAATCATAAGAACTGTTATTTAATTGGGCTCTTCATATGTGCCATGTCTTGTGCATCTCTTTTGTGTACATTTTATTGAATACAAAATCAATATGGCGGCAATTACGAAGTTTCGTACTCAAGACCGGGTGTTCGTACACATAATTATCGAACACTTATGGGGGGGGGGGGGGCTATCAAAAAGTTGACCAAATTCAGCGAATTCGTGGTATCAAAATAAAGTACCCCATGGTCTACCATTATTTTAATAATCATTAAATGCAAATTATAACATTTAACAATATATACAGATATATTCATTCCATGTTGGACTATAGAACTTAGAAGAGACTGTCCTGTGTCCAACATTCACATTGTTACATGGATATTGTCAGGAATTAGCTAGAACTAGTGCAGCCAAACCATGGATTCCATAAAATACTCTTCATTTTGTTACCTGTCCAGCATGTTGTTACCTGTCCAGTCCAACCCCCACTGTTTTCAGAGAATAAACACATTTGGAAATTGGACAGCCTCAGCGTAATGTATTGTATTTATATAGGTCTTAAGTAGTTAGGCTCAGTGGTCGAGTGATATAGCACGCCGTTATTAGAACTCGCCATTCACCACTATCATCACAGTGGCAGGTTCGCTCACTATCAGAGACAAGTCATAAAATGATATACATGTGAGATAGTTGTAACTTGCTTACAGAGGTTGGAGAATTGAGTACTGGTGTCTACCCAGGAAATGTGGGTGGTCTTCTCCACCACAACAGACTGACAAACAAAGGGAGAAAAGTTATGGCTATATCAATATAAACTATAATGTATGAGTCAGTATGACTGAGATAAAGGCCAAATTTAATTATTTATAAGTAAGCGTCAACAGCACAATCAAATTGCACACCGGATAAAGGTCACTACTGTTCATACTCAGCTATAATATAATGTGATCTCGCTTATAAGACCCCCTCACCCCATTTTGGTTTTGAAATCTGTGGGATTTGGCATGCTAGCATATAAGATAGGTTGATAAAATGGACACCAGAACACGTATAAATTGCATGTTTGGCCAGTGCATGGTAAAGACATTTTAACTGTCAGAATGCTTCTTTTTTAATACATCTAAAATTCATCTCGCTTTCATCAGAATGCAAGCAAGCAGCGTGCATTATCACAGGTTTGGGTACTCAACACCTTGTAATATAAATAAATTTATTTCCTAATGACTACTGGTATATAAAAAGATTGATACATGCTCATTTAAGGTGAAATTGTATATAATGCCACTATTACCATGATGACAGCAATAAATATATATATATCCTCACATTTGTCATAAATACGTCTGTCCATAAGTAAAAACTCATCGAGTAGGAACAAACTGCATTTTATGTCCACGAAGGGATGAATATAGTATTTTTTGCACTGTTTGTGTGTCCGAGTCAATATTTCCAGTCTGGTCTGCCCAGGAAAAGTGTTAGGTAAATTGCCCGTTGCTCATATGGGCAACCTGCGACGTTAAATAATAAAGAGTAAATGCAAATATTGTTAGCCCCAAAAAACCCTGTGTTTACTGTTTCATGGTAGGGAATTGTTTTTTTGGGGGGTTAAAATCATTTATTTTTTACCATACTCCACAGAATTTTTTTTCTCTCAAAATTTCATTTAAAAAATTCAGGGTAGGGGTGGGGTACAAAGCATGTGGGTCGGTAAACCGTATACGAGGGTAATTTTTTTTACTTTATTAAAGTCTCATTTTTTAATTGCATGTGTCATTTTTTCAGCGACCAACCAGTGGTTTGTACCTGCCGTACGGGGAGATATACCCCCGGGATGTGCAGCATATGGTTTTGTGTGTGATGGAACTAGAATCCTCGTGTTTGGTGGTATGGTGGAGTATGGCAAATATTCCAACGAGTTGTATGAACTTCAGGCCAGTCGCTGGGAATGGAAGCGGTTGAAACCAAAAAATCCTCGCACTGGAGCACCGCCTTGTCCCCGGTTAGGTACGTAAGCTTTTACATGTTTATGGAATTTGCAAGAGTACCCACTGCCAGATATTTTCATTTGCTGGTGAATGATGAGTGACTGAAGCCCCATTATGCATTTACTTAGAATGTGCTGCACAGTGTACACCAAAGGTTGTTGTAAGCGAGAATACTGTCAAGTAATAATTTATTGAGATTTTTTAACCCTTTCACAGGGTTCCCGCTGTCGGTCGCCAATGACGCTAATTGCGACAAAAAAACAAATATTGGCACTCAATTTTGTGAATTGGCGAACATATTTGGCTCAACATTTTTTTTTTGGCACATGTTTTGTCAAATACATACATGGCTTTAAATATTTAGTTGTGAACTATATGGCTCTTAGTTGGCTCCAAGTTTTTTTAATTGGCTCCAGTGTTTTTCAATTGGCGACAGAAGTGGCGCAGACAAACATTCAGACAGAGGGAACCCTGCTTTCAACACTATTGACCTCTAAGTAGGTTTGCAAACAGTGTAGAACCATATGAACCGGCTGGTATCTAGCCGTCTCATCATGCACCTTTTGCTAGTAATTTTACTGTTTTTATTAAAAATTATCCATTTTGATATAAATGAACTAGTCCAAATGCAATTTTCTGATTAATTTATTTGGCTAAAATTTTAATGGACCAGTTCATGTCAGTGTAGATTGGGTTAATTAAACTTTTTCAAGATCAGCCCACAAATTAACCTTTATTGGGGAACTTGTCACCACTGTTTCTGGATATTTATTTACAAAATCTCATGTAAGGAAGCTATTCAACTAGCTAATTTATTATCTAGAGAATCTTCGAAAAAATACAAGGCTCAGTAGAGCTTCGTTTTGTATATTTTCCCCAACTTGCCGAATAAAATGTATACGGTAGTAACCTAATATTCTCTGTATGTGATTTTTTTCCCTTATAGGCCACAGTTTCACACTGCTTGGTAACAGGGTGTATCTATTTGGTGGGCTTGCTAATGACAGTGAAGATCCCAAAAATAATATACCAAGGTTTGTAGTTTTGTGTGTTTGCAGTACTATTATCTGTATCTCAGATATGTAAGAGCTAGGATTGGCGTGTATATATATGGGAATGCGTTTTGTTCTACAACATACTTTGGGTGTCTCCCTTGCCCCCCCCCCCCCCTCACTGCTGTAGGTCGAATTCCAGTTTATCACACTGAATGTGGTTCTAACTTCTTCCCAGTTGCCTGTGCGTGCATGAAGTACCCAGGGTCTTCCTTCACCAATAATAACTGGAGTCACCATATGACCTACATTGTTTGACGTTAAACCCTAAAAACAAACAAGGTCTTGCATTGTGACTATACATAGCCAGAGGTGACACATTTCTTTATCTTCTTCTATTTTCTTGTGTACACTTATAAAGACACAGAATGCAAGATTATGTTGAACAATAGATAATATCTTTTCCAAAATAGTCAACAACACAAGATTTAGCGGAAAAGTTTCTATTCGATATGTGGGTCCAACTCCCAAGTACCAAACAAATACAAAATGGCAAGAAACGAAGAGAGGAGCAAATCTAGTCAAGAAGATTCAAAGACATGTAAAAATCTTTTGTGATGTCATCTGCAATTTGCAACATTTCTCTGCCAATATTTGTCTCCCTGATGAAGCGCATTAACTCATTCAACCCCAAGTATCTGACATGGACTGGTGCGTGATATTTTCAGACCAATAAATTAATAAGAAAATTACCTTTGGACCAGTTCATTTATCAAAATGGGTAATTTATCTAAAAATAGTAATAATTATTACTGGCAAAAAAGTGCAGATCCTGATGAGACGGCTCATCACGAGCCGGCTCATCTGGATCTACACTTTTCATAAGCCTATTTAGAGGCCTGTGGGGTTGAAAGGGTTAATGGTTGATTTAATCAAATGATATCATATGACAGTTGGAAACATGAAGCGTGATTTTGCAAAGTTGTAATTAGAGGCATCACAGTTATCCCTTGTAGACTGTTTCATGTCTCCCAATTCAATATCGATACTCACTTTCAAACATTGATAAAACGTATTGTTATTTTGACCTAACTGTTATTTCTTCCCAGTAAAGGATTTGACCCCAACTCTGTGTTATGTGTTGTCCTTGAATTTGTGTATATACATGATCTTAAATTTGTATATTTGACAACCCAAAGTCAGCTCTATCCTCCAAAAGTCAAGTTTCTTGAGAACTCCCAGCCAAACATGCTGGGTTACCATATCTGGACATCTGATACAGTAACAGTTACTCTAACATGGCTCGGCATTTTGTCTGTATACTCAAAGAAGGAATTTACTGTGTTTAATGCTGCAATAAAACATTGTTTAGCGAGTAACGTTAAACCTGATGTCATTTTACTAGCATCATTTATGCATTCTAAACATAGCACCAAGTATTTTTGTGCATTTGAGATATGTTGGTCATGTTAGAATCAAAATAATATTTACATGTATACTGGAGTAAAACATGGTTGGTCGTTGTGAATTTTGTCCACGGTCTGCATTGTTAATTCCTGCTTGTCTGAACTCCAAACCATGTTTTTATTCGCCAATAAATAACTGAAAAACAAGTATAACTTTTTAATTTAAAAACAATGAAGATTTCACTGTTACTGAATGGTCTGCAAGCTGATATTTTTCATAAGTTAATGAAAACACCATGAAACTGCCACGGATATCGACCATGTTCTCGAGATTGCTGTGGTAGTTACCTGTATCGCATATATCGTCGATACTTTAGTCTCTATTTCAACTATTGCTATATTTTATTATTACAACTTGTAAATCATTCACTGGACGTTGTAGGTACTTGAATGACCTGGTTGTGTTGGAGTTGAAGCCGAATTCCAGTATGTTACAGTGGGACAATCCTTTAATGGTGGGACAGCCCCCTCCGCCCCGGGAATCTCACACAGCCGTCGGCTACGTGGAGAAAGATGGCCGTCGACCTCGTCTCATCATTTACGGCGGGATGAGCGGATGTCGTCTGGGAGACTTGTGGCAGCTAGATATTGGTAGGTGTATTGTATCACTGAAAATTAAAATAGTAAATACCGGTAGTGAAATTGCCTATTCATAAAGCAAGCAACAAATCTGAAATCTGTGGAGAAAACTTTCTACAGAAATGTCAGAAATATGTTTACAAAGCTGATTTGTTCCTGTAAAATATACAATTGACATATTTCTTTTCAATTATTTGTGAAGACCGTATCGAGATACCTTCCACTGCCTCTCAGCCATAAATACATGTACTCACAAAATGATTAGATGCAATGAGAAACGAGTCATGTCCAAATGTCTTTTTTCAGATTCCATGACATGGACAAAGCCAATGGTGAATGGATTGCCTCCGTTGCCAAGGAGTCTGCATTCAGCAACCGTGATTGGCAACAGAATGTTTGTGTTTGGGGGGTGGGTGCCGCTTGTGATGGACGATGTCAAGTTTGCTACGCACGAGAAAGAATGGAAGTGCACAAATTCGTTGGCGTCCTTAAACCTAGGTAATGTTTGCACAAGAGTTATCTACATATATACGTGTAGAATAGAGGTCTAGCATTTAATGATTGGATATACATAAACTCTTGATTTTCCTAATGAAATGGTCGGTGGTTCCTACCATTCATAGCTCCAGGTCCGCCTCTGTGGTCGAGTGGTTAAGGTCGCTGACTAGTATACCACTGTAACCTATCATCACTGATGGTCACGGGATCGAGTCCCGCTCAGACCGTGTCTCATTTATATGAACAAGTTGGCGGTTTCTTACGGAGTCCCAAGTACTGGTTTAACCGCTGGAGCCTGCCAAGGAAAGGTGTTGTTAGGTAAACTGCCCGCCGGCGATATAGCCCAAAATGGTGCTGATGCAGGCGTAAAACCCGAAATATAAATAAATATTTCCTAATGAAAAGGTCGGTGGCTTTTGGGTGTACTGCTAGTGTTCAGATATTTACCAACAAAGTCAAGAAATGCACAGAGAGAGAGATGGCAGACAGACTGCTAGTTGTGTGACAGACAGACCAATATGAACATTTTGTGCATTTGAAATGTTGCCTTACAACGGCACACTGGGTTCCCAGGGACATATAAAATCGAGAGAGAAAATCCAAGAAAAATCGGAAACTTTGAATATTTGCTTAGACTCAGAGAATTTAGTTTGAAATGCAGAGAAAATTGAATACCATCAATTGCAACTCGCTCTGGATGTGACCCATATTCAGATTTTGAACCAACTTATTTATATTTCTAAATGGACCTCAAAATGTTCTGGGGTTATTCCCTCTTGCATTGCAATAGCTGGACAATCGAATGATAGTATTTGGGATATTGTCAGTCTTGACGTTTGTATTTGCTGAGCAATGCTTGTGTGAGGTGACATTTGCGTCAGGGTTACGGACTGTTCATAAACAGCTGTAAAACAAGAAAGAATAAGAGCAAACAGATAGAAGTAGAAGTCTGTCCTCAAAACCAAATGGAGAAACTTGTGTATCAAAATTCATAATTAAAATTCATTGCAGATTCGATGACGTGGGAGCCGTTGGCGATGGAAGTTTTTGAGGATGCTCTACCACGTGCCAGGGCTGGACATTGCTCTGTAGCAATACACACCAGGCTGTATATCTGGAGCGGAAGGGACGGATATAGGAAAGCATGGAACAACCAGGTGAGGATTCTGGGGCCTTGTTGCACGAGTCGTGTGACCAGACAGCTTTGTGCACTAGTCATGTGACCAGACAACTTTGTGCACTAGTCATGTGACCAGACAACTTTGTGCACTAGTCATTGTGACCAGGCAACTTTGTGTACTAGTCGTGTGACCAGGCAACTTTGTGTACTAGTCATTGTGACCAGGCAACTTTGTGTACTAGTCGTGTGACCAGGCAACTTTGTGTACTAGTCATTGTGACCAGGCAACTTTGTGCACTAGTCATTGTGACCAGGCAACTTTGTGTACTAGTCGTGTGACCAGGCAACTTTGTGCACTAGTCATTGTGACCAGGCAACTTTGTGCACTAGTCATTGTGACCAGGCAACTTTGTGCACTAGTCATTGTGATCAGGCAACTTTGTGTACTAGTCATGTGACCAGGCAACTTTGTGTACTAGTCATTGTGACCAGGCAACTTTGTGTACTAGTCGTGTGACCAGGCAACTTTGTGTACTAGTCGTGTGACCAGGCAACTTTGTGCACTAGTCATTGTGACCAGGCAACTTTGTGTACTAGTCGTGTGACCAGGCAACTTTGTGCACTAGTCGTGTGACCAGGCAACTTTGTGCACTAGTCATTGTGACCAGGCAACTTAGTCATGTGACAAGATGAGTCATGTGACTATAGGTATGGTGGAGTTACTTAATAACTTGCATTTAATTTCATATAAAGTGATAACCTGTTCCTTCATTTCTGTCTTTGCTGTCGTATTTTTTTATAAAGATTGTCACAAAAAGAGATTTAGGCTAATATACTACTATATGTTCATACATCTCACTTAGCTATCTATCAGTGGATAAGCAGTGAGAGTATCTACCCGACCTCCATAGAGATTTAGGCTACAGCCCTGTAATGATGTGGTGGTGTGTCGTTGAATACAGCTACTATTGCTATTTCTTAATATATGTATCAATATGTTTTATTTAATTGTGATCACAGACAAAAATACAACAGACTTTATTTTTCTAAGATTTACATTTATTTTGTACCAATTAATAGTTGCATTATGTTACCAAATGTATTGTTGTACATTTCAGGTTTGCTTCAAAGACCTGTGGTTTCTAGAAACAGGTATGGCATTTTTTTCTTTCCACATACGACAAACGTTTTGCATTATGAAATACGTCTTCTAGTTTGTATAGCCTAATTTTGGTCCGACGTCTCCTATATGTCTCGGTATATAACTACAGTGCTGAATTAAAATAACAATATGGAGCTTTGGGTGCGAGCATTGTCATTGCCCATGTCTTAACCGTTATTTACTTTACAATGATTGCGAAACAAGCTTTAACAACCTGTATTTTAATAAATGTCGTTTGCGAGGAAGGAGGCACACATGTGGGAGGAAACCAGAGTACCCGGAAAATACACTTGTCCGATTTGGAAACAACACTTGACATACTTCCCGGAATACGGATCAAACGCGGTTTGCATCGGTGAGAGGTGAGGGTGCTAACCACATCATTATTGGACAGCTCATGATTTGAAATGGTGCCATTGCGCATATAAAACGCAGTTCATGTGTGTATTGTGTCGGTGATCAGTTTTATGACAGCCTCTGTTTACTATTTATAGAGAAGCCTCCGGCACCTTCTCGTGTCCAGCTTGTGAGAGCCAGTACTAACGCCCTGGAGGTCTGCTGGGGAGCTGTGCCTACTGCCGATGCCTACCTTCTCCAGTTACAGAAATATGACCTTCCACCCTCCCAGTCCATCACCCCTACAGCCACGCCCACGAGCAACCCGCTCAGCAAGGCTGTATCCGTCCAGCCACAGAGTGTACAGCAGCCCATTGGACAACCCACGCCGATAGCGCAGGTCATTAGACAAGTCACACCAGGAACAGGTAAATGTATAATATATCTTGTCTGTCTTTGTTGCAACTGGAACATACCCAGAATGGTTAGTTGTGTTTGTTCAGTGGGTACAATATCTCTGGTCTGTCACACATGAATCGGGTATGACCGTATGTGTTCACCGGGTACAGTATCTCTGGTCTGCCACACATGGATCGGGTATGTGTTCACCGGGTACAATACCTCTGGTCTGTCACACATGGATCGGGTATGTGTTCACCGGGTACAGTATCTCTGGTCTGTCACACATGGATCGGGTATGTGTTCACCGGGTACAATACCTCTGGTCTGTCACACATGGATCGGGTATGTGTTCACCGTGTACAATATCTCTGGTCTGTCACACATGGATCGGGTATGTGTTCACCAGGTACAATACCTCTGGTCTGTCACACATGGATCGGGTATGTGTTTGTTCACCGAGTATGATAATGCTAGTCGTTCAGTTACTGGATCGGAAGGGACTCTGCGAAAGGACTGGAGCTGGAGATCAATATGGGGAAATAGTGATGAAGAAAATCTGTACAAACGTTCTGTTATCTTTCTGTTAGTAACTTATCGTTAGAACTTTAATTTTGTAATTGTATCTGTATTGTATAAGTCAAATTACAGGGAAACCTTACTCGCCTATAAGACAAGTTTTTTACCACCATATTATGCTTACGGCAGGTTTGACTGTATACATTGTTACTATGCTTACGGCAGGTTTGACTATACATCGTTACTATGCTTACGGCAGGTTTGACTGTATACATTGTTACTATGCTTACGGCAGGTTTGACTATACATCGTTACTATGTTTCATCAATCATGTTCTGATAGTGTTACCTACATCTTGTGTTGATTTTATTTCTCTGTGCCAGCTATGTCTCAGATCCGAGCCGTGACGGGGCAGCTGGGCGCTGGTACATCTCCTCATACTATTAAAGGTACTCGATATTTGCTTTCAGTGTCGCATGAGCTACGTATCTATATATAGGCATGATGCATGTTTGGTGTGGCAGTCGTGACTGTAGCAGTTATAGTCGGCATGGACGTATAAACGATTTAGCTTGTTGTACCACTTGATTTCTAGTTTCAGATTTTTTATCGGTTATTGACAGTGTACATTCTACCGCAACGCATCGTTCGTATTTAGTAAAAACATAGTGCTGTAATAACGCCATTGCATTTATTTCGTATTTCACAAGTCTATTAAATTTGCAAATGAGCACTGTCCGAACATATTCAGAATATCATATTCATATATGCTGTAAAAAAAGAAAAGAACAGGGCGTCATTTTTAGAAGACAAGTTAACTCTTCTTTACTCTCCCTAGATACGCCTTCCTAACTTTACTCTCCATAGATACGCCTTCCTAACTTTACTCTCCATAGATACACCTTCCTAACTTTACTCTCCATAGATACGCCTTCCTAACTTTACTCTCCATAGATACGCCTTCCTAACTTTACTCTCCATAGATACACCTTCCTAACTCTTTACTCTCCATAGATACGCCTTCCTAACTCTTTACTGTCTATAGATACACCTTCCTAACTCTTTACTCTCCATAGATACGCCTTCCTAACTTTACTCTCCATAGATACGCCTTCCTAACTTTACTCTCCATAGATACGCCATCCTAACTCTTTACTGTCTATAGATACACCTTCCTAACTCTTTACTCTCCATAGATACGCCTTCCTAACTTTACTCTCCATAGATACGCCTTCCTAACTTTAATCTCCATAGATACGCCTTCCTAACTTTAATCTCCATAGATACGCCTTCCTAACTTTACTCTCCATAGATACGCCTTCCTAACCTTTACTCTCCATAGATACGCCTTCCTAACTTTACTCTCCATAGATACGCCTTCCTAACTTTACTCTCCATAGATACGCCATCCTAACTCTTTACTGTCTATAGATACACCTTCCTAACTCTTTACTCTCCATAGATACGCCTTCCTAACTTTACTCTCCATAGATACGCCTTCCTAACTTTACTCTCCATAGATACGCCTTCCTAACTTTACTCTCCATAGATACGCCTTCCTAACTTTACTCTCCATAGATACGCCTTCCTAACTTTACTCTCCATAGATACGCCTTCCTAACTTTACTCTCCATAGATACGCCTTCCTAACTCTTTACTCTCCATAGATACGCCTTCCTAACTCTTTACTCTCCATAGATACGCCTTCCTAACTCTTTACTGTCTATAGATACACCATCCTAACTCTTTACTCTCCATAGATACGCCTTCCTAACTCTTTACTACTTCCTAACTCTTTACTGTCTATAGATACGCCATCCTAACTCTTTTCTAACTTTACTGTCCATAGATACACCTTCCTAACTCTTTACTCTCCATAGATACGCCTTCCTAACTCTTTACTCTCCATAGATACGCCTTCCTAACTCTTTACTGTCCATAGATACACCTTCCTAACTCTTTACTCTCCATAGATATGCCTTCCTAACTCTTTACTCTCCATAGATACGCCTTCCTAACTCTTTACTGTCCATAGATACACCTTTCTAACTCTTTACTCTCCATAGATACGCCTTTCTAACTCTTTACTCTCCATAGATACGCCTTCCTAACTCTTTACTCTCCATAGATACGCCTTCCTAACTCTTTACTCTCCATAGATACGCCTTTCTAACTCTTTACTCTCCATAGATATGCCTTCCTATGCCTATCTACAGAGTCAAGAGTTAAGTAAATTCAATTAACAAATAAACATCGAATTTAAGATCCTACTTGTAACATAATCGTCCAAACAGCTGTAAATGCACTGAATTGCAAAAGTTTCATGTTTTTAGAAGACTTGTTTAAGTAAATTAAGACCAGTCTGTGGTGTATGTTGGTAACCAGCCTGCGGTGTATGCTGGGGATCGGTATGGTGTATGTTGGTAACCAGCCTGCGGTGTATGCTGGTAATTGGTATGGTGTATGTTGGTAACTAGCCTGCGGTGTATGCTGGTAATTGGTATGGTGTATGTTGGTAACCAGCCTGCGGTGTATGCTGGTAATTGGTATGGTGTATGTTAGTAACTAGCCTGCGGTGTATGCTGGTAATTGGTATGGTGTATGTTGGTAACTAGTCTGCACTGTATGCTGGGGACCTGTCTGTGTAGTGTACTGGGGGACCAGCCTGCGGTGTATGCTGGTAATCGGTATGGTGTATGTTGGTAACCAGCCTGCCGTGTATGCTGGGGACCTGTCTGTGTAGTGTACTGGGGACCAGCATGTAGTGTATGCTGGGGACCTGTCTGTGGTGTATGCTGGGGACCAATCTGTGGTGTATGTTGGTAACCAGCCTGCAGTGTATGCTGGGGACCTGTCTGTGTAGTGTACTGGGGACCAACCTGCGGTGTATGCTGGTAATCAGTATGGTGTATGTTGGTAACTAGTCTGCAGTGTATGCTGGGGACCTGTCTGTGTAGTGTACTGGGGACCAGCATGTAGTGTATGCTGGTAATCGGTATGGTGTATGTTGGTAACCAGCCTGCAATGTATGCTGGGGACCTGTCTGTGTAGTGTACTGGGGACCAGCATGTAGTGTATGCTGGTAATCGGTATGGTGTATGTTGGTAACCAGCCTGCCGTGTATGCTGGGGACCTGTCTGTGTAGTGTACTGGAGACCAGCATGTAGTGTATGCTGGGGACCTGTCTGTGGTGTATGCTGGGGACCAATCTGTGGTGTATGTTGGTAACCAGCCTGCGGTGTATGCTGGGGACCTGTCTGTGTAGTGTACTGGGGACCATCCTGCAGTGTATGCTGGGGACCTGTCTGTGTAGTGTACTGGGGACCATCCTGCAGTGTATGCTGGGGACCTGTCTGTGTAGTGTACTGGGGACCATCCTGCAGTGTATATAGGCAACCAGCATGTGGTGCATAATTGGGACCAGCCTGCGGTGTATGCTGTCATAATCTCCTGCAGTTGTTTGCCTATATGTACGTAATATATTGTACTTGCATGTTATTGTACTATTGTGTAGGTGAAGTGGTCGGAGAATCGTGGCAGCTTTTGCACTAAGGATAATGATACTTTCTGTTGACTTCTAGATTAGTGTCTGGCACAAAACCTTGTTGTGCTGTTTTTACGTCTAGATTGGTGTCTGACAGTAAAACCTTGTTGTGCTGTTTTCACGTCTAGATTGGTGTCTGACAGTAAAACTATGGATGGAATAAGTAACAACTGGTGTGTGTGTGTGTTTTACGTTTATTTATCGTCGCTACCGGTTACCCATATGAGCGACGCCTCCTGAAGAGATTAGTCATTTTAGATTTTTGGAGGATAGTGCAATGATACAGACAGAGACCCATTCCAGAGTCTCCTCTGGTTCTTTTACGTGCACGGTGTAAAGCACCGACACGAGACCTCGGTTTAACGTCCCATCTGAAAGACTGTTAATTTTATTAGGGTCAGACGGGGGATCGAACTGGGGCGTAAAATAAAGGATTAAATGTTTGCTGTTGCCGTGCGACTTGCTCCATTTACGCTGGTCAAAAAAAAAATCTGGGTAAATAGATGTTTTTTTTAATTCTCCATTTGCGATCTTTTCGTTCCATAACGTTGTTTGGGTACATTTGATCATTATCAATATTACAGTTAATCCTTAGAAGTACCCGGTAACAGTATGTGAAGTTCAACATTGCATGCTTTTTGCGAGATTTGAAATGTGTGTCTTTAAGATGAATATTGCCCGAGGGTTATCCAATTATAGGACAAACTGACATAGAATTTATTTAGCAATGGTTTTGTGCGGGGACTAAGTATGTAAATAACTGATAATTATGAGATATGCAATTATGTACTTGCATCTTTAGCTGTCTAGCATTGTGTGCCAGGTGTCTTTGCTGTACATTATTCTGTGACGGTGTTATTTGCATGTGTTGTATTGTTTATAAATGTGCACATCTTATCTCTATGTATGTAGTGAGTAAGCCCTGTATTGAAGCATGCATTATTTATCTATGACTTGAATATTGAAAAATGTCGAATTTCTTCCACCTGAGTTTGGTCACTATACTGTTACAGCTGTTTCTTGCCTTCATTCACCCTGTATGAGACAGCTTTATTTTTATTATTATGGTTTTTTGTATTTTATTATTCATTTAAGTACACAAGTTACAGATATACATGTATACAAACAACAATATACAATGTCTACATAAACTCTGATATACATTGTTCCTACTAAGCGTTATTTAAAGGAGAATAGATGATAGGATTTCTTTGTTTAGATATATATGACACAATACATATTTTGTGCTTTTTTAAAATAATTTTATTGTTTTACATTGAAAAGCTTGACACACTGCATAAAAAGTACCCTCTGTGACCCCCCAATGATCTTGCCAATAATACATACATGGACTGTTAAGACAGTGCGACTTGTAACCTGAATAACTATATTTACCTTGTCCTAGAAGAATATTACGGGGAGATAATCTTATGGCACCTCGTTTCAAGGGAGTCAATCATTGTAACTGATGGGCTTAGTTTATTTGACTGTTATTTTTTTATTTAAAACATGTTTGATAGAAGACGAAGACAGCTTTATTTACAGTGAGACAAATTTGAATTTTTTTTATCTTTTTTAACTTTTTGAGCATACTGTGATACAGTACTGATGTCTGTCCTACGTAATGTGGGTATGGTGTTTATAGCATTTTCATTGTAAGTTTTTTATATATATATATTATAAGAACAAAATAAATTAGAAAAGAAGAGTTTTGATTTAACCCATTCAACCCCAAGTAACTGACATGGACTGGTGCATGATATTTTTAGACCAATAAATGAATAAAAAAATTACCTTTGGACCAGTTCATTGATAAAAATGGGTAATTTTATCTAAAAATAGTAATAATTATTACTGGCAAAAAGTGCAGATCCTGATGAGACGGCTCGTCACGAGCCGGCTCATCTGGATCTACACTTTTCATAAGCCT
Organism: Archivesica marissinica; assembly: GCA_014843695.1. Taxonomy (NCBI): domain Eukaryota; kingdom Metazoa; phylum Mollusca; class Bivalvia; order Venerida; family Vesicomyidae; genus Archivesica; species Archivesica marissinica. The sequence continues at coordinate 30,404,803 of CM026398.1, forward strand.
ATTTAGAGGCCTGTGGGGTTGAAAGGGTTAAACAGTATTTATTGCAAGACATATATCACATATAACATACAACGGCATACATAATGCAACGGATCAAGTAGGAAGCTAAAATTAGCTTTTATATAAACTTTTTCCTTATTATAAAAACATTTTGGTTTTTGTGTGTGTCGCACTTGCATCCCCTCAATTGACAGACACCATATCACAGACACCATATCATTTACACTACGGAGACTTACAAACTGTAGTGCAAACTAACATGTTGAACATGGATAAACATCACCATTTTATATTACAGTATTAGGGGAGAAATAACAAAATTGTATACACTTCAAATTAAGATATATCGAAAAAAATACAAGATGTCGCCTCTTGATTCTATTATTTCTGTTTTGAAAGAATGTTATATGTGAACAGTGTTGGGCAGCGTTTCTTTGCTATTGAAGGTGTGCCTTATAGATTACACTGTTCCAAGGGTGATCTAATACCATGCCCGGCACACAGTAAGTTGCAAATCTGACCCAAATACATTTTAAACACAAAGTGTGATATTGTTTTCTTTGTGTCATTGAAAAGAATAATTAATGTAAATATAAGTAATGAATCGCATTAAACTGTGTAATAATTTCCATCGGGGTATGAACTACATTGAACTTGTTTAAAATTAGCGAAGCAGGGCCTCCACACACTTTAAGCAAATGTATTTCATAGCCTGGTGGAAACTATTAACCTGCGATTCATTCCTTAATTGTAGCCAGATTGTGTTTGTATCTACATTTAATTTTGTATTTCAGTAACGAGTATGACGCGCCCACAGCTGAAAGGCCCAATCTCTGTGACAACGCTTCCGGGAACTGTTAGAGTAGCTTCCCCCCAAGTGGTCAGTATACCACAACACGGTCAGATGGCTAGACAAGTGGTAGCATCTACTGTCGGAGCAGTAAGTGTTCCTATCATCCTGTGTAACCAGTGAAAACATACGGTCTCTACTGTGAAAGTTGGTGCAACGAAACACCAAAAAATTGATTGAGACAACTGCAACTTGCATTCAGATTGATTTTCGTATTCCTACTTTATAGGAAAAATAAGAAAAATTATTATATATTACACATGTGTTAAATGCTCTATGCTCATTTCGTGTACAGCATGCTAAAGATTAAGCATAAACTCTTCAAATGGAAATGTCCAGGGATCATTCTAGAGGGCGATGTGGGCGAAATTGTTGCCCTAGGGACCCTGACTTCGTCCTCTGGGGGCCCCACTTCTCCCTAAAAAAAAATAAAAAAATTGTCTAGTATGATACACTGGCATTATAAAGCACTCCTTCTATTCAAATGTTGTATTTAATGGTTGTACTGTGCATTTTAACCCTATTTTGCAGAAGTATATTAAAGAACACCATTTAAGGAAGCGATCACGCGCTTTCTCACCTCTCCCAAAAATTCTGACCTAGAATGAACCCTTAATGTTAATTATATTGTTGCCCATTATTATGCAATATAGCCTGTTGTGTCATCGTTTGCACAAGTCCCCAAGACGGGCCTCTCTTGCACATGCACACAACTGCAGGATTCCCCATGTGCAGAACTGTAAGCAAATTGTTGGAGGTCATCATTTTGGTATTTATGATGATTTTCTGTAACCTGAGATATAAATGCCAGAGCAATCTTCATGGAAACAAGCGTATATGTATTACTGGGCATACAAATTTGCGAGGATTAAGCGGATAAAGCCGGAGTATGAAGACTGCTCCTGTGTGATGATTGCTTGTATGCCGCTACATGTACATGGCAGTTCATGTTGTAGTGACCTTGCCAATAATACCTGGAGTCGCCATATGAACTAAAATGTTTTTGTTGGACCTTCAGTCCGCCTCCGTGGTCGAGGCGTTACGATCGCTGACTTGTATACCACTGTAACCTATCATCACTGATGGTCACAGGTTCGAGCTCGGGCCGTGTCTCATTTATATAAAAACGTTGGTAATGTCATACGGTTGTGGGTGCACCAAGTACTTGTTAACCACTGGAGCCTGCCCAATAAAGGTGTTGTTAGGTAAACTGCCCGCCGGCGATATAGCCCAAAATGGTGCTGATGCAGGTATAAAACCCAAGCAAACAAACAATAATTGGACTTTAATCCCCAAAACAATGAATAAACAAACATGTTTTGATATTCTTCTTGCAGCAGACGACTGGCGGAGGCCAGATGACGGGCATTGCTGCCCTTGCTGCTGCTGCAGCGGCCACCCAGAAGATACAAGGAACAATCCAGCAACCTATGCACACCCCAGTCTCCAGCATCAAGGTGGTTACACCGACCATAGTTACGCCGCAGGGGGTCAAGGTCACACCTGTCTCGAGACAGATTGGTATGTTCTATGTCCCTATCAGCCCTCTTTAGAGTAGTACAGATAGATCTGCAGATATTGATAAACACCTTTAATGGAGTCCGGTTAGAGCTGCAGATATGGATAAATGCCTTCAATAGAGTCCGGTTAGAGCTGCAGATATGGATAAATGCCTTCAATGGAGTCCCGTTAGAGCTGCAGATATAGATAACTGCCTTCAATGGAGTCCCGTTAGAGCTGCAGATATAGATAAATGCCTTCAATAGAGTCCGGTTAGAGCTGCATATATGGATAAATGCCTTCAATGGAGTCCGATTAGAGCTGCAGATATAGATAAATGCCTTCAATGGAGTCCCGTTAGAGCTGCAGATATAGATAAATGCCTTCAATGGAGTCCGGTTAGAGCTGCAGATATAGATAAATGCCTTCAATGGAGTCCGGTTAGAGCTGCAGATATAGATAAATGCCTTCAATGGAGTCCGGTTAGAGCTGCAGATATAGATAAATGCCTTCAATGGAGTCCCGTTAGAGCTGCAGATATAGATAAATGCCTTCAATGGAGTCCGGTTAGAGCTGCAGATATAGATAAATGCCTCGTAATACGCTATTGACAAATACAAGCATAATGTGACTTGGTTAGTCCACAGGAACTTGAAATTTTATCCATAAGCCACCAATGGTCTTGTACCTCTATCCTAGGACCCCCCTCTATTAATTTTTTTAATAGAGGGTGGGGGTTCCTAGGATAGAGGTACAAGACCTTTGGTGGCTTATAAATGGATAAAATTTCAAGTTCCTGTGGTTAGTCCAAGATGGCCACCTCCATAATTTTCTATTTGAATCAACCCGTCATAATGTGCAATTTTCAAAATTCGTTCACTACATTTTATTGTTATAAATATGAAATTTCTTAATTGTCTTCTTTTAATTTCAGCTGGTACAACCATTGGCTCTGGCAACCAAACAATCAGAGTAGCTCCCCCTGGCAGCACGATAATACGAGCAGCAAGTGGCGCCCAGCTGACGCCCGGCTCGAAACAGATCATCACAGTACACAAAGCAGGCAATGTGAGCCACGGAACTGGCACCGGACAGCCACAGATTGTCACTCTAGTGAAGACTTCACAGGGAATGACTGTAGCAACTGTAAGACATTACTGTACATCCTCCTATGCTTCCCAACTAGCCCGGTTTAATCAAGACTGTCCCGCTAGACTTTCCAAAATCTACTGAGTGAAGATGAATGACCTTGAATTTTTGTTTTGTGTGTAGTCAAACCTGTGATTGTGGTCACCTCTATTAAGCAGCCAACCTGTATTAAGCAGCCAGGTTCCAGATTCACTGTTGTTTTATTATACATTTGACCTCTATTAAGCAGTCACCTGTGCTAAGCAGCCACTTTCTGTGATTCCATTGGCTGGCTGCTTAATACAGGGTTCACTGTATTGAAATTTCAATTCACATTAATTTGTCAAATTTTGATAACATCCTAAAGCTTTAAAGAGACATTACAGTGATTGTATACACAATGACAAGTCACAACAACTATATTTCTGTATTATTCTAAGATGTTTAGAGCAAATACAATTTACACAATGTATTCGATACTCGTATAAGAACTTACACTCGTGATATCATACCATATTTTATGAAGAGAGATTTGGCATTTTGCTAATAAGCGAGCCATTTTAACCATAAATTTAGAGAGAACAAAGTCTGTTTGCCAGTATACTTCTGAGCCTTATTACATCTCAAGGTGCATCCATACGCCATAGTAAATCCCGATAATCAAACAACTCCACGCGAATAATCAACACAATACTTTTAATCACGATATGCCGATAGTGGTATGTAGCATTTTATTGATTTACGCTGTTGATTTTCAACAAATAAACATTACACACATTATATTATTATGTCGAATGTGTAAAGCATGCTGTCATGCCACGACCAATCAGAATCCTTACAGGTTGTATTACACGTGTGTACATTCACGATAATATGTGATGGCTGTATTAGACGGAATACAAGCAAAGTTATGTGATAAAAGCGTTTACCGATAAGTCTCTTTGTGATAATAATATCTTCAGGAATCGGGTTCGAAATAGAAAAATCTTTTTCTGCATAAAAATGATTACCGGTATGATCAAATTCTATATGCTGATATAATTATATAAAATAAATAAATTTATTATCTAGTCCTAATGATTGATGCATAATTTATGAACTTGGCAGTATTACGAGTACATCGTGTTGAATATTCTGAAATGGCCACGTTGTTACGGTCGTGACTTCAAACCACTTGCCCCGCACTGCTATAGGTTCGAATCCCACATGTGGTGTCGATTATATTTCATGTGATGAAGCTATCCAGCTGTGGTAGGTTGGTGGTTCTACCCGGGTGCACATCCGTGCTTGCAATACTACACGAGGAGCACCCGTGGTCTTCCTCCACCAATAATAATTGGAGAGTTGCCCTATGACATTAGCTGTTGGTGCGACTTTAAACCCCAAAAACAGAAACAAATATTGCGACACGATTTGTTCAAACTTATTAATGTTAGGCCAATGATTATACACGGAAATACTACACCTCACTGAAACTGTGGTTGTTACAGGGAGATGACTTGTAGAAAGGTTAACAGGTCCAGTGGGTTAATACATTTGGCTGCAAATGCAGGGAATACAGGTCCGATCGCCTGCCACGCCATAATAATATTAAGTCTTTCAGATGGTACTGTAGTCCGAGGTTTCATGTATCGGTGCTATACATCAGGCATGTAAAAGAACCAGGGATGTTTCTGGAATTCGGGCATCATCTGTATCTCACTATCCTCCAAATATTAAAGCAACTAATATATTTCAGGAAGTTGTAAGAATTAGTTTCGCAATTGAGCTGAAATAAATTTGTATACAGTAGAGGTGTAATGATAGGTCGACCTATCGATAGGTCGCGATAGTGGAGCTGGCGATAGCAATAGGTCGATAGCAAAACTCAAGTCGATAACTATCGCCGATAGTCCATCGAACTATCGATAGTTCGTTTAAAATTCAATTTTGTCGAATGTTTTCACTTACAATTGACAGCGATGCTTTTGAAAGTGAAAGTAACTACTCCAGTTCACACAGGCGCAATTTGATTGTATTGTGTACCCGCTGAAAGCTCCCTGGCGATATGATCGCGCAATTGCCCTAGAGGGGTGCGGTAAATGGTCAATACCCCATAGTGTACTAGACGACCGCTATGCAATCGTAACTTCTCGGACGCCCGGAATACAGGCATTTCAGGGAAGACTGGAAGCAGTGAACTGTGTATGACAATGGCATGTGTCATGATGAGATTGATGACGAGTAATGACAAGTTAAATGTTATCCTCCTGCCGGGTACATGTGCCATGCGCAGACGGTGTAGATCCAGATCTGCCTGCGGATGCGCAGGCTGATCTGGAGCAACACTGTTCGCATATGGCATGTGACAAATGCTACCTGTGGCAAGTTAAGAGTTAGACATGTTTGTTTAAGTTTCATACTGTTTTTTTAAAAGTTTCATACTAAGTATAAGTCAGTGTTCTAGCTACTTAACCTATTCTCATCATCATCATCAATCCTCTTCACCCCGGTTGGGGTATAGGGCCTTCCTAACCTATTCTAGTCATATTAAACTCTTTTTTGCATTGATATAGATTCATTAAATCAGTGTCAAACCAATATTGCATATTACCTGTGTTTAACCAAACTATCGCAATAGTATCGTGATAGCATAGTGACTATCGCAATAGTATCGTGATAGTATTTTCAACTATCGTGATACTATTGTGATAGTCATTTTGGCCTCAATAGTCACCTCTAGTATACAGTTAAACACCTGTGTTAGTGGTCACCTCTATTAAGGAGCCAACCTGTATTAAGCAGCCAGTTTCCAGATTCTTAATATATTGTTTTATTATACATTTGACCTCTATTAAGCAGCCACCTGTGCTAAGCAGCCACTTTCTGTGATTCCCTTGGCTGGCTGCTTAAGACAGGTTTGACTGTAAACTAACACAAAAGTTATTAGTCTGACCTCTTATGTGCATGGAACAATATTTAGCAATGTTGGATCCTACTTCAGCAAATTTCCATCTTATGCTTTATAAAGCTCCCAATTTTTCATTGCAGACAAAGGGAGGAACTCTGCCGCATGGTGCTACTATAGTAAAGCTGGTCACATCTCAGGCGGGCAGTCATGGTAAGCCAACCGCTATCATCACAAGTCAGGGCCACACAGGACATACACCATCCAACATCATAGGTCTCAGCTCGGTGCAACCACAGATGGCCAGACCTGCAGGCGTAAGTCCTTTTGTCCACTTTTGAAAACAGTGTAGCCTCTTGTTGCCGAGTGGTTGTGATCATCAACTACAAATCATTTGCCACTCACCGTCTCGATGTCTTTTGGAAGGTCTATGGTTTTACCTGGGCATCCACCCATTCCTGAATAATTGCTGATAGGGGAACCTTTTTACTTTTACATTGGAAGTAATAAATTCTGAGTCATCTTCTATCAAGTATCATATTTTGGGGTTTATTCCTTACTGTGCTGGAAACGAGTTTTAATCGTTTTTTCAAACAACATGGGGCCCGATCAGATGGCACAGACTGATAACATATGGTGTTTGCTATTCGGATAGTGGAACTAAGACACTTAGCTGAATAGCAAACAACATTGATCCTGATCAGACACACTGCTACCCCATTGTTACGCTGTGACTGATCGGGATCTATGTTGTTTGCTCATTCCCTCCAATTTATTCAGAACTTTAAGGGTTAATATATTGCACCTATTAATGTTTGATCCCCGGCCATTCTAGTATTTCTCTTTATTAATGTTTCCGTCAAGACCAAAATGTGGTGCAGTGTTCTGTGCTTTACACAGGCATACAGAATGTGGTGCAGTGTTCTGTGCTTTACACAGGCATACATAATGTGGTGCAGTGTTCTGTGCTTTACACAGGCATACAGAATGTTGTGCAGTGTTCTGTGCTTTACACAGACATACAGAATGTGATGCAGTGTTCTGTGCTTTACACAGGCATAAATGTGGTGCAGTGTTCTGTGCTTTACACAGGCATACATAATGTGGTGCAGTGTTCTGTGCTTTACACAGGCATACAGAATGTGGTGCAGTGTTCTGTGCTTTACACAAGCATACAGAATGTGGTGCAGTGTTCTGTGCTTTACACGGGCATACATAATGTGGTGCAGTGTTCTGTGCTTTACATAGGCATACAGAATGTTGTGCAGTATTCTGTGCTTTACATAAGCATACAAATGTGGTGCAGTGTTCTGTGCTTTACATAGGCATACAAATATGGTGCAGTGTTCTGTGCTTTACATAAGCATACAGCATGTTGTGCAGTATTCTGTGCTTTACACAGGCATACATAATGTGGTGCAGTGTTCTGTGCTTTACATAAGCATACACATGTGGTGCCGTGTTCTGTGCTTTACATAGGCATACAAATGTGGTGCAGTGTTCTGTGCTTTACACAGGCATACATAATGTGGTGCAGTGTTCTGTGCTTTACATAAGCATACAAATGTGGTGCAGTGTTCTGTGCTTTACATAGGCATACAAATGTGGTGCCGTGTTCTGTGCTTTACATAAGCATACAGAATGTTGTGCAGTATTCTGTGCTTTACACAGGCATACATAATGTGGTGCAGTGTTCTGTGCTTTACATAAGCATACAAATGTGGTGCAGTGTTCTGTGCTTTACATAGGCATACAAATGTGGTGCAGTGTTCTGTGCTTTACACAAGCATACAGAATGTTGTGCAGTATTCTGTGCTTTACACAGGCATACATAATGTGGTGCAGTGTTCTGTGCTTTACATAAGCATACAAATGTGGTGCAGTGTTCTGTGCTTTACACAGGCATACAAATGTGGTGCAGTGTTCTGTGCTTTACATAGGCATACAAATGTGGTGCAGTGTTCTGTGCTTTACACAAGCATACAGAATGTTGTGCAGTATTCTGTGCTTTACACAGGCATACATAATGTGGTGCAGTGTTCTGTGCTTTACATAAGCATACAAATGTGGTGCAGTGTTCTGTGCTTTACACAGGCATACAAATGTGGTGCAGTGTTCTGTGCTTTACACAAGCATACAGATGAAATAGATGGCCTGATTAACAAGAGTATGGTACCGCGTCCGTCTCTTCTATTCTATGACGGCTCATAATAGTATTGCAGGGCTGTAAAACAATAAAGAACTCTAAAAAAATGTATTGCGTAGAGGCTGGTTATTGGCAGGTGTTTTAATGTCGGGTTATATCTCGTTGTATTTCCGGGTATCCCCATATATTTACCGTGTCATAGGTGTAAGCATCGCGAAGAGCGAGTATTAAATACAACAACATTTATTGTTCCGAAGTCGAAATAGTGTAAGATATAGTGGGATTTAAAGATTCACACGCCCACAAATTTAAGAAACCACTAGATTGTAAAATGTAACCAGTATTGGCACATTTTATTTTCTAGCAAACCCAGACAAAGACAGTGATTCGAACCATACCATCATCTATGATCTCAACCATGAAAGCCGGACAAACTGGACTCCAGACCACACAAGGGGGAGCCAAAACCATCGTCATTGCAGCTCCCAAGGGCGGAGTAGGACAGACTCCAACCAAGATCCTATCTTCCATGCCCAAGCTCGCTGGTCAGGGTAACACCCAATTTATAGTGGTCAGTCCACAAGGCAGCAGTGTAGTCACGCCAGGCGGAGCTTCCATAGCATCAGCGATAGGTAAACATCTCTCTGTACATACCTCAGAATTGATTCTAAAACCGAAATTGAGTAATATGAAAATCATCAAAAACTCTTCAAAGCTTTGATACCGAAGCCCAGGGATCATTCTAGAGGGCGATGTGGGCGAAATTGTCGCCCTAGGGACCCTGACTTCGCCCTCTGGGGGCCCCACTTCTCCCGTAAAATTTATTTTTTGGTTTTACGATTTTCAAACAAAATGTTGTCTAGTAAGATACACTGGCCCATTATAAAGCACTCCTTCTATTCAAATGTTGTATTTAATGGTTGTACTGTGCATTTTAACCCTATTTTGCAGAAGTATATTAAAGAACACCATTTAAGGAAGCGATCACGCGCTTTCTCACTTCTCCCAAAAATTCTGACCTAGAATGAACCCTGCGAAGCCTATGTTTTTATTTTGATATAACTTGTGTGTGAATAATATTTATACTCGTGTTGGATGCAGCATGTCGTGTAGTACGCTGATCTACTTTTAGCCCTGTACTCCGCATGAACGCCATACAACACCCTTATCGCTTCCCACATATAGCCGCTCCGCACCGTTATCTATTCCCGTAGATGGGTATGTTGGTTGTTATTGCTTATCAGCAGTATGGAGATTAAATAAGAGTTGGCATCTTCTGTTGTGGAGTAAATGGTTAACCAGGGTTCCCTCTGTCTGAATGTTTGTCTGCGCCACTTCTGTCGCCAATTGAAAAATACTGGAGCCAATTTAAAAAACTTGGAGCCAACTAAGAGCCATATAGTTCACAAATAAATATATGAAGCCATGTATTTGACAAAATATGTGCCAAAAAAAGTTGCGCCAAATATTTTCGCCTATTAACAAAATTTAGCACCAATATTTGTTATTTGTCGCAATTGGCGACCGGCAGCGGGAACCCTGGTTAACCCAAGATGTTGCGATTAAAACTTTAAAATAACTATAACCTCTGTAAAAATAATGAATGGAGCAGACATTTTACTAGTTAGTGTAGTTTATACAAATTTCTATTTTAGCTCAATGGCAAAATTATTTTTAAAACATTAGAGTAATCACTCTTTAAGACCTCATTCCTGGCGGAATCCATCGCCATAAGGGAGAAAGAAGAGGCAGTGTGCCTTGCCTAAGGGCACAATTGTAACGGCTAAAGCTTGGCGCAAACTCCGGGCCTTTCACACCCGAAGCTACCGCACTATCACGACTTCCACTATACTATTTGTATTGTCATTAGAATTGTCGATATCACCGCTGACTTTATTTTGCAGCTGGTCAGCACAAGACTATAAATGTGTCAGCGCTGCAGCAGAGCCTAGGTGGGGTAGTAGGGTCCCAACAGATCGTCACAGCAAAACCAAACATAACAGTAGTTACACAAGCAGGTACGTCAGTTATCTGTGGTCGACGTTTGGCGAATGCCGATCATTTGCTACTCGACTTTCTTTGACCAATGTTTATTGGAGTAGCGCATTTGTCAAATTCAATCGCCAGTCTGAACACCGCAGTAATGCATGAGTTATGGTCCTTGGGTTGTTTACAATTTTACTTGAAACAAGGGGGTGGTCGGGCATTCTTTACTTATATGAGCGATACAAAAGCTTAAGCAAGTCATCTCATGAAGCCAAATGTCAGAATTAAAGTTATTTGGTACATTTCTTGATCTTGTGACTCTACCAAAAATAAATAAACTGAAGATTGTACAGCCCACAGTGGTACAGGTTTGTCTTAAAATTATCTGAAACCAACAGTCAGAATTAAGAGTTATTTGGTACCTTATATTTTTATGAGGCCTCCAGCGGGTGGGAAAACCTTGTGAACATGCTATAGAGACTATATTTTTGACCCAGCATTCATTAAGCTTGGGTCATAGGAGAGTAGTTGAACTCTGCCAAATTTGATCAGTGGCAATGGAGGTCATAGAGTCAAAAGTGGCGAGTGGTTATGGTTATGGTCATTGACTTCAAATCACTTGCCCCTCATTGCTGGAGGTTCGATTCCCGCTGGGTGTGTCGGAATTATTTCAAGTTAGGAAGTTATCCAGCTTGCTTGTGGATGGTCGGTGGTTCTACCGGGTGCCTGTCTGTGCCGAAAATACTGCTCAGAGGAGCACCCGGAGTATTCCTACATAAATAATAGTCTCGAGATTCACCATATTGCCCAAGCTGTTGGTGCGAATTTAAACCCCAAAAACAAAAAAACAGCATCAAATTGAGTCTCGTTGTACTCGGGTGAGCGAAATAGGACCTTAGCACTCAGAAGGACCACATGTTTGCTTTTTTTATACTTTTTAACAACTTATATTAATCACTCTCGTTGGCTCGGATGAAAGCGTATATGTGGTCATTCATGTGGGAGGAAAACGGAGTACCCGGAGAAAACCCACCTGTCCGATCTGGCGACCATCGGACCACTTGTTTGCTTTTGGATTCACCCGTTCTTTAATTTAAGTAATTGCGATTTGTAATTTTCTTGAAGATGGATTGCAATCTTTTGTGGCACAATGTTTTAGTTATCGGGGTGTGCCAATCATTTAGATTCCACAGTGCAAGAAGCAGAATGCATGTATTTCGTGTCTACCATCGAGTTTGGTTGTTGACTTCACTTGCTTTATGTTGATTGCAGGCGGTGCTCACCAGATCATCAGAACAATACCAGCTTCCCAACTCATAGCCTCAGCTAATGCCTCGGCATCATCTCTCCTCGGTGGCGCTACTCAGCCCAATGTCTCTATGATTACCGGCGGACAGATTGGATCATCGGCCATCCACGTTGCGACAGCACATCCAACAACTCCCAGACCTGTACAGATAACCATTACACCGCAAGGGCAGGTTGCAACTACACCAATCGTCGTACAAGCTCCAGAACCATACGAAGACGATGGTACTGATGGTGCATGTACAGATGGAATTCATTGTGGAACTCCGCCCCCTCAAGAATGTACAGATGGAATTCATTGTGGAACTCCGCCCCCTCAAGAATGTACAGATGGAATTCATTGTGGAACTCCGCCCCCGCAAGAATGTACAGATGGAATTCATTGTGGAACTCCGCCCCCTCAAGAATGTACAGATGGAATTCATTGTGGAACTCCGCCCCCACAAGAATGTACAGATGGAATTCATTGCGGAACTCCGCCACCATCAGAAAATACACACTTTATTCCTATCAAAAATGATGAATGTACAGATGGAATTCATTGCGGAACTCCGCCCCCACAAGAATGTACAGATGGAATTCATTGCGGAACTCCGCCCCCACAAGAATGTACAGATGGAATTCATTGCGGAACTCCGCCCCCACAAGAATGTACAGATGGAATTCATTGCGGAACTCCGCCCCCACAAGAATGTACAGATGGAATTCATTGTGGAACTCCACCCCCACAAGAATTTACAGATGGAATCATTGTGGAACTCCGCCCCCCCAAGAATACAGTGAATTCATAACCCACCACCCTGGAACTCCACCCCCCCAGAATGTACAGATGGAATTCATTGTGGAACTCCACCCCCGCAAGAATGTACAGATGGAATTCATTGTGGAACTCCACCCCCGCAAGAATGTACAGATGGAATTCATTGTGGAACTCCACCCCCGCAAGAATGTACAGATGGAATTCATTGTGGAACTCCACCCCCGCAAGAATGTACAGATGGAATTCATTGTGGAACTCCACCCCCGCAAGAATGTACAGATGGAATTCATTGTGGAACTCCACCCCCGCAAGAATGTACAGATGGAATTCATTGTGGAACTCCACCCCCGCAAGAATGTACAGATGGAATTCATTGTGGAACTCCACCCCCGCAAGAATGTACAGATGGAATTCATTGTGGAACTCCACCCCCGCAAGAATGTACAGATGGAATTCATTGTGGAACTCCACCCCCGCAAGAATGTACAGATGGAATTCATTGTGGAACTCCACCCCCGCAAGAATGTACAGATGGAATTCATTGCGGAACTCCTCCACCAGAAGGTAATGCAGACGAAGAAAACCAAGAAAATGTTGCTGAAACAGATGACCAAGAAACCAGTGTATCGCAGGAAGTTGAAAATGCAGAGGTAGAAGCGGGCCAGGAACCAACAGATGATCTTCCAGTTACACAGGTACTGTGATTAATGTTTTATGAGCTTGGAAACGTAAGTGGTTACTAACGATATTGATAATTTACAGTTCTCTAGCTAAGATTGAAATGGATCTTTTTTAACAAATCTGAATGTTGCAATCAAATCACATACCTGTCCAATTCTTTCATTTGGCTGCCTTGCAAAAGGTTGGTGATTTTATACATGTGCCTGAATTAATGTCTGTTTGGGTAGATCTCAGATTGTCCCCACCAACAACAACTGTTGTCCCCACCAACAACAACTGTTGTCCCCACCACCAACAACTGTTGTCCCCACCAACAACAACTGTTGTCCCCACCAACAACAACTGTTGTCCCCACCACCACCAACAACTGTTGTCCCCACCACCAACAACTGTTGTCCCCACCACCAACAACTGTTGTCCCCACCACCAACAACGGTTGTCCCTACCACCAACAACTGTTGTCCCCACCAACAACAACTGTTGTCCCTACCACCAACAACTGTTGTCCGCACCAACAACAACTGTTGTCCCCACCACCAACAACTGTTGTCCCCACCACCAACAACTGTTGTCCCCACCACCGACAACTGTTGTCCCCACCAACAACAACTGTTGTCCCCACCACCAACAACTGTTGTCCCCACCAACAACAACTGTTGTCCCCACCAACAACAACTGTTGTCCCCACCACCACCAACAACTGTTGTCCCCACCACCAACAACTGTTGTCCCCACCACCAACAACTGTTGTCCCCACCACCAACAACTGTTTCCCCACCACCAACAACTGTTGTCCCCACCAACCAACACTGTTGTCCGCACCAACAACAACTGTTGTCCGCACCAACAACAACTGTTGTCCCCACCACAACAACAACTGTTGTCCGCACCAACAACAACTGTTGTCCCCACCACCAACAACTGTTGTCCCCACCACAACACTGTTGTCCCCACCACCAACAACTGTTGTCCCCACCACCACACAACTGTTGTCCCCACCACCACAACGGTTGTCCCTACCACAACAACTGTTGTCCCCACCAACAACAACTGTTGTCCCTACCACAACAACTGTTGTCCGCACCAACAACAACTGTTGTCCCCACCACCAACAACTGTTGTCCCCACCACCAACAACTGTTGTCCCCACCACCAACAACTGTTGTCCCCACCACCAACAACTGTTGTCCCCACCACCAACAACTGTTGTCCCCACCACCAACAACGGTTGTCCCTACCACCAACAACTGTTGTCCCCACCACCAACAACTGTTGTCCCCACCACCAACAACTGTTGTCCGCACCAACAACAACTGTTGTCCGCACCAACAACAATTATTACCTAATGCTCTATATAACTTGTAATTCGTTATTTTTGCCTGTTTCAGTGCATTTTTTATCCTTCGCTCACGTCTGGGCAACAGATCGAACTGTTGACCGGGCAATAGTTTGAACTTTTTCATACTAGACTTTTGAACCAATCATACTCTGAGTATGCTTTCACTGTGCGCAGTAGGATGCGCAATAGGGTGTTATGGAAGTCAAAGTAAAAAATACGTCCCGAATACATTTTAGCTCTGACTGCGCTTGAAGTCATCGATATACATTATGTGAAGCCCTCCTTTCCGTTCATTAATTCCTTTCCGTATTTTATTGCATACTTACCGGCGTACCGGCTTTTAGACCAAAACCAAGCGTTTACAAATGATGATTGATTAGTCATCAGCCGACAAACTGGGAAAAACAGAAATTTATCTTGAATTATGGCCCAGGCTAGGTTTGAAGACATGCCTGAGGATGTTTTTTGAGTTAGTCAAATATTATAGAATATAAGGTATGTACAACAGTTATATAGTGCATTAGGTAATAAAACAAGTTATTTCATGGGTGTTTGGGGAACAGTCAAAACTATACGGCCGAGGGCAGCAGTTCGAAATGTCTTCCCTGATACCGAGGGTCAATAGTTTTGACTGTTCCCCAAACACCCATGGAATAACTGTATACTGTTGTCCCCACCAACAACAACTGTTGTCCCCACCAACAACAACTGTTCATGTTCCCCAAGTTGTCAGTGCATGTTTAAACAGAAAACAAGCAAAACAATGTTGACAAATTATCTCAATTTTATCGTATATTCGAAATACTATAGCCCATTACTAAGATAGCAAAATTGTAAGATCTCCACGAAATTGTGAAAGTTGATCTGACGGACACAGTAAACAGTCTATGCAAACACAAGTTACTTATGTAGACGTCGGTCAGTTACAGCCCCTGAATACTCCCTAAAAGTAGATAGGTCCTATTAAGTGTTTTTATCGTTGTTTTCTTTGCACATTATGCTAGCAATTTTATCCCACTATTGCTTCTTATGATTATTAAATTACTATATCTTGACAGATCTCCTACAGTATATGCAATGGGTACTTATTTGTAAAACAATGTTATCAGTTAATTAACATGATTTTGATAAAATAGCATTTATCATACCGCAACATCTGGTTAGGGAACAACAGTAAAAACAAAGGATCCCAACTAAAATGACCTCTTTACATTTTGGGATAATTCAGACTTTATCTGCCAAGGGAGGTAATAGAAAATAAGAGATGTCTCTCATTGCAACTGAAGACTTGTTCTTTCCATCATTGAATACAGAACTGGAAGCAATAACCACAAGAGGTTGAAATGCCATCAATTTATATTATCGACTTACAAAAAGTGTTACAAAGTGGGGGTACTATTGTAGATATTTACACGTGTTTAAATACTTTTTATTTTTGATCTTGCTCGTCTACTGTATTGGTGGGTTTGGTGGATGGGGTAAGGTATGTTTTAGTATTTCTTTATTGTTTGAGAGTTCAAACACAGTATATACGATTTGTGTGATTTTCTTTCAGCTTGACGAACTAGCTGCTGAAAATGGAGCAACTACAGCAGCGACTAATGATTCCGAGACCATGCTTGAAGATCCTGCTGCAGACGATGATGAAGTAGAGCAGCAACCACTTGGTAATATCATCAATATGTATTATTATGTATACTATGCGGCTCTTCAGTCGCTGGTTTATCTATCATCTCCCTTGTCAGATAAAGTCTGATATACTGTCAAACCTGTGTTAGTGGTCACCTCCATTAAGCAGCCAACCTGTATTAAGCAGCCAGTTTCCAGATTGCCAATCTATTGTTTTATTATACAATGTCCCTATATTAAGCAGCCACCTGTGCTAAGCAGCCACTTTCTGTGATTCCCTTGGCTGGCTGTTTGACAGGTTTGACTGTATCCCCTAATGTATATTGGTCCTTTTTGTTGGAATCCTTTGTAGTTTTTTTACTGTTGTTCCCTAACCAGATGTTGTTGTATGATAAATGTAACTTTATCAAAATCATGTTGATTAATTTATAAAAAAAATTTAAAATTAAGTGTCCATTGGTTATCAGGGATCATTCTAGAGGGCGATGTGGGCGAAATTGTCGCCCTAGTGACCCTGACATCGCCCTCTGGGGGCCCCACTTATATATATTTTTGGTTTTTACAATTTTCAAACAAAATGTTGTCTAGTAAGATACACTGGTCCATTATAAAGCACTCCTTCTATTCAAATGTTGTATTTAATGGTTGTACTGTGCATTTTAACCCTATTTTGCAGAAGTATATTAAAGAACACCATTTAAGGAAGCGATCACACGCTTTTTCACTTCTCCCAAAAATTCTGACCTAGAATGAACCGTGGGTTATACTGTAGAATATCTGTAATTATATAAGATGAGACAATGGATGAAGATTGATTGCATGTGGTGCAAAGAAAACCAGGATGAAAATAGAGGAAACCTATTAAAATGACCTATGCTCACTTAAGAGTATTCAGGGGGCAGGCAGAAACTAACGAATGTTTCTCATTGGAAATTAAAACATTGCATAATAAGAAACGTGACACAGTCTGAGCTGGGATTTATCGTGGACCAATTGAAACATGGTTCAACAAAATGCTCAGTACTACCAAGAAATTAACACGCATGAACAAAGCTCATAGCAAAATATCCATCTAAATTTGTAAGCAAAATGATAAAATATGCAGAACATTATTGTGAAATTGCGGAACAGATGTAATTCATCCTAATATTCTGGACGTGGCATTGCCCCTTCATAATATCTTGCTAATGCAAAAAAAAAATGGACTGTCCAATTAGCACGCTCGCTTCTCACCAATGCGACCCGGGTTCAATTCTCGGACCGGGAAGTATGCGAGATGGCACGGTGGTCGCCAGATCGGACAGGTGTGTTTTCTCCGGGTACTCCGGTTTCCTTCCACACGAATGACCACACTTACGCTTTCATCCGCGCCAACGAGAGTGATTAATATAAGTTGTTAAAACTTGCTTCGCAATCGTTGTAAAATAAATAACAAAAAAATGGACTATAGTCTGTTCCACTTACTCACGGAATCTTGATGTATTGTCTTGCTGTTATACTGATGTAGTTATAACAAAGTGACAGATGGTATGCTACTTGTATTTACAGGGGATGGAGAGGATGACGAAATGAAAGAAGAACCAATGGAGACTGGTGACGAGCCTCATGTTGAACAAGCACAGGTACTCACAGTTCATAGTATGAATATGGTATCCCCTTGGAACGGGTGACTCGTCCACCTTACATCGAGTGACTCATCCACCTTACATCGGGTAGGGTGACTCGTCCACCTTGCATCCGGTGACTCGTCCACCTTACATCGGGTGACTCGTCCACTTTATATTTCACTTGTGTCGCTCACTTTAGTGGAAAGCAAGAGATAGCAGTCACTGTTTTGGTGACGGCGCTGTCAACTATTATACTAAATAACCATCCAATTTAAAGCTTTGATAGGTTGTTTACTGTTCGAACAGGTTATTCCCTTCTCTCCTAACCCCAAGTCCCATCCCAAAAGTAAGCCATAAACTTGAATGACTTTTATGTTAGCGCATAATGGGGCTTTAACCACTGAAGAATCCATTTCTTTTGCAGGCCGAGAGTGAACAGAGTATAGACCCAGTCACTGGCCTCCACAACGGTATGCCAGTGCAGCTCGACACCTCTACTAGCAGCGGTCTTCTAGGCCAGTCTGTCTCGCTGCCCGACCAGATCTTTGCCACACCAAACTCGGGTCATGACACGTCCAGCACGGATATCAAACCTGAAGACCTGCTCCTGCCGAAGTCGGAGCCGATTGATCTCGGACTACTCACACAAATCACCCAAATCACACAAGCGTCTGACTCTGGTCAAGGTAGGCTTTTCTGTGTCATTCTTCAAGAAGATACAAGTTCATGTTCAGGTGCTACTGGTAAACATATATTTGGATGTATATCTGGTTCACGTGTTTTAATAATGTTAACTGTGTAGAAAAAAATATCGGTGCGAAATAAAATTGATAATTTCATGGTTTTAATTTTTTTTTACTTATCTTTAGTAATCAATTCACGATTGAAGCCTCGATTTACATGGCTACAGTGAAACTGTTGTATGTGTATACAGTGAAACCCCTCCAAGCCGTAACCACCTTCAGACCACAGGATAAATTTGGCTTGGAAGGGTTTTTGGTTTAGATGGTTTTTCGGAGGAGGGCGCGGTAAAGTTTTTAACATATTTTATGTATAAATATTTGAACAAGAAATTACTAAATTTTTAATGGTAAAAATATTTCTTTGGGATGTTGGGTAACATTTTGAACAAATTTCTACATTACATGTCTACATCCCCGCGAGGGGTTTGACATAAAAGAAAGATAGATAGATGTATAAACTAAGAATTTGATAAAACAGTTTCACGATAAAATATCAGTCTGAAATAAAATTGATAACTTCATGGTTTTAATTTACTTATCTTTAGTGTTTACATTTCTACTAAGTTTGATATTGCTGTTATGTCAATTAGATCCGGCTTCAAGTTTCAAATGATTCCATTGATGTGTGAGTTCTCTACTTGATTGTCAGTCACTGTGGACGTGGGGTCCATAGACATGTGTGTACGTACATAGTCTGTATATCCAAGTATATGGATTAGCCTATGGAATGTGCAAACAACATAGATCCAGATCAGCCGTTGCAGATCAGGATCTATGTTGTTTGCTATTCAGCCAAGTGTTTTAGCTCCACTATCTGAATAACAAACAGCATAGAGCCTGATCAAACGGCACATTCTTTAGTCGTGATTGGCAGGTTACGCAGGTTAATGTTGAAAGTGATCAGATCTTCTGCCATACAACACAATTTATTTATCAACCGGGTGTATGCGATCCAGTAAATACGGTAAATGATAGAGGACTTAAACCAGACCTTGTAAATACAGAGAAGTTTAATATTAAGTTAAATATAAGACTAAGAGCGTGCAGGTTTTATTTGAGTCTTGTACTGTTAATGCTGTCAAAGAGCAGCCAGGCATGGGAGTGATGAATAATGGCTGTTTACTCAAGGAAACTGTTCAATAGAGGTGGGAATGCTGTAAGTTGCTGTTGAATACAGGTTGGCAACTTAATGAAGGTGACTGCTAACACAGGTTTTACTGTATTTAACTTTAACCGATTTTTGCCGCCTCGGCTTAGTGTCGTATGAAATAATTACTTCCTGACCTCAAAATAGAGAGAGGTGGGACAGCTCGGAGAGACTACTTCTCCCAAGTTACACTCTAGAAACTGATTTATCTTGTAGTTTTTAACACGATATTGTTGTTTAATTTACAGATCCCCTTGCCACCCTAGCGATGGCCGCCGCCTCATCTGCAGGAGCTGTAACCAGTATTAAACAAGAGCCAATCAAACCACCGCAGGTAACATATTTGTACCACCATTCATGCTTATCCGTCCTACCGTATCCTCGCTTCATCCGCAAAACGGTAACACCTCATAATCGCATGTTTGTGACACTTTACAGTAGCACCAATAATTGTAATTGTATGACCCTTTGATGATTTTAAGGATTTCTGACTCTTGATCTACTCCCATTAATTATCTTAACCCTTTCCTTCATAGAGATTTAGGTTAATATACTATTATATCTCCATACAAACGACAACCATTTAGCTATCATGCAGTGGATAAGTAGTCACCATATCTATCCCACCTCCATAGATATTACTGGGACTACATGAGATTTAGGTTAATATACTATTATATCTCCATACAAACGACAGCCGTTTAGCTATCATGCAGTGGATAAGTAGTCGCCGTATCTATCGCACCTCCATAGATATTACTGGGACTATATAGAGATTTAGGTTAATATACTATTATATCTCCCTACAAACGACAACCATTTAGCTATCATGCAGTGGATAAGTAGTAGCCATATCTATCCCACCTCCATAGATATTACTGGGACTACATGAGATTCTGGACTTTATTATGAACATTGGTTTGGCTACTACATTGTCAATATATGTCGTATTGGTAATGGTGTCAAGAGGTGCTTATATAAGGGAAAGGGTTAAGGAATACGGACACTTGCCCTGCCAAATACATTGCAGGATGTACTCTATGACTTGCAGAGAACGATCGGTTCCGAGCTTAACTTGTACATATCTTCGTTGCATTGAATATTTTATAAAACAGTTTGACCGAGCCAGTGTCGTACTAGTATAGCTAATCCTCGGTCAGGATTGCGGCAGTACTTTGAGAGAATGGTGTATGCTAAAGCCCAGTTGATTTTGGAATCTCCGTGTTCTGCTCAGCTGATTGTTGATGGAGTTGTTGCCCTTCACATTCTGTTGATGGAGTTGTTGCCCTTCACATTCTGTTGATGGAGTTGTTGCCCTTCACATTCTGTTGATGGAGTTGTTGCCCTTCACATTCTGTTGATGGAGTTGTTGCCCTTCCCATTCTGTTGATGGAGTTGTTGCCCTTCACATTCTGTTGATGGAGTTGTTGCCCTTCACATTCTGTTGATGGAGTTGTTGCCCTTCCCATTCTGTTGATGGAGTTGTTGCCCTTCACATTCTGTTGATGGAGTTGTTGCCCTTCACATTCTGTTGATGGAGTTGTTGCCCTTCACATTCTGTTGATGGAGTTGTTGCCCTTCCCATTCTGTTGATGGAGTTGTGGAGTTGTTGCCCTTCACATTCTGTTGATGGAGTTGTTGCCCTTCCCATTCTGTTGATGGAGTTGTTGCCCTTCACATTCTGTTGATGGAGTTGATGGAGTTGTTGCCCTTCACATTCTGTTGATGGAGTTGTTGCCCTTCACATTCTGTTGATGGAGTTGTTGCCCTTCCCATTCTGTTGATGGAGTTGTTGCCCTTCACATTCTGTTGATGGAGTTGTTGCCCTTCACATTCTGTTGATGGAGTTGTTGCCCTTCACATTCTGTTGATGGAGTTGTTGCCCTTCACATTCTGTTGATGGAGTTGTTGCCCTTCACATTCTGTTGATGGAGTTGTTGCCCTTCACATTCTGTTGATGGAGTTGTTGCCCTTCACATTCTGTTGATGGAGTTGTTGCCCTTCACATTCTGTTGATGGAGTTGTTGCCCTTCACATTCTGTTGATGGAGTTGTTGCCCTTCACATTCTGTTGATGGAGTTGTTGCCCTTCACATTCTGTTGATGGAGTTGTTGCCCTTCACATTCTGTTGATGGAGTTGTTGCCCTTCACATTCTGTTGATGGAGTTGTTGCCCTTCACATTCTGTTGATGGAGTTGTTGCCCTTCACATTCCGATCAACTATGGACAATTTCAGTATGGTAGTGGTGTTAACCACCTTCAGTGATATACCGAGTTATTTCTATTTATTCTTGTTATTGACAGTTCTCAGAAAATGTGTGTTATTAATGTTTTGAGAAATACTTTGCAGATGTATAAATGTCGCTTTTAATTACTTTCATGGATGTTATGTGAATTTGAAAGACAACTAATTTGTATCTGTGATCAAGAATATAGTACAACAGTTTCACGATTAAAGCCTCGATTTACATGGCTACAGTGAAACTGTTGTATGTGTATACAGTGAAACCTCTCCAAGCCGTAACCACCTTCAGACCACAGGAGAAATTTGGCTTGGAAGGGTTTTCGGTTTAGATGGGTTTTCGGAAAGGGGGGGGTGAAGTTTTTAACATATTTTATGTATGAATATTTTAGCAAGAAAATGACTACCTACATTTTTAATAGTAAATATATTTCTTTGGGGATGTTGGGTAACATTTTGAGAACAAATTTCTATATACATGTATAAAACAAGAATTTGATACATCAGTTTCACGATAACCATCGGCATGTAGTTCCTATTTCTGTTGTTTTCTTTACCAAATGTTCATGTATTCATCAGGAGACTCGAGTGCTCACGACGACCTTGTCTACACCCAAGAAGGAAGGTAACATGTGGTACGATGTCGGAATCATCAAGGGAACGTCGTGTCTCGTGTCGTACTACCATCTACCCGCGGAGGGTGGACAGGGAGATATAATAGAGAAACAAAAGGTGGGTACGTTGTTCATGCAGAAACGGCAATAAATTGGTGTAAATAATGTTCATCATATTCATTCATGTTTTAGCTCCACTACCCGAATAGCAAACAGCATAGAGCCTGATCCATTCTGTGCCGTCTGATCTGGCTCTATGCTGTTTGCAAAACCGACTTTGGATCATGATTGGCAGGTTAACTGTTAAAGAAAATTGTATGAACTATCTGTACCGTTATATAAGACGTACTTGACTATGTTTACACAGGATATAGATGTTGTATCCGTACCGTTATATAAGATGTCCTTGACTATGTTTACACAGGATATAGATGTTGTATCCGTACCGTTATATAAGATGTACTTGACTCTATGTTTACACAGGATATAGATGTTGTATCCGTACCGTTATATAAGATGTACTTGACTATGTTTACACAGGATATAGATGTTGTATCTGTACCGTTATATAAGATGTACTTGACTATGTTTACACAGGATAGATGTTGTATCTGTACCGTTATATAAGATGTACTTTACTATGTTTACACAGGATATAGATGTTGTATCCGTACCGTTATATAAGATGTACTTGACTATGTTTACACAGGATATAGATGTTGTATCCGTACCGTTATATAAGATGTACTTGACTATGTTTACACAGGATAGATGTTGTATCCGTACCGTTATATAAGATGTACTTGACTCTATGTTTACACAGGATATAGATGTTGTGTCCATCCAAGATCACAGTATCTTGAAGCGGCAGGAGTTGTTGCCCGGCACTGCGTACAAGTTCCGTGTGGCCGGGATCAACGCATGTGGACGAGGACCGTGGAGCGAGATCTCCGCCTTCAAGACGTGCCTGCCTGGCTACCCAGGTGCACCCTCAGCAATCAAAATCAGCAAGGTGAGAGACAACAATGAAATTGTAGGACAGCCATAGAGATATTAACCAGGTTTCGAACTCGTTGTCACAACGTTGTATAGCAGAAACAGATCTTACCACTTTACCATTTGCGCCACAGTCGTAACCCACAAAAATGTTGATCAAGTATCGATAAGGTTATTAATCCTTTAGAGGAAATGCATTTTTAACCTTTCCCACAAGGTGGGAAGATCACGGAATACTCGGGGTATCTAGCAGTTTTAACCTGGCTCAGCAAGAGGAACAGAACTGCTTGATCCTTTGCATTATGTATTTGTTATAAGTAAAGTAAAGTATTTGTTTATTATAGTGTCACCTCTATTGAAATGGCCAGCCATTACTGACTTATGAGACACCTTTTTTTTTTATGAACATCAGTACTTCCCGAATCCTATGCTTGTGTGCCAGATGTCAGGCTCGTAGGCAATCGGTAACCATTATTTAACACCTTAACCACTGGGCCACGGAGGCGGAGTTATATGTGATTTATGTTTTGCAATAAATATTGTTTAAAAGATTAAACTTTATTTATTTTACAACGCTTGCGTGGCAAGTATTAACAACTTGTATTAATCACTCTCGCTAGCGCGTATGAAAGCGTAAATGTGGTCATTCATGTGGGAGGAAACCGGAGTACCTGGAGAAAACCCACCTGTCCGATCTGGCGACCACCATACCATCTCGCATACTTCCCTGTCCGAGGATCGAACCTGGGTTGCATTGGTGAGAAACAACGCGCTAACCTCTGCGCTAATCGGACAGCTTAAAATATTGTCTAAGCCAATCAATAGACCCACTGTACACTCAGTAGCCAATAACTATTGGAATAGGTAACAGTGTGGAATTGCGGCTATAAAAATAAAATTTAAAAGTGTTTGTTTATTATAGTGTCACACCTATTGAAAGGGCCAGCCATTACTGACTTATGAGACACCTTTTTTTTTATGAACATCAGTACTTCCCGAATCCTCTGCTTGTAGGCTAGGCTGGTAGGCAATCGGTGACTGTTATTTAATTAGCTGGCGGCTCACCAACAGGCCCTATCAGAACGAACCCCTGACACGGTTCGAACCTTCGACCTCCCGCTCCGAGTAATGGAGTAAAAAAAATTGTGTTTGTTACAGAGCACTGATGGAGCACATCTGTCATGGGAACCGCCACAGAACACAGCTGGGAAGATCACGGAATACTCAGTATATCTAGCGGTGCGTAACGCGGCTCAGCAAGCGGAACAGAAACCAGGTGGTGCGGCTCAGCTGGCGTTTGTGCGAGTGTTTTGTGGACCTAGTGCATCATGTGTTGTAAATTCTAACAGTCTCGCCAGTGCTCATATAGACTACACAACAAAACCAGCTATTATATTTCGTATTGCCGCTCGTAATGAGAAAGGTTATGGACCAGCAACACAAGTCAGGTGGCTTCAAGGTAAACAATACTTCATACATTTGTGTTAATGCAATATGTTTGTGATCTTTAATTCCTTTGTTCCCATATATAACAATGGAAATCCATTTGTTCTGTGACAGTGTTCTCCAATTCCATTGTTGCCATATATAACAATGGAAATCCATTTGTTCTGTGACAGTGTTCTCCAATTCCATTGTTGCCATATATAACAATGGAAATCTTTTTGTTCTGTGACAGTGTTCTCCAATTCCATTGTTCCCATATATAACAATGGAAATCTTTTTGATCTGTGACAGTGTTCTCCAATTCCTTTGTTCCCATATATAACAATGGAAATCCATTTGTTCTGTGTTCTCCAATTCCTTTGTTCCCATATATAACAATGGAAATCCATTTGTTCTGTGTTCTCCAATTCCTTTGTTCCCATATATATGGAAATCCATTTGTTCTGTGTTCTCCAATTCCTTTGTTCCCATATATAACAAGGGAAATCCATTTGTTCTGTGTTCTCCAATTCCTTTGTTCCCATATATAACAATGGAAATCCATTTGTTCTGTGTTCTCCAATTCCTTTGTTCCCATATATAACAATGGACATCCATTTGTTCTGTGTTCTCCAATTCCTTTGTTCCCATATATAACAATGGAAATCCATTTGTTCTGTGTTCTCCAATTCCTTTGTTCCCATATATAACAATGGAAATCCATTTGTTCTGTGTTCTCCAATTCCTTTGTTCCCATATATAACAATGGAAATCCATTTGTTCTGTGTCTCCAATTCCTTTGTTCCCATATATAACAATGGAAATCCATTTGTTCTGTGTTCTCCAATTCCTTTGTTCCCATATATAACAATGGAAATCCATTTGTTCTGTGTTCTCCAATTCCTTTGTTCCCATATATAACAATGGAAATCCATTTGTTCTGTGTTCTCCAATTCCTTTGTTCCCATATATAACAATGGAAATCCATTTATTCTGTGGTCTCCAATTCCTTTGTTCCCGCATTCAAGAGGGGGTTACTGGTCTATGATCCCGATCTTTGCTTCCATATTCAAAAGGGACTTCCATTCCTTTCTTCCCATATTCAGAGGAATTTTCGGTCTATTGACCCCAATTAATTGGATCCCATATTCGATAAGGATGTCAGTGTCCCCGATTGTGTTGATCCCACATGCAAAAGGGACTTCCTATTCTATTATCGCCGATTCCTTTGCTCTAATATTCAAAAATGACATCCTGGTAGATGGTCCCCGATTCCTTTGCTCTAATATTCAAAAATGACATCCTGGTAGATGGTCCCCGATTCCTTTGCTCTAATATTCAAAAATGACATGCTGGTAGATGGTCCCCGATTCATATATAAATGTGATAGACTGGTTCATACATATATAAATGTGACAGACTGGTTCATACATATATAAATGTGACAGACTGGTTCATACATATATAAATGTTACAGACTGGTTCATACATATATAAATGTGACAGACTGGTTCATACATATATAAATGTGACAGACTGGTTCATACATATATAAATGTGACAGACTGGTTCATACATATATAAATGTTACAGACTGGTTCATACATATATAAATGTGACAGACTGGTTCATACATATATAAATGTGACAGACTGGTTCATACATATATAAATGTGACAAGACGGGTTCATGCATATATAAATGTGACAGACTGGTTCATACTTATATAAATGTTACAGACTGGTTCATACATATATAAATGTGACAGACTGGTTCATACATATATAAATGTTACAGACTGGTTCATACATATATAAATGTGACAGACTGGTTCATACATATATAAATGTGACAGACGGGTTCATGCATATATAAATGTGACAGACTGGTTCATGCATATATAAATGTTAGACAAGTTCATGCATATATAAATGTGACAGACAGGTTCATACATATATAAATGTTACAGACTGGTTCATACATATATAAATGTGACAGACTGGTTCATACATATATAAATGTGACCGACGGGTTCATGCATATATAAATGTGACAGACTGGTTCATGCATATATAAATGTTAGACAAGTTCATGCATATATAAATGTGACAGACAGGTTCATGCATATATAAATGTGACAGACAGGTTCATGCATATATAAATGTGACAGACGGGTTCATGCATATATAAATGTGACAGACGGGTTCATGCATATATAAATGTGACAGACAGGTTCATGCATATATAAATGTGACAGACGGGTTTGTGCATATATAAATGTGACAGACTGGTTCATGCATATATAATTGTGACAGACTGGGTCATGCATATATAAATGTTAGACTGGTTCATGCATATATAAATGTGACAGATGGGTTCATGCATATATAAATGTGACAGACGGGTTCATGCATATATAAATGTGACAGATGGGTTCATGCATATATAAATGTGACAGACGGGTTCATGCATATATAAATGTGACAGACGGGTTCATGCATATATAAATGTGACAGACGGGTTCATGCATATATAAATGTGACCGACGGGTTCATGCATATATAAATGTGAAATTTCAGATGCTGCTCAGGGAGCCGCCGCCGCTGCTGCTGCAACCAAAGTTGCTGTAAAGAGAAGCGTAGATCCGTACGTTGTTTTTGTCGTTATCTTATAGTATTTTTGTAATAATGTGTTTGCATTTGCATTCTGCTCGTCGCATAAATGCCATTATAAATTACTTGTTCGATTTTCATTCCCACCCATCTCCTATATGTTTGATGTCACCTCTCTCAACATACTGTAAATCAAAACAAAGATATATTAAAGTTTCAATAAATTGTCTCAAAAAAAGATATATTAAAGTTTCAATAAATTGTCTCAAAAAAAGATTAAAGTTTCAATAAATTGTCTCAAAAAAAGATATATTAAAGTTTCAATAAATTGTCTCGCCTCCCCCATTTTTATTTGTAAATCAATTATTTACCTGCAGATTTCAACAGTTATTGATGTTAGTTCTGTGTGTTGCTCATCCTGGGTATTCCCCACTCCGCTCTGGTGGCTGTCATGATTGCATATCAGCTGTTTGTCAAATTGTGTTGTCCTTTAACCCTTTCCCACATAGAGATGTAGTTTTATTTCATACATTTGGCTGTAATTTACCAATCGTACGCAATGGATAAGCTGTGAACTTGCCTACTCCACCTTCATGGAGGTTACTAGGAATTATTAAGTTGTTCCGATCTTTATTATAGCTTGTTTGACTACTAATGTGTTGATCTATGTCAATAGGAATTGGCGTCGAGGGGCGTTTCTAAGGAGGAAAGGGTTAATATATGTTGTGCTGAAAATGGCACATTAGATATAGGCCACAATCGATAACCCTGCCCCTGTCTTTGATGTTGGCAAATGGTGTTGATGTCAAAAGCCAAATGTTTGGTCCATTTCGAAAACTTGAGCGCAAGCAGTTTGTCAGAATTATTTGGTATTCTATGTAAGTGTGAGGCATTGCGATTGTGTAGATGGTGTGTTGTTTGTATCTGTAATAAATCTTGTAAGGAGAGGACAACCAGAAGCTGTATAGCTTTCTGTCCAATTCCTTAATGCAATCATGTACATGTAAATAAATATGCTTCAGCTAGAGCTTGTAATCCACTAACAATTACCGAAATGCACGATATTTTCCCAAACCTACAATGATTCCTATAGGCTATATATGTTGCTAGTGACGACAGTAACCATCGTAATCATGCGTGTGTACCGGAGCCCTACACTTCATACTACTGTACATATAGTAATTAATCAAAATCAAAAATATCATACAGCGGGACCCATAAATATTTATCATTTACATACTACATGGTGCCGAGCGGTTATGTCTTTGATTTCAAATCATTTGCCACTCGCCGCTGTAGGTTTGAATCTCACTTGGGGTGTCGGATTGGTTCATGTGAGGAAGCCATCCGGTTGGCTTGCAGAAGGTCATTGGTTCTACCCGGGTGTCCGTCCATGCCTAAGCTTGAAGGAGCACCTGGAGTAACCTCCCAATAATAGACGGAGAGTCGCCGTATGACCCAAGCTGTTGGGGCGGAGCACCTCAGTCCTGGAGTAACCTCCCAATAATAGACGGAGAGTCGCCGTATGACCCAAGCTGTTGGGGTGGAGCACCTCAGTCCTGGAGTAACCTCCCAATAATAGACGGAGAGTCGCCGTATGACCCAAGCTGTTGGGGCGGAGCACCTCAGTCCTGGAGTAACCTCCCAATAATAGACGGAGAGTCGCCGTATGACCCAAGATGTTGGGGCGGAGCACCGGGAGTAATCTCCCAATAATAGACGGAGAGTCGCCGTATGACCCAAGCTGTTGGGGCAACTTTAATCCCCAAATGCAAACAGAACATGCTGCATGTTTATAAATTATTATGTAATCGGAGCAAAATGTTCTAAAATGTTGACTGGTTCTGTTTTCTACAGATCACAGTTGCAAGCCATTCAAATGAAGAAAGTGAAGATGGATGATGATTCTGGAATGTAAATACAAAAACCAGACTAGATAGTAATCAATCGGAACAAGTCCAAGGATTGTTGCGAAGGAACCAGTCCAGTGGTTACAGTACAAGGAACCAGCCCAAGGGTTACAACAAAAGGAACCAATACAAGGGATACAAAGAAAGGAACCAGTCCAGTGATGATGAGAAGACGAACCAGTCTTGCTGAGAGTAAACCAGTCAAGAAAATGGAGAATGGGAACCAATATGATTGTGTGTTAATGTTTACTGTAATGAGAAGAGATATGGTATTGTATGTGTTTCACCTCATTTCTAGCAGAAGATTCTTCTTAACCCTTTCAACACCACAGACCTCTAAATAGGCTTACAAAAAGTGTAGATCCAGATGAGCCGGCTCGTCACGAGCCGTCTCATCAGGATCTGCACTTTTTGCCAGTGATATGACTATTTTTAGACATAATTACCCATTTTGATAAATGAACTTGTCCAAATGTGATTTTCTGATTCATTTATTGGTTTATGAATATCATGGACCAGTCCATGTGAGTTACTTGGTGTTGAATGGGTTAATTGTGTTTACACAATCGATGTGGAGGAAAGAACGGGTAAATCGTGCATTTGTTGGAGATATATATTTCAGAACCATAAAACAGATATTATTTTCACTTTTATTATATAAGAGAACATATAAATTATGTATGTTAAATATGGCGAAATTGTCTCGTCGTGAGGGCAGCTTTGTTAAGGCATCAGTGTTGTATATCGTTACAAAATCCTGTATATAGAGAGGCGAATTTCCACATTATTTAACCCATTCAACCCCAAGTAACTGACATGGACTGGTGCGTGATATATTCAGACCAATAAATTAATAAGAAAATTACCTTTGGACCAGTTCATTTATCAAAATGGGTAATTTTATCTAAAAATAGTAATAATTATTACTGGCAAAAAAGTGCAGATCCTGATGAGACGGCTCGTCACGAGCCGGCTCATCTGGATCTACACTTTTCATAAGCCTATTTAGAGGCCTGTGGGGTTGAAAGGGTTAATTAAGCAGTGGAGATATTGTTAGTTGTTGATTATATTGCTAATATAGGATAAAATGGCATCTTAAATTCTTTTTTGTTTGTCCCAAATTATATTTAGAGTGTACGGATTTTAAATTGTCTCGCCTTAAATTAGTGTTCTGTCAGTCAATGATTTCCCCCCAGAAGTGATATGTTAATGGTGGGTGGAGGGCAATAATTTAGTTTATGCAAATTTATAATTTAGCTCGATTGTGAAACAAGTTCTTACAAAACAAATTGGGAGAAGTGAGAAAGCGCGCGATTGCGTCATCTAATG
Organism: Archivesica marissinica; assembly: GCA_014843695.1. Lineage (NCBI taxonomy): Eukaryota > Metazoa > Mollusca > Bivalvia > Venerida > Vesicomyidae > Archivesica > Archivesica marissinica. Next base: position 30,435,642 of record CM026398.1, read on the forward strand.
GTATTATTTAATAAATTTCAACATAATAGGGTTAAAATACACAATATCACCATTAAATACAATATTTGAATAGGAGTGCTTTACTTGACAATGGCCATATCTTACTGGACAATATTTTGTCTGAAAATTGTAACAAAAAAAGGTTTTTAATTATATTTTTTTTAGGGAGAGGTGGCGAAGTCAGGGTCCCATGGGTGACTACTTCACCCATGTCGCCCGGTAGAATGAGCCCTGTATAGTACACGAGCCAGCTTCCCATGAGCTAACCATTTCTATTGGTGCCATTGGTTTTGCCAAGTACAGCTGATATGTTTCTGATAAAATGGATCCAAATGTTGAAAAAGAAATGCTTGGATTGACTGAAAATACTTAGGACACAATAAACTGCATTGTTCTGTTAATGTCAATAATGTTTGTCTATATTCGTGTGTGAAATTGTCTATGTGTACTGTAAATAATGGATGAATCGAGAGAAAATAATTTGTGTGATTTGTTTTGTTGACACGTTTTTGTAACAAACAGCAGTATTTTGGTTTATTGTTGTACTTTGGCATGGTGGGTGTGGTAGCTTGTACCAAGTTTAGTTTTTTCTCTTGTTTTATCATCCACCGTGTTTAAAGGTATTCATACAGTTTTTATATAAATTGAGAGATTAACCCCTTGGTGACAGCTACAGATTGAAGAAACTTGTGTCGGTTGTTATAAGTCTTCTCAAATGATATGATTGGTTGAATCTGAAATTTGCTCTTGGCTAAACCAATGAGAAAATCTTGAGTTTGAAATTGGAGAAGTTTTATAACCTCCGTCCGACCTGGTCTTGTCTGGTCTAATATTTCAAGTCTTCATATATTTATTTTCAGCCCCCCCCCCCCCCAATGCTTTTTTTATGTTATTGCGACAAAACTGAATTTTGTGCGCGTGCACAGACCTTAAACTTTATGGCGAAAATAAAGAAATCAATATATTTGAAAAGCAAAACATATTCGGCTTAAAGTAACTAACTACCCAGACAAATAAAGAAAAACAATGGATTTGTTGACTGTTTCTAATTTTACCACGGTTTCTAATTTTACCACGAGATATAAAGGAGACATGTGTTGTTGGGGTTTTTTGGCATTTATTATACCAGTATGATTCCCTGATTAAATGTGTTTATCTCATAAAATGGTAATTTATATATATAATTACTTGATAAGACAAATTCAAATACCAGTATATAAGGATTTTAAATGAACACTGTGTGTTTTACGTTTATTTATCGTCGCTACCGGTTGACCATATGAGCAACGCCTTCTGAAGAGATTAGTAATTTTAGATTTTGTAGGGTAGTGCAATAATACAGACAGAGACCCATTCCAGAGTCCCCTCTGGTTCTTTTATGTGCATGGTGTAAAGCACCGACACGAGACCTTGGTTTAACGTCCCATCTGAAAGACTGTTAATTTTATTAGGGTCAGACGGGGGGATCGAACCTGCGATCCCTGGATTACTAAATGAACACTGAAGTGCTTTACCTTGGTAGCAAGACAAGAATTTAGCACGTTTTGTCCAGCTCCATCACTTGTGATTACATGATTTTATCATAATCAGAACTTGTAACTTGGTTCCCTAGTGTATAAAAACCAGTATAAGTTGTCGTTTTGACACCGTTTTCATCAATACAAAGTAACGTTACATATTGTTTGAGAAATAAGACAGTTGTTGATGTATTTTGTTAAGGAGAATAAAATGTGCTAATCTCTGTTATATCATTTTGCCATTATCATTGTATCGTTTCTCCATTATTATTGTATCACTTAGCCATTAATGCATCCTTTTGTCATTATCATTCTATTATTATCATTATTTTGCCATTATATTATTTTGCCATTGTCATAGTGTCATTTTGCCGTTATCATAGTGTCATTATCATTATATCATTTTATCATTATTATATCATTTTGCCATTATCGTTATATCATTTTACCATTATCGTTATAAATCATTTTACCATTATCATAGTGTCATTTTGCCATTATCATTATATTATTTTGCCATTATCATAGTGTCATTTTGCCGATATCATTTTGCCATTATCATTATATCATTTTACCATTATCATTATTATTATCATTTTGCCATTATCGTTATATCATTTTGCCATTATCGTTATATCATTTTGCCATTATCGTTATCATTTTGCCATTATCGTTATCATTTTGCCATTATCGTTATATCATTTTGCCAATATCATTATATCATTTCGCTATTATCAGTTTGGTATCATCTTCAGACAGATCCTCATAAAGTTGCACATATTTCATGAAGAAGATGAGTTTATGTAAATTAGTTAAGAAGATGTTTTGTGGTAGGAGAGGGGTCATTACTGATGATACCCGTGTAAATAATGTACAGTTCATCTTGCAAGTCATTACTCTGTCCCCAACCCTCTTGTACATACCAGCCAGCTTACAGGATGATGGTATCCAGCTTGCTTCCAGATGGTCAGTGGTTCTACCCAGATGCCTGCAATACTGCTTGGAGGCACCTAGGGCCTTCCTCGATCAGTAATAGATGAAGTAGCCATATGACATAAGCTGTTGGTGCAACTTTAAAACCCCAAAAACAGAATGATGGTAGATGTTGTAGACATGTTCAAAAACACCAGGTGCTGGAAAAGTATTTCTCCCTTGTATACATTTAAGTATATCATAATCTGGAGAGTATTGAACAGAAAAATAGTCAATCATTTAACCCTTTCCCACTTGCAAGCCCCTCTCGATGCCTCTATCGACTCCCGCTTGCAAGCGCCTCTCGACGCCTCTATCGACTCCCGCTTGCAGACGCCTATCGACTCCCGCTTGCAAGTGCCATTCGACGCCTATGCAGAATCTCAATGCAAGCGCCCCTCGACGCCTTCATTTTTTTAACACCGATTTGTTTCTATTTTAAGATCAGCCAGGCGTATAAAGAATAGTCCAATATGTAGGTCAATCCTTCAGCTCGATATCCAGGGTGAAACAATACATGGTGGGAAAGGGTTAAATATTTTTTGTTTAGTTTACACAAATTTATTTTATTTGTATTGCGAAACATGTTCTTTCAACGTTACAATAATCGTTCTCTCGAAGCATCATTTTGTATGGATTCCACACCATGAGGGAAAGAGAGGTGGCAATGTGAACTTTTAAGTGTTTTGCCTAAGGGCTGTTCAGGCTGAGCTGAAACTTGCAACTCCATAGTTTGTGAGACAGACACCGTATTTGTTACATACATTCCCTATTGGTAGAATCCAGATCAAGCCACGCGTGCCACATTTATGTACATGTTCCTAGTGCTTGTTGTACCTGGCTGTGCTGAATGGACACACATTCCTAGAGTTTACTTAACTTTACAAGAACACAATCTTATAGTGGAAGTCGTGGTAGCGCGTTAGCTTCAGGTGCAAAAAACCTCGAGTTCGAGTCCCCAGCTGTAGCTGTCACGATTGTGCCCTTATGCAAGGCATTTAAGTTCCACATTGTCTCTTCTCTCTCCCTAGTGGCGATGGGTTACACCAGGAATGAGGTCTCGAGAGTGATTGGTATATGTTGTATAGGTGTATTGCCACTATGATACCATTTTTAATGATCAAATATCAATATGCTACCCAATACAACAAATTGTCTGAACTTCGAAATGGTAATAACATGCATGCTATCTCATTATGCTTTTGAATAGTGGAGATAAAAAATATTTGGCTGAAGAGCAATCAACATAGATCTTGATCAGTCGCAGCAAGTTTCTGAAGCTTGTAGCTTAACTGGATCTATGTTGTTTGCATGTTCATCTCACTTTATACAGTAGGATAATGTTCAAAAAATGAAATTGCAGTATGTTATAATGGGAGACATCTCTAATTTTCTATTACCTCCCTTGGCAGATGAAGTCTGATTTATTCCAAAATGCTCATCTTGGCTTCATATTGCTGATAAGCAACATGCTCATCTTGGCTCCATATTGCTGAGAGCAACATGCTCATCTTGGCTCCATATTGCTGATAAGCAACATGCTCATCTTGGCTTCATATTGCTGATAAGCAACATGCTCATCTTGGCTTCATATTGCTGATAAGCAACATGCTCATCTTGGCTTCATATTGCTGATAAGCAACATGCTCATCTTGGCTCCATATTGCTGATAAGCAACATGCTCATCTTGGCTCCATATTGCTGAGAGCAACATGCTCATCTTGGCTCCATATTGCTGATAAGCAACATGCTCATCTTGGCTCCATATTGCTGATAAGCAACATGCTCATCTTGGCTCCATATTGCTGAGAGCAACATGCTCATCTTGGCTCCATATTGCTGATAAGCAACATGCTCATCTTGGCTTCATATTGCTGATAAGCAACATGCTCATCTTGGCTCCATATTGCTGATAAGCAACATGCATATCTTGGCTCCATATTGCTGATAAGCAACAGGCTCATCTTGGCTTCATATTGCTGATAAGCAACATGCTCATCTTGGCTCCATATTGCTGATAAGCAACATGCATATCTTGGCTTCATATTGCTGATAAGCAACAGGCTCATCTTGGCTCCATATTGCTGATAAGCAACAGGCTCATCTTGGCTCCATATTGCCGGTGAGCACACTGAACTACATACTCAATAATCAATATGTATGGGAATAGATAACGGTGTGGAACGGCAGCTATAAAGGTGTTTGTTTTACGTTTATGTGGAGTAAATAGCAGAACAAAAACAAACGGAACTATAAACCCGATGTTATTGTAGATGAGCTGATTAGCTCAGTGACGAGCCGTCTCATCAGGATCTACAATTTTTGCCAGTAATATTACTTTTTTTAGACAAAATTACCCATTTTGATAAATGAACTGGTCCAAATGTAATTTTCTGATTAATTTATTAGTCTAAAAATATGGACCAGTCAATGTCGGTTGCGTGGTGTTGAATGGGTTAAGTAAAGACAATTTGCTATGTAGGGTTGCAAAGATAAAAATTGAATGTACAATGTAGCTGACAGTTTCTGTTGATTCCATCATGCTGTAGAATTGGCGTCTATCTCATTCATTCTGTATTATTATTTATAGTGTTCAAGTGTATTTTGGTATTAAATATTCCTCTAGTAGATCATGTTTGTTTCTTTGTTTTTATTAACATGTTCTGCACAAGATACTCAGTATTGCCATCCTGCCCTGAATGCAGGTTTAATATAGTCGTACTCTTGTCTTGCATGTCGTATGTGCCACTTTGCAAACATGTTGCTGTGAGGGACCTCCGTTGCAGAGTTGATACGTGGTTGACTTCAAATCACTTGCCCCTCGCTGTGGTAGGTTTGAATCTCACTGAGGGTGTCAAATTATTTCAAGTGAAGAGGCTATTTAGCTGGTTTGTGGAAGGTCGGTGCCATTGTGGTTCTACCCGGCTGCCCGTCAGTGTGAAATACTGCTTGGAGTGACACCCAGGGTCATCCTCCACCAATAATAGCTGGAGACTCACCATATGACCTATGCTGTCTGTGCGACTTTAATCCCCCCAAAAACGAACAAACAAAAAATGTGTCTTGACCAACTTATTAGCATTGTGGACTGTCAATTACTTTCCTGAATTTGCTGTGGGTTCGATCGCTATTAGATTGGATACTTCCACTTGAGGAGGCTATACAGCTGGCCTGTGGGTTCGATCGCTATCAGATTGGATACTTCCACTTGAGGAAGCTATACAGCTGGCCTGTGGGTTCGATCGCTATCAGATTGGATATTTCCACTTGAGGAAGCTATACAGCTGGCGTGTGGGTTCGATCGCTATCAGATTGAATATTTCCACTTGAGGAAGCTATACAGCTGGCGTGTGGGTTCGATCGCTATCAGATTGAATATTTCCACTTGAGGAAGCTATCCAGCTGGCCTGTGGGTTCGATCGCTATCAGATTGGATATTTCCACTTGAAGCTATCCAGCTGGCGTGTGGGTTCGATCGCTATCAGATTGGATACTTCCACTTGAGGAAGCTATCCAGCTGGCGTGTGGAGGGTCAACGGTTCTACCTGCATGCTGCTGAAATAAAATGGTGCATTCTTGTTTGGAGAGTGACTGAGTCGCTATGACCTTTTGCTGTGTGACTAAACACAATCCATTTTAGGCTAACATCTATAAATACCAGGGGTGTAGCTGTCAGGAAACATCCTGCTTTCTGTCATAATGTTCGGGCTTGCACTTTTTCTTGGAAAAGTGTGTGTATGACTTGAGTAGCGGAAGCAAATAACATGCATATATAATTCATTTGAGGACATATTTTAACAACATAAAATTATATCTGAAATTGTTTACATCTAGCTATCGATGTGCGTGTTAATGTACCAACAACTTCAGAAAATACTCCACAGAGCTCACCAGATACGTTCAGAAAATACTCCACAGAGCTCACCAGATGCGTTCTGAAAATACTCCACAGAGCTCACCAGATGCGTTCTGAAAATACTCCACAGAGCTCACCAGATGCGTTCTGAAAATACTCCACAGAGCTCACCAGATGCGTTCTGAAAATACTCCACAGAGCTCACCAGATGCGTTCTGAAAATACTCCACAGAGCTCACCAGATGCGTTCTGAAAATACTCCACAGAGCTCACCAGATGCGTTCTGAAAATACTCCACAGAGCTCACCAGATGCGTTCTAATGTCAACCCAGCTCCCCTACCGTCAATTCTGACAAACGTGTGACGTCGAGCTTAACTAGAAATTGAACTCTGCATAATGTTTTTTGTAGTCTTGCTTCTATGGAAGCCCTGGAGGAATATTTCCTGACCTCTCTTCTGCACTTTCAACTTCATTCTACGTGATTGGGTTGACTGTTAAATTTATTTAAAGTCGCTACTGCATACATGCATTTGGGCGACTAAGTTTTCTAAGACGACTAATTGAGTTTGTTGGATTACATTGGCCAGTCGCCACCTGTCGGCTCAATCTCATCAATAATCCAAGCAGGGCAACTGCCGACTGGTCAATTGAATATGGACTACTGAAGCTGTAATGCAGTAAGTTGTCGGTCGCCTTTGTGAATGTGCACTAGATCCGGATCATGGGTTATGTCTTTCGCCATTTCCAAATTTGGGCTGTTGAGTTTGTACATTTTTGCATGCCAAGTGCATCGTGCGTAAGAGCAGCTAAGCAATATCCCGTGGTCACATGTTCTAGTCTGGTGCCATCATAATTCCAATCGGCTCCACTGTCTGTCCGCTCGGACGGGGAATGTCTTATTTTTAATTTAACTTCATCACCATGTTTTTCAACATCTAATATATTACCTTGAATACCTCTAATCTGTTTCGAGTGTGTGAAAATAAAATACTGATTTGACGCGATCATAACATGACATGGGTATAATATTACGCTAAGTTGGTTATTAGTTTTAGCGATATCAATGCATCTTTCGCTCAGCCCACTTTGAATATTTCCCCTGAAAAGTGTTTTCGTTGGTATGAATACGTTCGATATTGATCTTATCTTGTCAACAAAATACTGGTACGGCTTACAACGATTCCTGGTACGGATTGCTTGTCGCTTTAGTAAGTTGCCAGTTGTGTAGTTCTTGTCACTGAGATAGTGCCTTATAGTATCACTGTAAGGTGGATCCATCCAAACCTGTACCATTCGGGCCTTGTTGCGAGAATGAAAATCATTATTTGCATCCACTTTTCCCCATGGAGTTATTCTGTAAAAGATCAATGTAATTGTCTCTTGACACGTCCCTGTATCTAAACAGTATAACGGAAGCTAAATTCAGAATATCCTTATCTAAATTTAGAACATCATCACATGACCTAGCAATTGAAAAGGAAAGATACTCAAATTTAAGTAGAAATTTACGAATTTGTAATAACTGTAATACCAACATGATAGAAAATGAATTTCATTTCCTTTTAGTCTGTCCGAAATTTAAAGATTTAAGAAGAAAATATTTAAAACGTTATTTTTGTTCTTGGCCTAACAAGCATACATTCTTATCTTTAATGACTTGTCAATCACAAACACAGATCTTAATCCTTGCTAAGTATATTTATTATGCAAATCACACAAGAAATCAATAGATCATTACCATCATTCCTTACATTGCTATTATACTGTTATATTTCATGCTTCTCTGTAAACTGTGTATATATGTGATGCTATACGCATCTGCTGATGTTTAATGCAATAAATATTGTATTGTATTGTATTGTATTGTATTGTTAACCGTGCACTTCTACTAATAGTGTTTATTCTAAACGATTGCGAAACAAACGGCAACAACTTATATTAATCACTCTCGTTGACTCGGATGACAGTGTATTTTCAGTGATCATTTGTGTGGGAGGAAACCGGAGTACCCGGAGAAAACCCATATGGCGTAGTATGGTTTGCGTAACTACAGAATAATAATACTGTATCGTGTTCCATTAGTAACGACTGTGATTCAAAACACGGGCATTAACAATGACCACTTCCCATAAATAGAAGCACTTCTTGACACCATTACCAATACCACATACATTGACAATGTAGTAACAAAACCAACAGTCATAATAAACGCCATGCTCTCATGAAGTCACAGTAATATATATGGAGGTAATGGTAGACATGCTGACTGCTTATCCACTGAATAGTTTATACAAATTTATTTGAGCTCTTTTGGGAAACTAGTTCTTACAACTTATATTAATCACTCTCGAGACCTCATTCCTGATGGAATCCATCGCCACGAGGGAGAGAACGTGGATATTAAATGCCTTAGTTTATACAAATTTATTTTAGCTCGATTGCGAAACAAGTTCTTTCAATTTATATTAATCACTCTCGAGACCTCATTCCTGATGGAATCCATCGCAATGAAGTAGAGAAGAGGCAATGTGGAATTTAAATGCCTTGTCTAAGGGCACACTCGTAACGGCTCCATGGGAGCTCGAACTCCGGACCTTTCGCACCTGAAGCGAACGCGCTTCGACTGCGCTATCAAGACTTCCACAAGTTTGATAGTATAATAGCATAACTCTCTATGTGGGAAATTGTGAAACATTGTTCATGTTGGATGTCTCAGCCTGGCATACCTGGTGTAGTGCAGATTCGAGATCTGGAAATGTAAACTGCACGATGCAGACGAGAATAAGAACAAATAAGGCGGTAGAAGTTCTCAAATGGCCGAAATCCAAGATGGCCGCCCAAATGACACATTTTTCAATATTTTTAAAAACAAACTCATAGTGTCGTCAAACGTAACCAACTAATAATTGTCAAATTCGGACAAGCTGCGTTACTCCGCAACAATCCATATACTGAGTTAATCCCCTTAGTAGCCGTGAATCGACCCAGGTATCTCTATGCTGTCCGATTAGCGCAGTGGTTAGCGCGCTCGCCTCTCACCAATGCAGCCCGGGTTCGATCCTCGGACCGGAAGTATGTGAGATGGTACGGTGTTCGCAAGATCGGGCAGGTGGATTTTCTCCGGGTACTCTGGTTTCCTCCCACACGAATGACCACATTTACGCTTTCATCCGCGCCAACGAGAGTGATTAATATAAGTTGTTAAAACTTGCTTCGCAATCGTTGTAAAATAAATCAAGTTTAATCTAACTATGGATACTTGATTATGCATATTGAAAGAAATGCCATGAATAATGTTTAATAAACGCCGCATCTGCTCCGGTAAGTAACATCTAAGATTAAGTTTGGGCTTACCTGAACATATGAGCAACATTTGAACATGGAACCATTTCCACAACTCCGCCGCACATCCATACTTTGACAGACACTTCCATCTGCTCGGATCCCCACACCCGCATACCGGGATCGAACCCACCTAGCTCCCGGAAAAAATCCGTCCTCATTGCCATCATCATTCCTTGTATAGTTCCGTAAGGTATCGGATCTACGCTGTGATTCCTCTGGGCCCGAAACTCCGGGCTATATTCGGCAAACATTTGATCTAAATTCGTGTGCTCGAAAAACGGAAATACGGTATCGTAATTTTTGTCATCGGGTCGGTTATTGTCAATAACGTATTCAAATGTTTCCATGTTCACACCGCCAACATGAGAACAGAGCATAGCTTTGGGCTTTTGAACAAGCCGGTAAATTAAAGGTTCTAGCCAGCCGGGAGCAACTTCCATATGACCGTCCATAACTACGAAATAATCTGACTCGACGGCATTTATGCCCGCCTGTCTTGCCAACATGAGACCAAGTGAATGTTCATGTCGGACACATTTTAGTTTGTCTACATTATCCACATGTATCTTTACGCGTGTCACTAAATCCATGTCGGTTGAGCCGTCGTCGACCAGAATTATTTCATGTAATAGATTTGGTGGAGACATTTCTAAGACACTATACACCGTTCTTAACAAAATACTCCACCATTCGTCACGAAATATGACCACAATACTTATCGGCGGTAAATTGTCGGGGTAAACCCTCTCCTTGCATTCAATCGGACGCATGTCTGGTAATTTACGATGTAGGCTGAGCATGTCGCTTATAAAGGTATTAAACCCATGGACTTTATTCCTGGCGTCCAATCCAGGTAAAGACATATTGATACCAGACAAGTTTACGGCCGCACCGTCTTCACCGGGACCATACCGACGGTATGTCGGTTGTGGACGCACTGTTGTATTTATGCCAATAAGTCCATCAGTCCTTCGGGAAACGTTATAAATAATTCCATTTCGTACGTTATCTACCAAGTTAGACATTCCGAAACCATCGTCGTGCACTCTGTACACGAGCGCAATTAGAGTTATTAAATACAGTAGCACAATCCATTTCAGCACGTGTCGAATGTTAGTCTGTTTCATGTTTGCAGACAAATAGGATCGTGAATGACTATTTTCATCTGCTATATAGAACGACGGTACGTTTGAACAGCAGCATCCGCCACGAGTGACATATAGATTTACATTGATTGCGGGCTTATAAGCCGATTAGTGTAAACTATTGTCACACGTGGTGTGAACTCCGGAAAACGGATATTTCCAGGATGTTTCGTAGCTGGACAAAACACCAATAAAATAATAATTTCATTAGAAGTAAAACAACCAATATCAGTATATTGGTGGGATCTTACGATCATGTGAGATGGTACGGTGATCGCCAGATCCGTCAGGTTGGTTTTCTCCGGGTGCTCAGGTTTCCTCCCACACGAATGACCGCATATACGCTTTCACTCGCGCAACGAGAGTGACTAATATAAGTTGTTAGAACTTGCTTCGCAATCGGTGTAATATAAATAAATTTTAAACTTTTACGATATGCAGAGTATACGAGTAAGAACTGTGTTCGTAATGGTGTAATTCCTGCTGAATGAGTTAGCATTTGTGGAGTATCAAACACGTACTTTCTCGATTAAATGCACTTGCCTCTCACAGCTGCTGAGGTTCGAATGCCACTGGGGGTGTCGAATTCTATAGTTTGAGGAAACTATCCAGCATGTTGTGGAAGTGTGTATACCCGGGTAACCACCCGTGCCTGGGCATCGTGGGTCTCTATCCACCAGTAACAGTGGAAGTGTGTATACCCGGGTAACCACCCGTGCCTGGGCATTGTGGGTCTCTATCCACCAGTAACAGTGGAAGTGTGTATACCCGGGTAACCACCCGTGCCTGGGCTAGGAAGGGCACCGTGGGTCTCTATCCACCAGTAACAGTGGAAGTGTGTATACCCGGGTAACCACCCGTGCCTGGGCTAGGAAGGGCACCGTGGGTCTCTATCCACCAGTAACAGTGGAAGTGTGTATACCCGGGTAACCACCCGTGCCTGGGCATCGTGGTCTCTATCCACCAGTAACAGTGGAAGTGTGTATACCCGGTTAACCACCCGTGCCTGGGCACCGTGGGTCTCTATCCACCAGTAACAGTGGAAGTGTGTATACCCGGGTACCCACCCGTGCCTGGGCATCGTGGGTCTCTATCCACCAGTAACAGTGGAAGTGTGTATACCCGGGTAACCACCCGTGCCTGGGCACCGTGGGTCTCTATCCACCAGTAACAGTGGAAGTGTGTATACCCGGGTAACCACCCGTGCCTGGGCTAGGAAGGGCATCGTGGGTCTCTATCCACCAGTAACAGTGGAAGTGTGTATACCCGGGTAACCACCCGTGCCTGGGCTATGAAGGGCATCGTGGGTCTCTATCCACCAGTAACAGTGGAAGTGTGTATACCCGGGTAACCACCCGTGCCTGGGCTATGAAGGGCATCGTGGGTCTCTATCCACCAGTAACAGTGGAAGTGTGTATACCCGGGTAACCACCCGTGCCTGGGCTAGGAAGGGCACCGTGGGTCTCTATCCACCAGTAACAGTGGAAGTGTGTATACCCGGGTAACCACCCGTGCCTGGGCTATGAAGGGCATCGTGGGTCTCTATCCACCAGTAACAGTGGAAGTGTGTATACCCGGGTAACCACCCGTGCCTGGGCTATGAAGGGCATCGTGGGTCTCTATCCACCAGTAACAGTGGAAGTGTGTATACCCGGGTAACCACCCGTGCCTGGGCTAGGAAGGGCATCGTGGGTCTCTATCCACCAGTAACAGTGGAAGTGTGTATACCCGGGTAACCACCCGTGCCTGGGCTATGAAGGGCATCGTGGGTCTCTATCCACCAGTAACAGTGGAAGTGTGTATACCCGGGTAACCACCCATGCCTGGGCTAGGAAGGGCACCGTGGGTCTCTATCCACCAGTAACAGTGGAAGTGTGTATACCCGGGTAACCACCCGTGCCTGGGCTATGAAGGGCATCGTGGGTCTCTATCCACCAGTAACAGTGGAAGTGTGTATACCCGGGTAACCACCCGTGCCTGGGCTAGGAAGGGCACCGTGGGTCTCTATCCACCAGTAACAGTGGAAGTGTGTATACCCGGGTAACCACCCGTGCCTGGGCTATGAAGGGCATCGTGGGTCTCTATCCACCAGTAACAGTGGAAGTGTGTATACCCGGGTAACCACCCGTGCCTGGGCTATGAAGGGCATCGTGGGTCTCTATCCACCAGTAACAGTGGAAGTGTGTATACCCGGGTAACCACCCGTGCCTGGGCTAGGAAGGGCATCGTGGGTCTCTATCCACCAGTAACAGTGGAAGTGTGTATACCCGGGTAACCACCCGTGCCTGGGCTATGCAGGGCACCGTGGGTCTCTATCCACCAGTAACAGTGGAAGTGTGTATACCCGGGTAACCACCTGTGCCTGGGCTAGGAAGGGCACCGTGGGTCTCTATCCACCAGTAACAGTGGAAGTGTGTATACTCGGGTAACCATCCGTGCCTGGGCTATGCAGGGCACCGTGGGTCTCTATCCACCAGTAACAGTGGAAGTGTGTATACCCGGGTAACCACCCGTGCCTGGGCTAGGAAGGGCACCGTGGGTCTCTATCCACCAGTAACAGTGGAAGTGTGTATACCCGGGTAACCACCCGGCCTGGGCTATGAAGGGCATCGTGGGTCTCTATCCACCAGTAACAGGGAAGTGTGTATACCCGGGGAACCACCCGTGCCTGGGCTATGAGGCATCGTGGGTCTCTATCCACCAGTAACAGTGGAAGTGTGTATACCCGGGTAACCACCCGTGCCTGGTCTATGAAGGGCATCGTGGGTCTCTATCCACCAGTAACAGTGGAAGTGTGTATACCCGGGTAACCACCCGTGCCTGGGCTATGAAGGGCATCGTGGGTCTCTATCCACCAGTAACAGTGGAAGTGTGTATACCCGGGTAACCACCCGTGCCTGGGCTAGGAATGGCACCGTGGGTCTCTATCCACCAGTAACAGTGGAAGTGTGTATACCCGGGTAACCACCCGTGCCTGG
>CM026398.1:30450455-30537269 GCA_014843695.1 Archivesica marissinica
ATTGTAACACCCTAGGTGTTAGCTTACCCTCTGAGCTTTATGTTCACCAGGTGTATTTCCATGGAGTGTGGTGCTGCATGTTTACTGGCAGCGCTATAGGAATTTGACCGGTGCTCCTTGAATCAAACAGAACAACAGATCGCCTTCGAATATCACGCCAGTTGAATCTACCGCCATATTTTACATGACGTCCAGTTTCGTGTATTCTCAATGGTTTCGATATGATAATCCTCAACCATTGTTCTGTTTGGGTGTAGTTAATCCTATCCGTGTTACTGTATATTCCTGTTAAGCGATTGATGTATGCAAATGGGTGTAATTTGAAGTTTAGATCCAGCTGTATTTTGTTTAGCATGTATGCCGCCATCTTGAATGTACACGGTGCATTAGACGCTACGCGACAGTGTTCTATACACTGCTTTTGTAAACAAAGCGTATCGCTTGTATGTGGCATACATAGGTGGCGAATTTGTCTAAACGTAAGCTCCGGGGAGCCTCTTTATAAGTTTATGTGTGTTATTGATATGTATGCAGTGTTTAGTTGACACAATAGTTCTATTTTAGTTTGTAGTTGCGAGTACCTGTGGTACTACGAAATTTGTGTGTGACGTAATGCGACAGGTGGGCAGCGTCATGCGACACGTGGGGCACGCGCATGCACTGCGATGTGTGGATTCCACAGTGTGCACCCACATCCCACACGTCGCATTGTGTGTTAGTATAAATACGAGACAGAACGTCATTCTTGGCCGCCAACACTCCGAAATAGCCAGGAATCCTTGCCTGTCCGTATAACGTAGCAGACGACGTTTTAACAGTGGTGCGTTGCTATTTTAGTGTCATTTAATGTATAATTCGTGTTTCTTTGCCAGTTGGTGATGTTATATGTCGCATATTGTATATCGAATATTGTAAAGTGATCGTCAACAGTCACGTCTATGCGTATCAGTTGCCCATAGAGTAAAAGAAGATAGAAAGAACATAACATCGTTGTCGTCTTTGACTCAATTACCCGCTGTGTCCAGCCCACGTCCCGTCCTTCCGTCTGCTCACTAGATTGACCCCGGTTGGCGCGTAACATTTTTATTTTGGTGTCAGAAGTGGGATCCTTTAAGTTTCTACGAGGATCCAGAGATTCGAACTCAGCACAGACTCTCATAGAGCATGGATAGTCATACACCTGCTGGGAGTGATGGGGAGATATATATAAGGCGCCGTGAGCAATCTAGAGACAGTCAGGGAGGCGTACCCAGGGCTGGAAGCGTGGATAGCTTGCTGAGGGATGCTGCTTTAGAGTCCTCACAGTTGTTACATGGACGAGATGACACCGGGTCGAGAGATGTACCATTGCATGCAGACGACGCAGTTAATACGGCAGGATTAAAGGGCATGTTTGGAGTGTTGAAGGACATGGTCACTGAGTTACGAGATGTGAAGCAGGCCATTACCCGTGATGTGAATCGTGGTGGGGATCGAACGAGTAACAGTCACAGTGATTATGAGGTGCAACCAAGTCGAGACAGGCTGCACCAGGGGGACGTGCGAGATGGTCGGTTACCAGAGGTGGATGAGGTGGTCCCGGGATCCTCTGTACACAATGCTAACTACAACTCAGCTACCCGTTGCGTTGCGTCAAGTTCCGAAAGGCACTATTCCAGATGCCCGGGGCATGCGCAGATGAATCCCTCGTGGAGAAATTATCCGCCACAATTCAACAGAATTCATGGAATGCGGAACCAGGCAACGGATGTAAGGATACCAGCGTTTACCGGCAAAGACGAGTGGCAAGTGTGGATAGCGAGATTCGAAGCCATAGCTGATCGACACAACTGGGATGACGATACTAAAATAGACCAGCTACTGCCGCGAATGGAAGGCCTTGCGGCACAGTTTTTATTCGGACAATTGCCGAAAGCCATTCTGGGAAACTATGAGGAGCTAGTGAGGGAGATGCGGAACCGATTCAGAGTGGTTGAGACGAGCAGGTCGTTTGCAGCCAAATTTAGTAGGCGGCACCAGAAGGCTGGAGAAACTGCCGAGGAATACGCAGCCGATCTTAAGATGTTGTACGACAAGGCGCATGGATTCAGGGACAGGAGGACCAGGGAGGAGGACCTAGTGAGAAAATTCCTGGACGGACTGAGGGACGATGAGGTCAGATTTGAAGTGGAGTTCCACAAGGAACCAGAGACGGTTGATGAGGCTGTATATCATGTGGTTAACTTCGTTCAGACAAGGAATGCGGGGGCCATAGACAGGAAGTACAGGACAACCCGAAGGACACTTCAGTCAGACGAGACGGAATATGAAATGTCGGGGATAGTGGCCAGGGTTCCGGCGGAGGGGGGCACCGTGATAACAGCGAAAGGGGGGAGTACAGCACCCAGCAGGGAAAGTGGCGACCAAGGCACAATTGGGCCAAGTAAACAAGAAGAGGTCTTAGCGAAAATCTTAGAGAGGTTGGCGAAGCTGGAGGAAACGGACCACGCCAGGTACCCAAGAGGCATGCCAGCACAACGGACCAGGAACGTGGAGTGTTTCCACTGCAGAAGTCCCGGCCACTATGCCCGTGACTGCCCGGAAAAGATGCCCGAGACGGCAAAGAGGCCTTGGCGTAACAGGGACATCGAGTGTTTCCGCTGCAATAGACCTGGTCATTATGCTCGCAACTGCCCAGAGAAGGGATTCTCTGTTAGAACGAGGGGCATGGAGGGACGCAGACAAGAGGGTGCGAGTCCTAGATCGGCCGAGCAGAATTTAAACGACAATGGACCTACCCGAGTGACCGGGAGATGGTCCGATTAGAGGAGAGAGGTCACATTAAAGGAGCCACAATGAAGGGGACAGCAAATGAGGACGGTACAAATGGGGACAGAATACTCGGCGATGGGGCGTACGTGAAGGGGAAAGTAGCGGGGATGAGCATCCTATTTACGGTAGATACTGGGGCTACCATGACCGTGCTCTCATCAAGGGTATATGAGAGGTTGGAGGAGGGCTACCGGCCACAGTTAGCGAAGTCCGGAGGCCTTCGTGGGGCGAATGGTTCGCCAATAAAAGAGATGGGGAAGGCAGAGTTTCATATTACATTAGGATCGTACGAGATGGTACGCGAAATGGTGGTGGCTGAAATAGAAGATGACGCCTTGTTGGGCTATGATATACTAATGAAGAGTGAAAAGGGGCCTGCTGATTTACTCCTAAGCGAGGGGTTGATACGGCTAGATGGGACGGATATACCATGTATTCAGGTAGGGAGAAGAAGCTGGTCGAGGAGAGTCACCATAGCGGATGATGCGTGCCTGCCAGGTGGGGCTGAGACAGTGGTGGACGTGTATGTCGAGAGAGAAGAGGACGATGACGCAGATGCACATGCGGAATACCTGGTGGAGCCAATCGATGGCCTCCAGGAAAAGTATAAGCTTGTGATGGCATCGACCTTAGTAGACATTAACAAAGGGCCAACGTGTAAAGTCAGGGTACTTAACCCTTTCCCAATAGACGTCGTGTTGCGGCAACAGGTTTGCGTAGGCTACGCAGAACGAATCGAGAGGGTTGTCAGTGTTCTGACTGGAAAAGAAAATGAGAATGAAGATGGGAATATGGTTAGGGTCAGGCGTGTCGCTACCTCACGGACCGGAATAACGAAGATCAATGAGGATACCACACCAACCCGTTTAACAGACGTCCCAGACCACCTAAGATGTCTGTTTGAGAGGTCAACAGAAGGGAAAACCGAACTCGAGAAGAGACAGATCGCAGGACTACTCGCCAAATATGGGGACACTTTCTCAAAAAACGAATGGGACATTGGACTCACTGACCTGGCCGAGCATTCGATTGACACTGGTGATGCAGCGCCAATCAAGCAGAGGCCTCGAAGGGTCCCACTGGCGTACGCGGCGGAGGAGAAAGCGGCTATTGATGACCTACTGAAGAAAGGAGTCATCCAGAAAAGCACGAGCCCCTGGGCCAGCCCGATCGTCTTTGTTCGCAAGAAGTCGGGCGCGGTACGACCCTGCGTCGATTACCGGAAGGTAAATGCACTGGTGAAGCCAGATGGGTTCCCGCTCCCCAGGGTTCAGGACTGCCTTGATGCGGTGGCGGGCACGGGCCTGTTTAGCTCGTTTGATTTAACCAGCGGGTACTTCCAGATACCCCTTAAGCAGGAGGACATCCCAAAAAGTGCATTTACGTGCAAATATGGTCTATACGAGATGAAACGAATGCCGTTCGGTCTCAGCAATAGCAGTAGTACGTTCCAGCGAACAATGGAGTTGGTGTTACAGGGACTCCAATGGCAGACATGTCTTGTGTATGTGGATGATATCGTAGTCTTCGGCGCTGACCTTGGCGAGCACCTACAGCGGGTGGATGAAGTACTGTCCAGGATTCAGCAGGCTGGGTTGAAGCTGAGGCCGGACAAATGCCACATGCTGCAAACGGAAGTGGTATTCCTGGGACATATAGTGTCAAGGGATGGCGTGCGTCCGGACCCCACCAACATTGCAAAGGTCGTTGATTGGCCGACGCCTACCACGTCAAAACAAGTGAAACAGTTTGTTGCCACCGGGTCGTACTATAGGCGGTTCGTAAAGAACTTTGCTAAGATCGCAAGGCCGTTGGTGGAATTGACAAAGAAGGATGCAGATTTTGTGTGGACGGCTGAGCGTCAAGAAGCGTTTGTAACTTTGAAGACCAAACTTACGGGAACTGACGTAATGGGATACCCGCTGAACGAAGGGGGTGAGTTCTACTTAGATGTTGATGCTTCGGGAAAAGGGATTGGGGGTGTGCTAGCTCAAATGCAGTCGGGTCGTGAACGAGTGATTGCATACGCCAGTAGATCTATGAACAAAGCCGAACGCAATTACTGCGTGACAGAGAAGGAGCTGCTAGCAGTAGTGTATTTCATGCAGTACTTTCGTCAGTATCTCGCGGGAAGAAAGTTCAAGGTGCGAAGTGACCACCAGGCTCTTACTTGGCTTTTTAGTCTGAAGGAGCCGAATGGGAAGATAGCCAGATGGATAGAAATACTTGCCCCGTTCGACTTCATCATTGAATACCGACCAGGAAAGATGCAGGCTCACTGCGATGCACTATCGCGCTGCGAAAATCCGCGAGAGTGCGGGTGTAGCGAAGTTGACATGAGCGAGCCCCTGAAGTGTGGGCCGTGTAACAAGTGCCGTAGGAGGGCGGAGATTATGCTGCTAGATCGCAACGGGAAAGAGGGCGCGGAGCCCGAGGAAGGACATGATGAGCCACAGATACACAGTGAGTCGGTTGCGGTCAGGCACGTAAAGGTGGTTACACGCACTCAGGACACTGCCGCATCGGATGACGGTTGGTTCACGCTGTTCACCACGAAGGAGATGGCCGACCAGCAGGAGGATGATGCCGATATTACTGAGATTTATGCAGCCGCAAAGAGTCAGAAGAAACCCGAGGCGTCGGAAATGATATCAGCAAGCCCGACCGCGAGACACTACTGGATGATATGGGATTCGTTGGTCTTTAGGGAAGGATTGCTGTGTAGATCGTTTAAGAAGCAGAATGGTACAGGGGAATATACTCAGCTGGTGACACCTGGCACCATGAAAAAACAGGTACTTAGGCAGGCGCATGACAGCGTCCTAGCCGGTCACCTAGGGACAAAGAGGACTCTGTACAGAGTACTGCAAAATTACTACTGGTACAATCTTAAAGACGAGGTGAGGCTACACGTGCGGGCATGCGATATATGCGCGGCGGACGCGATTCCTAACAGAACCCCAAAGGCACCGATGGGGCACCTGACGAGTGGGGCGCCATGGGATACCCTGGCGATTGACTTCCTCGGACCATTGCCGATAACCGAGAATGGAAACAGGTATATAATGGTGTTAACAGACCATTTTACCAAGTATGTGGAGGTAATTCCGATGCCCTCACAACATGCAGATATATGTGCACTGAGAATCGCAAATGATTTCATTTCGCGGTGGGGCTGCCCGCTATCCATCCACACGGACCTAGGGATGACGTTTGAGGGAAAGCTGTTTAAGGAGTTATGCAAGCTTTTTGAAATCAGGAAAAGCCGCACCACCCCGAGGAACCCAAAAGGAAACGGCCAGACTGAACGCTTTAATCGCACCCTTGTACAGATGATCAAAGCGTTTCTGGTAGATCAAGAGGAGTGGGACCAATTCCTAGGTTGCCTTGCGGGAGCCTATCGCTCTTCGCCGAACGAATCTACCAAGTTGACACCAAATCTGTTGTGCTTCGGTCGGGAAATTAGGATGTCGTCCATGGGTACGCTAGTAGTACCAGTCCCGTCACTGAGGCAGAGCACACTCAGTTGATTAGAGATCGCATGTTAAAAGCTCATCATGTTGCTCGTAGGTATCTCAAGGCGAACGCGCGGAGGAGCAAGGAACGATATGATATTAAGTCCACCTTTCACGAGTACAACATTGGGGATCCGGTGTGGCTCTTGCATGAGGCCAGGAAGCCTGGGATCACACCGAAGCTGGAGAGGAGGTTCGAGGGGCCCTACATTGTGGTCGGGAAGATGTCGCCGGTTACCTTCACGGTGCAGACTGACGGACGAGGCAGCAGACGACAGGCCCATCACAACAAGCTGAAGAGATATGACGGCAGTTCTTTGCCCAGGTGGGCGAGGAAGTTAGGGGATGAACGCCGAAGGTCCCCACCTATGCAGGACGGGGCAGATGTGTAGATAGAATGATTGTAGAGTGGCTCTTGTTGTATGGGGCGAGGGGACCTGAGGGGGATGACTAGATATCGGACATGGGAGACCACTAGTGAGCTTTCGCCTTGGCGAATGTTGTGCAGCCTGTTGACACCATTCTATTCTTCGTGTTTTCCAGGTTATCATGGAATCTAGACGAATGAAGAGGCGACTTCATGTATGTATGAAATGCGAGAAGCGGAATCGTATTTATGTGGCAGAGCGATACCGGATGATCATGCACGTATATAAGGACCACACAGCACTAGATCAGGCTCCGTTTTACTGTACCCTATGTATGTTCCGTTGCACGACGAGAGACGCGTTGGAGAAGCACATAACGAACTACTCGAGGCATGCGTCTGAAGCAGACCGCGCCGGTGGAGACCCTAGAAGATTTCTTGGCCAGAACGCGACTCCTATGCTTGTTTTGGAGGGAGTCGATTTCAGGGAGGCGACCGCCGCGGAGTCGATGAACAAGGGGAATACAGCGCCCGGTGACCTTGGAAGTTACGCAGACCTCGGCATCGAGCAGGGAACAAGAAGCGACCACGTTCAGGACGAGGCGGGTTTGATCAGTGTGAAAGTAACGCCACAGATGCTGACGGAGATCTTGGGTAAGCAGCAGGCGGCGGTACCAGAGTATGACCCATCCCAGCCTGGGTACTCCGGAGAGAGCTGCCGAGGGAGGACCTACGTTCCAGCCGTAAACAACCCACCATCAGTAGTCGCCAACGTCACGTCGACGGCAATCCCCGAAACGTTCCGCGCGAGGAGGCTACCAACGGGGCTAGCAACCCACCTCGGGTTTTCGCCGTACTCGCCATCGTTCGGTGACATGTACATACCATCCGGATTGGACTCCACACCGCTGTCACCAACAGTGGGGCTGCCCGGTTATGCGGCGGACGGCAGTGCAACAACCGCCCGGATCCTGAGAACACCGGAGTTGCCAACGGAGTTAATGTCCCCGACCGTGGTAGACATCAAGGCCCAGTTGTTAGGGTGGGGCGAACAGTCGTACGCGATCTCTCCGGCGCCAGGTCCAACGCAGGCGCAGGGATCGAACCCAGCACCGGCGTTGGTGGATAAAACATGCCAGACCGACGTTGTGGCAGCAAATAGGCCAGGGGATAAACCGCCACCGACAGCGACGTCCCTGGCCATAGCAAGCCTAGAGAAGGTGTTGGAGGAGAAACTGTCGAGGGTAGTGGAAGCGATGGATCGGAGCAGCAGGAATGACCGAGAGATGGGGCGCACCATGGCGAGGATGGCCGACTCGTTGGAGCGGGCGGCGGATAGGGCCGCCATCGAACGTCGTTCTGCAGCCAGACCACCTAGGGAGACGACAGCAACGTCAGAGAAACGGCCTCACTTAACTGACAAAGATAACGGTAGGAAGCCGGTATCCCCGGAAAAAAGGACAAAACGGTTTTGAGGAGGCGTCATTAGGCCTAGTGCGTGGTGTGTGGTGTAATTGTTTGATATCTAAATACGTGCATAATATGTACCCAGGATGAAGTGAACTGACACTAATATGCTTGTAAATATGGAATGCTTGAATGGACTTTTCGCTAACTAGTGTGATGGACATTATAGACATATAGACAGTGAAATTCTAGTCGTGTGAACCGTTTGAGGAAAATTGTGATTGTTTTAATGTGCAATGTGTATAATCAATACCGTTAAGGTACTGCCGCGTGTAAATTTAGTCAGTAATGCCCTTAAGGTACTGCCGCGTGCACTTTATGTTTATTACTGTTATGGGATGGCTGAAATACGTATTAATTGTGTTATAGGGTAAACCCCGCTGAATGGGTTTCTGTGAAAACGGCTATGTGTAGCGCAGCAACAGGAGTTGCTGCATGTGGAACCGGGGGGTAATGTAACACCCTAGGTGTTAGCTTACCCTCTGAGCTTTATGTTCACCAGGTGTATTTCCATGGAGTGTGGTGCTGCATGTTTACTGGCAGCGCTATAGGAATTTGACAGGTGCTCTTTGAATCAAACAGAACAACAGATCGCCTTCGAATATCACGCCAGTTGAATCTACCGCCATATTTTACATGACGTCCAGTTTCGTGTATTCTCAATGGTTTCGATATGATAATCCTCAACCATTGTTCTGTTTGGGTGTAGTTAATCCTATCCGTGTTACTGTATATTCCTGTTAAGCGATTGATGTATGCAAATGGGTGTAATTTGAAGTTTAGATCCAACTGTATTTTGTTTAGCATGTATGCCGCCATCTTGAATGTACACGGTGCATTAGACGCTACGCGACAGTGTTCTATACACTGTTTTTGTAAACAAAGCGTATCGCTTGTATGTGGTATACATAGGTGGCGAATTTGTCTAAACGTAAGCTCTGGGGAGCCTCTTTATAAGTTTATGTGTGTTATTGATATGTATGCAGTGCTTAGTTGACACAACAGCTCTATTTTAGTTTGTAGTTGCGAGTACCTGTGGTACTACGAAATGTGTGTGTGACGTAATGCGACAGTTGGGCAGCGTCATGCGACACGTGGGGCACGTGCATGCACTGCGATGTGTGGATTCCACAGTGTGCACCCACATCCCACACGTCGCATTGTGTGTTAGTATAAATACGAGACAGAACGTCATTCTTGGCCGCCAACACTCCGAAATAGCCAGGAATCCTTGCCTGTCCGTATAACGTAGCAGACGACGTTTTAACAGTGGTGCGTTGCTATTTTAGTGTCATTTAATGTATAATTCGTGTTTCTTTGCCAGTTGGTGATGTTATATGTCACATATTGTATATCGAATATTGTAAAGTGATCGTCAACAGTCACGTCTATGCGTATCAGTTGCCCATAGAGTAAAAGAAGATAGAAAGAACATAACAACGTTGTCGTCTTTGACTCAATTACCCGCTGTGTCCAGCCCATGTCCCGTCCTTCCGTCTGCTCACTAGATTGACCCCGGTTGGCGCGTAATATATTGCAACCTGTTTACTTGCTAAGTTGTAAATGGTGAAGTTGTGACAGGCCAGTTTTGTTTTGTAGTACATTGCGTTTGCTTCGACCTTCAATTTACCATTGTCTAATGCTCTCAGTTTATCATTCTCCTTCTCTTGTCTTGCCTCAGTCTTTCTCTTAACGTGTTCTCTGTAAACTTCTTCGGACGCATTTTGTGTTTCGTATCCTAAACAAACATCACATTGATCCTTTTTCGGGCGAAACAAGCCAAGTTCATTTCATTGAATACTTTCGTGAACAATTTCACTCCAGCTGCTTTGTATTCTTTATTAATGCAATGATCCATATATATATTGTATAAATGGGAAAGTGACAAGTATATTGGCTCCAAATATTCCTTTTGTGATGTGGCTCTACAATAATGCGAGGGTAGTTTCGGAAGTGATTCCAGAAAGTCCTTTACACTTTGGTTTCCATTGTAAGCACTTTGTCTTGTTTTGCTTCTTAAAGTTTTCTGGGTCTCATTTTCTTCTGGTAACCCATTATCGTCTCTATTTCTCAACCACTCATATACAGTGTGTGCACTAATTCCAAGCGTCGACAGGAACATTTGTTTGCAAACTTGAACTTTGTTATCTCCATCCCTAAAATGGTACTTGTACGTGAATTTTCTTCTGCTGTTCGTCGACACTGTATTTGATTCTATCCTGTTTACATTGCTACTTACAAATGCCTTTTTCTCAGTCTCATTCCATTCCATTTTATTCCAAAATGCTTTGAACATTTCTTGTCGTAACTCTTCACGTATCAGACCACATTTTCTTATTCTGTCGCAGCGTTTGCTACAGCTGCGTTCACACAGAATTCGCTCTGGTCTATCAGCACAAAAGCTGGCATTTGTATCTACAACTTTAACACCTTTGTAGGCCTTTCCTTGCATTCTCAGTTTCTGGTTGACATTTCTGGTCCAAGTATCCGGGTTGGCCATTCCTTTCTTTGCCTTCTGCGGTTGTCGCTTGTCTGCTTCAAGTGGCACTTCTTCTTCATGATCTACTATTGTCTCTGCTTCAGTTATGTTTGTTACAGTTATGATAGTCCCTTCCGCTAAGCTCACCGGATAACGTAAACATACTGTCTTAGCTTCCTCTATCAATGCATTATACATGTATATGAAAACTGCGTATAACATTCAGTGTCGTCATTTGCAGCGTCATATTGATGTATTCAATAATCGCGTATAAATAATACCGCTAATATTTTACAATAAGCACACGGTTTAAATGCAAATGCAGCTTATATTATTCATATGGGCAAAGTGGAAGACAAAATTATCTGACTACATACTAAATATCTGAAATACATCCAAACAAAATGGGGTCCAGAAAACTGACATATTAAGTTTATCCAAAAACACGATATAAACAGAAGAAATAAATCATTTCCATAAATAAAACACATACTTAAACACTTTATATTCAATACAAAATAGAATTGTACTCACCATTATTATGTTAATCCGTAAATATTGATAAAATAGGACAGTAATGATAAACGAACACGCCAGCATACATGCATACGCGATTTTCGAAGATGTAATATTTCATCCAATAGTTTTTCAGGATTTACTCACGTGACATTTAATTCAATTTCTGATTGGTTAATAAGTCCAGGATTTTTGTAGACAGAAAACAAATTATCGCCTTTCAATAATAAAGAAAAACAATTTTCACGCCGTTTTCGACTTACGCGGTTTGTGCAGAACAGCGACAATATATTATAATTAATAATCTACATCAGTACAATTAATAACCCACGTCACCAATCATTCTAAATGTTCGTTAATGCAGAAACATTTCACTATAGTACAGAGGTCCATTTTCGTTTACATGTACAAGCATACGTTTGTGCGCGTCCAATAAGCCATCTGAAGCTCACAACCAGTAATTAACTGTGCTGGCACAGACAAATATACAAGATATTTGTGATGCATGCCTGGAGGACTATGCCCGGAGACCTACATGTATGTCAGACATACATGTAACAGGACAGATAAATGAAATGAAACAACAACCTGTCGTATTTCCCGATTTAAGGTTGAGATCTGGCTTGAATATTCTTCTCTATCTGTTACAGCTTTCAGAATTTTGTTGCTCGACTCTTCCAGGGACTGCGTCACTGTGGGCAATTAATACTACATTTGTTAAATCACTACAAACTATTAACACGTTTACAACATATTCCACTGCAGCTTTTCCTCTTGTCTATTGTACTGACTTCCGCAACGTGGATTACACTTATTTGGCAGACATAAATCTTTGCTTGATGTCAAATGAACACAGTTCAAACAGTTTAGTTCAAACATATTTTATTGCAAATCAATAGAATAAATGTAACACACAAGAAGATACAATACATAGTATGAAAATGAAAATAGTTTGGGCGATTTTTTAGCAACATTACACCACAGCCCACACCAGTTCAAATAGTAAAAATGGCCACTAATGTCTGCAAAGAGTTTAAACTCTTGCTTATAATCAATACGAAAGACTTTAACCCTTAAAATGCTGAATAAGTTAGAAAGAAAGATACGTGATCTATGTTGTTTGTTATTTACCCAAGTGCTTTAGCTCCACTATCCGAATAGCAAACATCATAGAGCCTGATCAAACGGTACATTCTGTGTCATCTGAGTTTGCTCTATGCTGTTTGCAAGAGCAACTATAGTTGTGATTAGCAGGTTACGGGTTAAAATCTTGTTTATATGTAAACTTGTACTGCTTTTATTACTGAACCTGTAAACCAACCAGAATGTTTGCAAACGGTCAACAAAGGGAGCATAGATGACTATACTTGCTTGATTTTTATAAATAAAACCTTGACCAAAGTAAATACTGGTCACCACTAACCTCCCAATATACTTTCAAGAGGCTCAACCATTAAAATAGGCTTTTACTGTTCATAGTTGATTGTATCTTTACCTCAAATCCACTAATTCCAAATTCTAGTGGCCTTTATGGCAAGTGTTTAATGAAGATTATGATATATCAAACAATTCTGTGCAAAGCTATATGTCCCTGTTTCTTTAGTTTATACAAATTGATTTTAGCTTGATTGCGAAACAAGTTCTTTCAACTTTCAATTAATTACTCTGGAGATCTCATTCCTGGTGGAATCCATCGCAACGAGGTAGAGAGAAGAGGCAACGTGGAATTTAAATGCCTTGCCTAAGGGCACAATCGTAACGGCTCCAGCGGGCTGTTTCTTTGAAGATAAATAGAAAACTTACTTGATTTGATCGAAGATTTCAGAATATTTCCGTTATCCAATTCTGATGTTCTCATGGAACTTAAATTGTGCTTCACCTGAAAACATTGGTGGTATATTGGTTGAGGGTCATATGGAAGATTTTTTTAATATTTTTATTTAAGCTTTATTTATTTTAAGTTATTTAACAATTCCTCAATCGGTTCAAGAAATATGAGGACAGACAGACTGACTGAGATATGAGTTATCAAAATGTTCATTTAAAAAGTTGCAAAAAGTAGGCTTGGAACTGATAAATCTCTCAAAAGTATTGTTGAAATCCAGCCAGGTTAGCAGAACTAGTGATTATTAAAATATCAAAACAGTCAGAATTTCTTCAAAAATAAACAAAGCATAACATAGAAAGGACCGTGTAACTAGGTTTTGTTGAATTTTGGACAGCACAACTAGTCTGGTTAATATTTATATCATAACTTCATTGAAGTCAGTCAAGCGAAACATGCACAACTATGGCAGGCTTGATACTGACATTATGAAAGATGGGGAAGTCTATTGTCTTAATTCCCTGATAAATAATTTCTGTACACACTTTATGACGTGGGGGCGAGGGGTGGGGCTTTGGGAGGGGGCATATAATTATTTATCTAGTTGCAATACTGGTAACTAACCTCATCAGAACATTCTCGTACCATACTGACAATACTACTCAGCATATCCCTGAAATAGTCAATAAATACTGCAAATAATAAACAACAAACAAACATAGTTTATGTAGCAAATCGACATGGAACATGCCCTTGGCTAATGAACAGTAAATACATAAATATAATACATACATGTGCATGATATGCATGAATCAATTTCTGAGCCCATACACATGCTTCCCGTAAAAATTTACATAGTTCAACAATAAGTTTTCTTACAAAGCTGAATGAAATTCCTTCTTTCTTTAGCATCTCGTCATTGTTTGCAAACCTATCGATCATGTGAAAGTTAAACTGTCAAGTGAATTGAGGGAACCAAGAAGTTCCTGGGATGCTCACTCGAGACGATGGTGATGGATTCCATTAGGAACCAGGTCTCGAGAGTGACCAAACTAATGTTGTAGAAATATGTTGTGCAGTCAGGCTATATCTGTATAAACTACACCAGAGAC
This sequence comes from Archivesica marissinica, assembly GCA_014843695.1. Lineage (NCBI taxonomy): Eukaryota > Metazoa > Mollusca > Bivalvia > Venerida > Vesicomyidae > Archivesica > Archivesica marissinica. Next base: position 30,464,548 of record CM026398.1, read on the forward strand.
AAATAAGCAACATGTGAGAGTGCTAAGCAAGTTGTGTATACAATTTGCGAAATAAGCTTTTACGGACATAAGTTGTGAACAAATCCATTGAAACATAGATTTGAGTAATTAATTAGAAATGTCGACAGACAGATAGATGATAGATTTTACTAGTCTTGGTATGATAGTAATGAGTAATTATAAGTTGATATTTAGGAACTATCAATTTATAACAATTATACATGTATAACTACTACAGAAACACTTCTTTCAAGTCTTGGAGATCCAGGTAATAATATAGTACTGGTATTTGGGTAAATATAATTTTACCAGACATAGCTTATTTACTGAAATTTTCATTATTATATACATTGTATATACCGTTTCTATGGAGTGTGTAAGGCGTCTGCCTACAGAGCGGGATGTTAATGGTTCGAACCTTGTCAGGGGTTAGCTCTGATATGGCCAGTTGGTGAGTAGCCAGCTAGTTAAATAATGGTTACCGATTGCCGATCAGCCTGGTGCCTAGTCTACAAGCATAGGATTCAGGAAGTACTGAGTATCGAACCCGTGACCGTTCAATTCCAAATCTGACGCTCTACCACGGGACGCCACAATAAGCTTACAACATAAACATTTCTTTTGAGTACCTTTCATCTCTCTCCTTCGCTTTCACCTTTTGAACTGCCACTTCCTGTTGATAACTCAATGGTTGGACATTATGTTTCCTGGCCAATGTTTGGTTCTGTGTTGTACATGAGCGACCCGTTGAGGAAATCCTGTTCTGGCTGTTACTTCTGAACAGTGATGGTTTGGACATGTATTTGTCAATAACTGGAACTCTCCTTCCCTGGGACTATCATGTTGAAAAATATAGACAGCGATACATCTACATGCAAATAATTATGTTGACCAATAAATTATATATATACAGTCAGACCTGTGCTAAAGGTCACCTCCGAATAAAGGCCGCATATGAAAAACCGGTCACTAAAGACCACCATTTGTCTGTGCCGTCGAGCCATTTTCAATGCATTTTAACCCTCTATTGAGAGGCCACCTGCCATCAAAGGCCACTTTTTGACTTTCCCAAGGGTGGCCTTTATAGACAGGTTTGACTGTATATATATAGTCCTCTCTATTTTCCGAATTTTCGGCTTAAAAAGCCTTTCTAAAGGGAAACAAAAATCATCCGGCTAGTGCATTGTCTTTTTACTTAACAACTGGTTACAGTCGTTGATGCCAAATCAATTGCCCCTCACCACTAGGTTTGAATCCCACTTGGGTGTTGATATCTGTCATATGAGGCAAACACGGTAAACAATTTATCGTAACCTGAGAAGCGGATCCCGTTGAGTATTGATCCTGTGTGAAGTCATCTTGGGAATTGGACTGTGACATGTCAAACTGAGTGAACTGGGCATTCTGAAGCTGAGAGAAATCATTCTGATAACTGCGCTCTTGTGTGCTGAAAGAACAGGATAAGTGCCATAAATGATGAGTTTCACTCTTGTGTGCTGAAATATGTGGATATGAGTTCCAAAAATAATGCTTGCAAAAACAACAGGATAAGTAACATAAATGACGCGTTTTATTGTTTGCAAATGTGATTTTATTTACTCAGCAGGCAAAGGGTTAATTTATTTCTGGTCAATTTACCTTTGACTTCCATTGTTGAAAAGTTCACGAGTGCTTATTTGGTTGGAAAACATCTTTCTTCGACTTTTTCTCAAGTCTTATCAGCAAAATTGTTATTATCTGAAATGAGAAGCAAGTTTCTATTTTTGTATTGGGGGCTTTTTTGTACCCGAGTGTGAGCTTGTATAACAGTGTGTTATTTGTACCCGAGTGTGTTCTATGCATCGGAGTGTGTTATTTGTACCCGAGTGTGTTCTATGCATCGGAGTGTGTTCTTTGTATCAGAGTGTGTTCTATGCATAGGAGTGTGTTCTTTGTATTGGAGTGTGTTCTTTGTATCGGAGTGTGTTCTTTGTACCCGAGTGTGTTCTATGCATCGGAGTGTGTTCTTTGTATCGGAGTGTGTTCTTTGTATCGGAGTGTGTTCTTTGTATCAGAGTGTGTTCTTTGCATCAGAGTGTGTTCTTTGTATCGGAGTGTGTTCTTTGTATCGGAGTGTGTTCTATGCATCGGAGTGTGTTCTTTGTACCCGAGTGTGTTCTATGCATCGGAGTGTGTTCTTTGCATCGGAGTGTGTTATTTGTATCGGAGTGTGTTCTTTACATCGGAGTGTGTTCTTTGCATCGGAGTGTGTTATTTGTATCGGAGTGTGTTCTTTGTACCCAAGTGTGTTCTATGCATCAGAGTGTGTTCTTTGTATCGGAGTGTGTTCTTTGTATCGGAGTGTGTTCTATGCATCGGAGTGTGTTCTTTGTATCGGAGTGTGTTCTTTGCATCGGAGTGTGTTCTTTGTATCGGAGTGTGTTCTTTGTACCCGAGTGTGTTCTATGCATCGGAGTGTGTTCTTTGTATCGGAGTGTGTTCTATGCATCGGAGTGTGTTCTTTGTATCGGAGTGTGTTCTTTGTATCAGAGTGTGTTCTTTGTATCGGAGTGTGTTCTTTGTATCGGAGTGCAGGCTACTATCAGAGTGTGTTCTTTGTATTGGAGTGTGTTCTTTGTATCGGAGTGTGTTCTTTGTATCGGAGTGTGTTCTTTGTATCAGAGTGTGTTCTTTGTATCAGAGTGTGTTCTTTGTATCGGAGTGTGTTCTTTGCATCAGAGTGTGTTCTTTGCAACGGAGTGTGGGCTACTATCAGAGTATGTTCTTTGTATTGGAGTATCATCTCTTTGTATCGGAGTATGTTCTTTGTATTAGAGTGTGTTCTTTGTATCAGTGTGTTCTTTTTACGGAGTGTGCTTTATGTATCAGCCTGTGCTCTTTGTATCACTGTGTGTATTTTGTATTGGAGTGTGCAACCTTCATGTTTGCCAGTTTTGTCAGACAAATGATTCAAATGCACATAAAATTCCTATTTATTTTGCTTCAGCGAAGGATTTTCGGGCGGTCCTACGGATTCCAGGAAGACAGAGTAGAGTGTTCTTTGTATCAGAGTAGGAGTTTGTATCAGTGTGTTCTTTGAATCAATGTGTTCTACCTAAAGTAGATTTACTGGGAAGAGATCTTAATCTGATCTAGTAGGAAACCACCAGCTAGAGAGTGAAATTGCAGTGCTATGATTGTTATGGACAGAAAGGTCACTTAATGTGCAGGCTGGCATATCCCGGAGTGAAGAGTATTCGGCGAGAACGTGTTTTCATATAACTTTGAGATAGCAAGTCATGAGAGATCACCAATATTTCACACTCCAGTTATCAATATAAATTAACAATACATTTTACTTTCAAAGTTGCTTTTTCGCTGATAATGGAGATCAGACAGGTAAATAAACGATGTAATATTCAAACCTACCCAAGTTTCACACAAAAAATGATGAAACTGAATTAACATGATGAGCCATTTCGCATACCGCGTCACAACCACACTTCCACAGGCACAAGACACAATTGTGTTGGCCTATGGTTATATAGTATGACCAGTATAGTATACTATATGACCAGTATGTCATAAGTAAACATTACTTACTATATGACCATAGCCATAGGGCAAAAAACTAAAAGTTGTGTCTTGACTCTTGTGCCTGTGGCCACAACCGATCGTAGTCACATCGTATGGCTTTGAATTTGATAGTGACATGTGTCATTTTATAACTTGGATATCTACTACTTAAAAAAAATACAAGAAATAGTTTCGGACATGAACCGCTCACCTAACGCTATGAATCATTTTCCACACCACACCACACAAGACCTGCAGACGATAAAACTCTGTTTGACTCGATCAATTGAAAGCATAATTTTTGGAAGAATATGTTCCAATATTTTGACCTCCACAAATTGTTACCACTCATCACATGATGTGATGGTGAAATATACGCATGTTACAAACTAGACTTCCGATGGTTTTCTCTCATAAGCGAAAGGCATAGCATAGAAGTATAATTGTAGCTTTTATGTGGTTATATATGCTCATGTGTCTAACAGGTCAAAGATCTCACCGTCTGTGTGTATGTCATGCCGCACAAATGTGGCTAATAGAACAATAGAGAAAAAAATGTTATGGTGTGGTGACGGGTGTGGCTGGCTGGGTAACGTTGTATGGTGGGGCACTTGATTGAAGTAGCTATTACAGTTACATTTCCTAAACTTGTTTTGGTTTGTTTATTGTTTTTTGTTTCTAAATTCTTATTATCTAAAATGTTGCTTATTCTCTTAATCATTTTCCCCTTTTTCTATTAGTATCATTAAATTTAGTAAAGTACTAGCACAACTCTTGTATTCAGTCTCTTAGTTAATTACAATCTAGTCTTTTGGGGAGGGCCGTAACTAATGATGTTAAAACTTGTGGCCCAACCCATTTGCTTCAACATATAATGACAATCCTTGAGCAAACAATGCCACGAATCATGCATTATGGATAGTTATACAAGTTTGTTCATTTGTTTTGTATTGCACACTGTATATATAGAATGCAATAAAATATTATTAAACTAAAAGAGAAAACAATGATGTATTCACATAAGTACCCATTTGTGAGGCCGTCCGTTCGAAAGTGTACATCATGATGTACGAATGCATAGACTATAAGTTATTTTCGTTTATATATGTGCCGTTTATACAGCAACAAGCGGTGCAGATATTCATGTTTGAAATGAGTCATAATTATTACTTTGTCTAACTGATTTTGAACATAGCAATTTCAAAGTATTAAACTAAACACATATTAGGGTATAATCTTTTCTTGATAAAGAGTATCATTTTCAATATGTACATGGTGTAATTCGTTGTCTATGCTATGTTCTAAGGTGACATAACATACATATTCCACATTGTCCTAAACGAGAGAAACGTAGGTACGTGTATTGAACGCAACAATAAGTATGGTCTCAGAGAGACACCTAGATTTCGGTTAATTGGTAAGATTGTCGTTCTAAAATGTATCATTTAATTACAGTTCTTTCTCATATTAATGTTGATTGGTTATTGTGTGTTTTCGGTTGTATATAACATGCCTGGCTGCTTTCAGCCATTCAGGGATTGTCTGTTCGATTCCCCCGTTTAATCGGTTTTGATGGAGTTTCCATGTAATAAAGTGGATTTTGCAAAACAATGCTTGTAAGTTTAGCTTGTTGGCAATATGGAGGGCAAACCTGCTATTTCCTTACAGTTTAAGTCTATGTAATTAAATGTTCGGGCATGTTACATCGAGTCGTTTGTTCGGTTAAATAATATTATTATAAATAATAACAAATAATCAAACACAATTTGCTTGACTGGTCGTATTATTTTCTATATAATTTGTTCTCACCCGAGTATGCAAACTGAAATACAGTCAAATCAATTAACAAAGTATTCCGTGATGATTGGTTGCTCTCAATAGATACGGTAAACAAATGTTGCGGACACATCGCCATTGCAGTGTACATTTACATGGATACTGACAAAATCGATTTAAAGAAATTGAAGATGACCCGATAAGCATCTATATGGGATTTTAGCAAATATATGATGGCAACTGAAATTCAAGGAAGCTGGGTATGTGAGCTTTGGCATTAAAATATTTGTTACCACAAAAAACTGGTTGTTTGCTGTTAGTCACTTAGTGCCACTCACTCACTGCTACTCACTTCTGTTAATCATAATGTGTAGCCCATCATACTATACTATAGTATAGAGTATAGTAGGCTATGCTATAGACAAATAGTCACACGTTTGGCAATACAGTAACAGTGACTGTCAGTGCTGTGGACATCGGCCCGACTACTTGGTGGCACTCTCTGACTAGTGTTTGGGAGGTCATGGGTTCTAGCTCCACATCTGTTCCTTGTTCTTTACTTGTTCACGTCAATGGTGACGGGCTTATCTTGTAGGGTGCAGGTAAATGAATGCAACTTGTAGTGTATTTCGGCGTGGGTAGAACATATCAGCCCGGCTAGCTTAGTTGGTAGAGCTGTCCGACTAGTTTGTAGTGTATTTCGGCCTGGGTAGAACAGCGGCCCGGCTAGCTCAGTTGGTAGAGCTGTCCGACTAGTGTTTAGGAGGTCGTGGGTTTGAGTCCCACGCTGGGTCACTAACTTTTCCGCTCTTTCTTTGCTTGGTCACTTTAATGGCGACGAGGATGGCATGGTATGGGCAAAGGAGTAGGGGTGCGGCTCCAGGAATCGGAGTGCAGCTCCTAAAGAATAAAAGATGGAAGAGTGTAGTATATTTTGGCGTGGGTAGAACATCCGCCCGGCAAGCTCAGTTGGTAGAGCTGTCCGACTAATGTTTGGGAGGTCATGGGTTTGAGTCCCACGATGGGTTTGAGTCCCACGATGGGTCACTAACTTTTCCGCTCTTTCTTTGCTTGGTCACTTTAATGGCGACGAGGATGGCATGGTATGGGCAAAGGAGTAGGGGTGCGGCTCCACGAATCGGAATGCGGCTCCTAAAGAATAAAAGAGGGAAGTGTGTCCGACTAGTGTTCGAGAGGTCGTGTGTTCGAGTCCCACGTCGGGTCACTAACTTTTCCACCCTTTCTTTGCTTTGTCACTTTAGGATCAGAATGTGGCTCTAGAGAATAAAAGAGGGAAGAGTGTAGTGTATTTTTTTGCTTGTAGAGCATATCTCCCTGCTAGCTCAGTTTGTAGAACTGTCAGACTAGTGTTTGGGAGGGATTGGGTTCGAACCCCACATCAGATCACTAACTTTTCCGCTCTTTCTTTGTTTAGTCACCTGAGGCTGTAGGCAAACATCACACATTGGTAATACATCAATATATAGCGATTGTTCGTCAGTAAAAAGTTAAAGCACCATCATAACGACCACAGCTGAGTGCAAACTACGGGCCTCTCACACCTGATGTATGCTATCCTATATACATGTAGCATTACTTTACTATCAACAACCTTAAATGGTGTTATTTAATAAATGTCAACAAAATATGGTTAAAATTCACAGTATGACCATTAAATACAACATTTGAATAGAATGAGTGTTTTATAATGGGCCAGTATATCTTACTGGACAAAACTTTGTATGAAAATTGTAAAAATAATTAAAAAAAGAGAGAAGTGGGGCGTGCACCAGAGGGCGAAGTCAGGGTCGCTAGGGCGACTATTTTGTATACATCGACATTAATGAATTGTCTTCTGCTACAATTATTTGAACTATTTATAGCTTTTATTTTACCCAGCATGCAAAGTGTTAAAAAACCTTTCAAGTCAGTACATACCTAATCTATCATAGCACCATTTGCATACACCATTTGTATATAGAATTAGAACAATCTGAGATAGCAAACCTCTTCCACGCTGTTCATTTTTTGGCCCTATCTCACAACGGTGAAGAATCCTATCCAAAAATCCCAGATCAGTATCACCTGCAAAATCTTAGTGGTTCATCATTGACCCGAGGCCCACCCTGCCACCAAATTTCATGAAATTCTGTCTGTTACAGACAGTTGATAATGAATACGGTAATTTGTGCATCAAAATGCAGAAGTGGCTACTTAATAGACTAAGAGGGCAAATGTATAATAAAACAACATATTGGGAATCTGGAAACTGGCTGCTTAATACATGTTGGCTGCTTAATACATGTTGGCTGCTTAATGGCGGTGACCATTATACTACAGGTTTGGCTGTATTTGTTTGGGACTGATCATAATGTTACAGTCTGATTATTTAGGGCAGTCACTTGTATACATAACATTCGAAAACCAAAACAATCATTGTTGAACCATCAAACCTAAAAATATTTTTCTGTAAGCCTACAGCTTTGACCACTCGGCTATCCTGCCATGGGTGATAATTCGATATATGTTATATTATTCAATCAGTGTTTTAACTCGCCAATGTTTATATACATCAGCATGTTTGTATACAAGTGACTGACCTGATTAATCAAACTGTACATCGATTTTTTCAGCTTTTCTTGTTTCTGCATCACAATAGCAACTTGATTATCTTTAGAATGGATACTAACTGTAAATCTTGGGTAAACAAAATGATCCCATAAAAATCCATTATTAAGCAATGTCTGCCCATTGATAGACTATAAGCAGACCATAAACAAATGCCATTAAAGTGTTTAGACCAGTATGCAGGGTTAACTGTGATATAAAAGTCTTGTCATGTGTTTTGGTTTAGATTATATTGTGCTTTATTTATTTGTTCATAGCAACAGTCCTTGTAGCCCCAGTCCATTACTTCTTTGTAGCCCCAGTCCATTACTTCTTTGTAGCCCCAGTCCATTACTTCTTTGTAGCCCCAGTCCATTACTTCTTTGTAGCCCCAGTCCGTTACTTCTTTGTAGCCCCAGTCCGTTACTTCTTTGTAGCCCCAGTCCATTACTAGTTACCTCCCTTGATGTTCTGGCACAGAAATGATATGAATGTGATAATAACGACCACATTGTGGATGTTAGTGCTAAAAGAAATTTTGTGCATCATATCCTGGTGCATAAAAAGTGAATCTTTCTAGGGAGCGTCCGTGGCCGAGTGGTTACGGTCGTTGACTTCAAATCAAATGCCCCTCACAGGGTGACAGCTGTATGTTCACGTGTGCCCAGCAGCCATGCCTGAAATAGGGGCATCTGGGGGTCTTCCGCCACCAATAATAGCTGGAGAGTCGCCATTTGACCTAAGCTGTTAACCAGTGCGTTAAGCCCCCAAAACAAACAGATTCTTTCCAATAAGTTAAATGGCCTTTAGTAGCACAATTCATTAGTTGTGAGATAGTCTATAGATGATGTTCGTAATTATGGAGTTGTTAAATACTGTTTGAACGGTATCCAGAATGAAATGGGTTAAGGTGCATTGCATTTGATGTAAGCTAGTGGAAATATAGTGCGTATTTCTGGGGCCACAATTCATGTACATTATAAATCATACTCGATTGAATAAACGTTTTGCACTCTGGGCACAGGCAAAGTCAAGTAGATCACTTAGTTGTACAAATCATATTGGTGAAGGTTAAACGTTATGATACCGTTGACGAGTACAGTGGAGTTAGAATCTGTGCCCTGACTGCTGCCGGTTATTATCCAGATGTAACCAGCTGACTTACTGTACATGTATCGCTCACACGGTACACAGATGTAACCAGCTGACTTACTGTACATGTATCGCTCACACGGTACACAGATGTAACCAGCTGACTTACTGTACATGTATCGCTCACATGGTACACAGATTTCCACTTCAAAATTGGTATAGTCTAATAATAACCGAACACTTGCAGCCAATTAACCCTTTCAACCCCAAGTAACTGACATGGACTGGTGCATGCTATTTTTAGACAAATAAATTAATAAGAAAATTACATTTGGACCAGTTCATTTATCAAAATGGGTAATTTTATCTCAAAATAGTAATAAATATTACTGGCAAAAAAGTGTAGATCCTGATGAGACGGCTCGTTATGAGCCGGCTCATCTGGATCTATACTTTTCATAAGCCTATTTAGAGGCCTGTGGGGTTGAAAGGGTTAAAGAATCGAAATAAGAAAGGATTTCTCCAGGTTGTTCCACAGAATATGTGCAGTATGTTGTGCTAGGGTTGAAGGTATATCTTAAGTGGTCTATCAGTCTTTATGTTTGTCGTAACATTGTCATAGCACCCGCATTACCGGTACTTGTGGAAGTGTTCAGGAGGCATCGCTCATATGGGCAACTGGTAGCAACGATAAATAAAAGTAAAACACACAAAAAACAAATAATTAATTGGTCTGTCACCATTCTGTAGATTGTTTATGGAATTTCCTATTATATGTATCCTATTTTCACCGTGTTGTCGTTTTTTTCTCAGTTTCCTTCGGGATACTATGGACACTACAGAAGTAAATCTCGAGCAGATTTTGTGTGTGAATACAGACAACTAGCCAGACCTATACCACCAAAGAAGTTTGTTGTGCGTTCAAAGGTTTGTATGACATTTAACCATTAAGCCGTTTAATTTATCCGCATGAAAGCAGTCCTAAGACATTAGATGACTGTAGTCTTGTAGGAATAGGTTGCTACGTGTTGTGTTTGTGTTGCATCATATAAGTGAAAACTACTCTATTGTTTTGTAAGTTGTGATTACGTTTAGCTTATCTGAACCAAATGTATGATTTGTTTGTCTATCCATCTGTGACCCGTCATCACAGTCTTCTGTGCAAGCAAGGTCACATGATAATGTTTGGTTACCGTCCATACTTCCCTATAAGGCGGTCTCACCTATAAGACGACCACCCCTACTTTGGTTCTGAAATCTGTGAGTTTTGGCATGCACTCGCATATAAGACGGGTTGACAAAATGGACACCAGACCAAGTATAAATTGCATGCTTGGCCAGTGCAAGTTTAAGAAATTCAATGTCAGAGTGCTTTCTTTAATTATGGATACCATTTAACACATTTGTTTGTTTAAAAAATGTTTTTCCTAAGCACTCACTTATAAGACTAGAAGCCACTTTGAGGTCATAATCTGGTGGTAAGAAACTCGTGTTATAGGCAAGTATGTACGGTAACCATCAGTGTTCACCATATTGTATCCACATGTTACATGCATCACCCATGTCTATAGCCGCACGGTCAAGGTCAAGGTATGTACGGTAACCATCAGTGTTCCCCATATTGTATCCACATGTTACATGCAACACCCATGTCTGTAGCTGCAAGGTCACGGTCACATTTGGCAAGGTCAATGTATGTACGGTAACCATCAGTGTTCCCCATATTGTATCCACATGTTACATGCAACACCCATGTCTGTAGCCGCAAGGTCACATTTGGCAAGGTCAAGGTATGTACTGTAACCATCAGTGTTCCCCATATCGTATCCACATGTTACATGCAACACCCATGTCTGTAGCCACAAGGTCACGGTCACATTTGGTAATGAAAGATCAGAAATAGTGGTAACATTTTGTGTCTGCTCCAAATCTTTGAAATCGATCTGCCATTGTCTTGTGAGTTATGTCATTTCTAAGCTGATCCCGGGTCAACATTACAATGCATTTTGAAGCTTTAAAAATGTTCTAAAAATATGTTTCCATGGAAACCTACATTTCCAGAATACATGTGCATTTTGTTTGTTAGAAATGCTTTGCGTTCTGTGAGCAGAACAATTAATAATATTTACGTAACCATGGTTTCAAAACAATATGATGCTGACAATTAGTGTATGTGTACATTAATAAAACATTTAAAATAATGAAAGATGTTATTGAAAATGGGCAAATAAAAACATTATCAATACTTTGAATAGTCACGCACAATGTCTTCCGGACAGCTCCTGTTGATAATAAACAGAGTGTGAAATGTTTAACTCTATTGACAATAGTTTCACTGGACTATATGTGATTACATTGTAAGCTATTCAAACAGTAAGTCTTAAACAACAAGCTGCTATCATTCTAACATAGTCAAACAAGCAATAGAGAGTTTGTAAAGCTGAAATTTAAAGTAATACAAGATTGGAACAGAAAGTGTGTTTACTTTTACAAATGATCAAACAGATATGATCAGAGTTTCAGAAGCATTCTAAAATGTGTTATTTTATGTTAATTTTTATACGTTTATTTATAGTCGCCTCCTAGTTAACCCTTTCCCTCATAGAAGCACCTCTGGACTCCATTACCAATAAGACATACATTGACAATGTAGTAGTCAAACCAATGTTCATAATAATAGTTGTCTAAGATTAGCTGCTATGTGGCTAGGAGAACAATATATATATATTGTCTAGTGGTCTAGTGTTAGCTGCTATGTGGCTAGGAGAACAATAGATCTATTGTTTAGTGGTCTAGGGTTAGCTGCTATGTGGCTAGGAGAACAATATATCTATTGTCTAGTGGTCTAGGGTTAGCTGCTATGTGGCTAGGAGAACAATATATCTTGGTGGTTTTTTGGTTTGTTTTTGTTTTTTGTTGTTTTTGGTTTTGTTGTTGTGTTGTTTGTTTGTGTGTTTGGTGGGTTTGTGGTGTTGTTTGTGTTTGTTGTTGGTGTGGTTTTTTGTTGTTTGTTTGTTGTTGTTTTGGGTTTGTGGGTGTTTGGGTGTTTGTGTGTTTGTTTGTTTGTTGTTTTTGGGGTTTTTTGGTTTTTTTTGTTTTTTTTTTTTTTTGGGTTTTTTTTTGTTTTTTTTGTGGGTTTGGTTGTTTTTTTTTTTGGTTGGTTTGTTTGGTTGGGGTGCTGATTGATAGTGTTAGTGACTGGGACATACGTAAGTAGACTGTGTTGTTGTGGATTGGTCTGAGTGGCATATGAATTTGAGTGGCTGGATGAACAATGATGATAGTTTGTTGTATTGTCTTGGTGTAGAGATGTAGTCTTGCTAAGTGGTAGCAGAACTAATTACATGTATGTTGTTTTTGTTTGTTGTTGTTTGTTTGTTTGTTTGGGTTTGTGGGTTTGTTTGGTTTGTTGTGGTGTTGTCTAGTGGTCTAGGGTTAGCTGCTATGTGGCTAGGAGAACAATATATATATTGTCTAGTGGTCTAGGGTTAGATGCTATGTGGCTAGGAGAACAATACATATATTGTCTAGTGGTCTAGGGTTAGATGCTATGTGGCTAGGAGAACAATATATATATTGTCATGTGGTCTAGAGTTAGCTAGAACAATAGATATATTGTCTAGTGGTCTAGGGTTAGATGATATGTGGCTAGGAGAACAGTATATATATTGTCTAGTTGTCTAGGGTTAGCTGCTATGTGGCTAGGAGAACAATATATATATTGTCTAGTGGTCTAGGGTTAGCTGCTATGTGGCTAGGAGAACAATTTGTCTAGTGGTCTAGGGTTAGCTGCTATGTGGCTAGAAGAACAATATATATAGTGTCTACTGGTCTAGAGTTAGCTAGAACAATATATTTTATTGTCTAGTGGTCTAGGGTTAGATGCTATGTGGCTAGGAGAACAATATATATATTGTCTAGTGGTCTAGGGTTAGATGCTATGTGGCTAGGAGAACAATATATATATTGTCTAGTGGTCTAGAGTTAGCTAGAACAATATATATATTGTCTAGTGGTCTAGAGTTAGATGCTATGTGGCTAGGAGAACAGTATATATATTGTCTAGTTGTCTAGGGTTAGCTGCTATGTGGCTAGGAGAACAATATATATAATATTATTGTCTAGTGGTCTAGGGTTAGCTGCTATGTGGCTAGGAGAACAATATATATATATTGTCTAGTGGTCTAGAGTTAGCTAGAACAATATATATATTGTCTAGTGGTCTAGGGTTAGCAGCTATGTGGCTAGGAGAACAATATATATATAGTTTAGTTGTCTAGGGTTAGCTGCTATGTGGCTAGGAGAACAATATATATATTGTCTAGTTGTCTAGGGTTAGCTGCTATGTGGCTAGGAGAACAATATATATATTGTCTAGTGGTCTAGGGTTAGCTGCTATGTGGCTAGGAGAACAATATATATATATTGACTAGTTGTCTAAGGTTAGCTGCTATGTGGCTAGGAGAACAATATATATATTGTCTAGTGGTCTAGAGTTAGCTGCTATGTGGCTAGGAGAACAATATATATATTGTCTAGTTGTCTAGGGTTAGCTGCTATGTGGCTAGGAGAACAATATATATATTGTCTAGTGGTCTATGTTTAGCTGCTATGTGGCTAGGAGAACAATATATATATTGTCTAGTTGTCTAGGGTTAGCTGCTATGTGGCTAGGAGAACAATGTATATATTGTCTAGTGGTCTATGTTTAGCTGCTATGTGGCTAGGAGAACAATATATATATATTGACTAGTGGTCTAGGGTCATAGTATTAGGCAGAAATATCCAAATGGGAGTCTAAAAAAATAAGTCCAGCCCCAGAGCGGGACCCGAATGATGACGGAAATTGCCGCACGGACTCGATGTGAGAACGGCGAACTGACGTGATCGAAATGCGGCAGAAACTGGGAAAGCCCAGGTGGGAAAGCCTCTCCAAAAAGGAATTGCGAACAATATTAGCCTATTATAGGGTCAAGTTCTTGTCATTGTTTTACAGCTGCATGTATATGTTAACAAACCTAGTGAGGTCTCGGAGAAAGAAAAAGAAAAAAAAAAGTGATAGGTCGTCGAAAAGACGGCCCGACGGCTCTCTGCCTAATACTGTGTCTAGGGTTAGCTGATATGTGGCTATACATTATTTTACATGGGTAATAGAACAAATGAGAGAACATTGGGGGTAGCCACTTAAGTACTCATTTGTGAGGCCGTCCGTCTATGTATCAATAAGATGTAGCATTTTGTTCAAGTGTTTAGCTCAGCTGACTAACGAGAACAAGGAAGGTTATTATACATGCCCCCGTCGGAGCACAGCCCCCGCCTGACCCCCTCACGCATGCACGTCGCTGTCGGAGCACAGCCCCCGCCTGACCCCCTCACGCATGTAAGTCGCTGTCGGGGCACATCCCCCGCCTGACCCCCTCACGCATGCACGTCGCTGTCGGAGCACAGCCCCCGCCTGACCCCCTCACGCATGCACGTCGCTATCGGGGCACATCTCGCAGCAGCGTAGGATACTGGGATCTAGTGACAAGGAACACACGTTTCACCACCTCTGCCTCATTCAACAGAGGTGGTGGAGGTATGGACTGACCATGGAGCAACCAAGACGACCAGATGTCTAGCTATCAGATCCGTGTTTATATGCTGCTGCGGGATGACCAACAGTGAGGGGTGTGGCCTTAAAAAGGACTGAGAGGCTCAGAGGCACAGCGCATAATCACCTTGGAGAGACCTGCATGTTTTGCTCGCCCATATGCTCTGCTGTTAAATAAACTGAACTCGTCAATTATACATGCCCTGGTACAGATGTTGCTATTTGGCTTAAGTTTCCTGGCAATGTTGGTGTATCCCATGAACCGCTCACTACATAGCATTGAAGCTTCACATATTACCCCACTGTCATGAAAGTGTTTCAGGTAAATTCCATTACAACTGTGTCACATACATATGTAATTTAACAATTTAACAATTTTACACATAAAATCTGTTTAGATTATTATGGCAAACTGGCTTACAATTTGTTTATATATTTTTACCAAAGTCGTAGGATTGGGGGTAACTGTTTGTGTTTGTCTCTGAACAGTATATTGTATATCTCAAATAGTTTTTAGTGGATTTTGATGAAACTTTATGGATATACATGTACAGAGGGTTGATCTGGGAGGAAATGTTTTGATTTGGGAGAAATCGGTCAACGTCTGTGGTCAGGGCGGTCAACGAAGTGTTCACTCCCACTCCCAGTAAACTATTTGTGGCTGTAAATCCAAGAACGAAGTAAGATAGACATAATATAGATTCCTGTTGGAAATCTCATATGACCTCAAATAAGCCATATCCTCTGACTTTGATGTTGACCTTAATGTGTGTTTTACGTTTATTTATCGTCGCTACCAGTTACCCATATGAACGACGCCTCCTGAAGAGATTAGTTATTATTGACCTTAATTGGAACAGTGGTCTCCCAATTAGGATGTTGTATCTCCCAATTTGGACCACAGGGATTCGGCACGTTTGGGGGTACTAGTATATATATATATTATTAGAATGTAACAAGATGTTTTTTTATATATGAAGAATAATCATAATCCAATCAGAACGCTCGTTTCAACGCGAATTGCGCCGCTTTAGAAATTTTCTAAACAAATTGAAAATGCTACGAAATCTCTTTTTGACGTACATTTTTGCCGAATAAACCTACACGTTAGTGGAAACACATTTTATTGATAATGTTATTCACAGTTAAAACTCTCCCGTCGAAGATTTTTTGTTGTTGCTGACAGAACCCGTGTCCTAGTATGGAAATGTGACCTGCTATGGCCAATGTTTGTGGCAATTGTTTGCAAAGTATACATGCATGCAGCTTAACGTTGTGTTTTATTTGAAGAACAATATAAAGACTCGGGATAGGCGTTATATTTGGACAGCTTTGTACAAACTTGTTTCAGATAGGGCCATTTTACTGATCGATGCGAAATCTGACATCCCACAGAGTAGAATCCCTGTACTTAAATATATATATACTAGTACCCCCAAACGTGCCGAATCCCTGTGATTTGGACATGGTGTCTCCTAATTAGGGATTAAATGATAAGCTATATAGTTCACACCTGCTTGTTTGTTTGTCTGTCTTGCAAATTGCTGATCATGAATTAATGTGGGAATGTCCACCATGAACCTACATGTAGGATCAATCCATTAGATTATGATGATGATCCGGATCTGGGGAACAGCATGGCAGAGGTATACCCTGTAGTTGATATCTTAAATCATAAATAAAATAAAGATATATTCTGAATTGTAATTTGGGCTCTATCGTTGCACACACGATTTATAAAATTATGTGCTTTATAATATGACAATGCTTGTGTGTTATTGTCAGACTGATTTGTCAGGTGCATTGTTCGTTTGGCATGGCATGTCACCTGTTGATCTTGCATTATTTATGTTGTAATAAACTTTGATCAATAAGTTCAATTTGATACAAATCTGAAAGCTTAGACAACCCATTACACTGCCTGAATTATCATAAAGTTCAGTCATTATTCTCATAATCCAATACTACAAAATTATAGTATCGACAATAAGTCTGTGACCAGAGATGTATTACACATTACCGGTATCTTCCGTAAATGGTATTTTAAATTTTGCCATAGTAGGATTGAATTCTTGAATCACTAGTCAGGATTGATTTTCATGTACCAGGGTGTTACCATCTACCTTAATACAATTCCAACTGTAGTTGTGATTAGCATTTTAAGGGTTAAGACATAATCGTGCTATTTCAATATGCTAAATATAATTTTAAAGTTGTATTGCTGTTCAGAAAGACGATATTGCCCTGTACGCGAGTGATCCGTGCACTGTATGCCGAGTGTCCCGTGCACTGTATGCTGAGTGTCCTGTGCACTGTATGCCAAGTGTCCCATGCACTGTATGTTGAGTGTCCCATGCACTGTATGCTGAGTGTCCTGGTGCACTGTATGCTGAGTGTCCCATGCACTGTATGCTGAGTGTCCCATGCACTGTATGCTGAGTGTCCTGTGCACTGTATGCTGAGTGTACCATGCACTGTATGCTGAGTGTCCCATGCACTGTATGCTGAGTGTCCTGTGCACTGTATGCTGAGTGTCCCATGCACTGTATGCTGAGTGTCCCATGCACTGTATGCTGAGTGTCCCGTGCACTGTATGCTGAGTGTCCCATGCACTGTATGCTGAGTGTCCCATGCACTGTATGCTGAGTGTCCTGTGCACTGTATGCTGAGTGTCCCATGCAATGTATGCTGAGTGTCCCATGCACTGTATGCCGAGTGTCCCATGCACTGTATGCTGAGTGTCCTGTGCACTGTATGCTGAGTGTCCCATGCACTGTATGCTGAGTGTCCCATGCACTGTATGCTGAGTGTCCCATGCACTGTATGCTGAGTGTCCCATGCACTGTATGCTGAGTGTCCCGTGCACTGTATGATGAGTGTCCCATGCAATGTATGCTGAGTGTCCCATGCACTGTATACTGAGTGTCCCATGCACTGTATACTGACTGTCCTGTGCACTGTATGCCAAGTGCCCCATGCACTGTATGCTGAGTGTCCCATGCACTGTATGCTGAGTGTCCCATGCACTGTATGCCAAGTGTCCCATGCACTGTATACTGACTGTCCTGTGCACTGTATGCTGAGTGTCCCATGCACTGTATGTTGAGTGTCCCATGCACTGTATGCCAAGTGTCCTGTGCACTGTATGTGAGTGTCCCATGTACTATATGCTGAGTGTCCCGTGCACTGTATGCCAGTGTCCAAAGCCAAACGACTGTTGACCAAATTCGGAGTAATATTTATTAAAAAAGACTAGGATTTTCAAAAATGTTTTTGTAGTTATCAAGTACATGTAAATGACTTTAAATAAACATATATTAGCAAAATTGCCTAATTTTAGGCAGTGAGGATAGTGAAATGATACAGACAGAGACCCATTCCAGAGTCTCCTTTGGTTCTTTTACGTGCACCGACACGAGACCGATGTTTATAGTCTGCTGCAAAGGACTATAATATGAGTCATTTTAGTATTGTATAGCAGGGGATCGAACCTGCGACCCCTTGATTACAAGTCCAGCGTGTTAACCACATGACCCACTGCATGTCCATCATACTCCATGTTTTGTCGTAAATCTTAATATGTAGTGTTCAATGTATTGTAAAACTTTAATCCTTTTAATGACAGATAATGTCAGAATGTTGACATTATTTTATTGATTTTAATTTCTTTGTCTATTACTTTAACATTATTTATTTATGGCATGTCTGTAAATATCTATAATGCTGATGTTATTTGCTTTGTAAAAACCACCAACAACAATGAATTTGAATTGAATCGATGTATTACTATTAATTAAAATCTGTATCAATATACCCGTGGTTACGGTAGATGGTGATACCCGGGTACATAGGACACAATAACTCGACATGCTGGCCTTAGCCGTACAAAGTTATTAATACAATTAATTTAATATCATATATTAATGGATTCATCTTGGAAGTTTGTTTGGGGTTGGGTGGGTAATGCACCCTGGGTGCCTCTGAAATTGCCAAAGCAGAAAACAGGGAAATGCTATAACCTCCCAAAAAAAATCGCCACACAATCAAGAAATTCCCACTTAGTTTGCCACCTCATCCCTAACCGCTAATGTTTTTGGTACGATTGTATTTTCAGGAACCAATCAGAAGACATGTGTTCTCTCACCATGACAATAAACAAGCATTTCTAAATGATGCACTCATGTTCCAGCAGGTACGTTTGAAGATATACCCTAGGCAACCCCATAGCACAAACTGTCCTTACTGGAATACAAGAATGTTGCACCTGTCCTACATTTCCATGTTCCGTGTTATCAACCATTGTTGTATAGAGTTCATTAGATGCACAATATAAACACTTTCCAAATCACTATATTAATGTAATGCGACCTTAGCATTATTAGCATTACGATATTCTGCAGGATTCCTTGGCTTTACGATAGTCTGCAGGATTCCTTGGCATTGCAATAGTCTGCAGGATTCCTTGGCTGTACGATAGTCTGCAGGATTCCTTGGCATTGCAATAGTCTGCAGGATTCCTTGGCTTTACGATAGTCTGCAGGATTCCTTGGCATTGCAATAGTCTGCAGGATTCCTTGGCTGTACGATAGTCTGCAGGATTCCTTGGCTGTACGATAGTCTGCAGGATTCCTTGGCTTTACGATAGTCTGCAGGATTCCTTGGCTGTATGATAGTCTGCAGGATTCCTTGGCTTTACGATAGTCTGCAGGATTCCTTTGCTTTACGATAGTCTGCAGGATTTCTTGGCATTATGATAGTCTGCAGAATTCCTTGGCATTACGATAGTCTGCAGGATTCCTTGGCTTTACGATAGTCTGCAGAATTCCTTGGCTTTACGATAGTCTGCAGAATTCCTTGGCATTACGATAGTCTGCAGGATTCCTTGGCTTTACGATAGTCTGCAGGATTCCTTGGCATTATGATAGTCTGCAGGATTCCTTGGCTTTACGATAGTCTGCAGGATTCCTTGGCTTTACGATAGTCTGCAGGATTCCTTGGCTTTACAATAGTCTGCAGGATTCCTTGGCATTACGATAGTCTGCAGGATTCCTTGGCTTTACAATAGTCTGCAGGATTCCTTGGCATTACGATAGTCTGCAGGATTCCTTGGCTTTACAATAGTCTGCAGGATTCCTTGGCATTACGATAGTCCGCAGGATTCCTTGGCTTTACAATAGTCTGCAGGATTCCTTGGCATTACGATAGTCTGCAGGATTCCTTGGCTTTACGATAGTCTGCAGGATTCCTTGGCTTTACAATAGTCTGCAGGATTCCTTGGCATTACGATAGTCTGCAGGATTCCTTGGCTTTACAATAGTCTGCAGGATTCCTTGGCATTACGATAGTCTGCAGGATTCCTTGGCTTTACGATAGTCTGCAGGATTCCTTGGCTTTACGATAGTCTGCAGGATTCCTTGGCTTTACGATAGTCTGCAGGATTCCTTGGCATTACGATAGTCTGCAGGATTCCTTGGCATTACGATAGTCTGCAGGATTCCTTGGCTTTACGATAGTCTGCAGGATTCCTTGGCATTACGATAGTCTGCAGGATTCCTTGGCTTTACGATAGTCTGCAGGATTCCTTGGCTTTACAATAGTCTGCAGGATTCCTTGGCATTACGATAGTCTGCAGGATTCCTTGGCTTTACGATAGTCTGCAGGATTCCTTGGCTTTACAATAGTCTGCAGGATTCCTTGGCTTTACGATAGTCTGCAGGATTCCTTGGCTTTACGATAGTCTGCAGGATTCCTTGGCATTACGATAGTCTGCAGGATTCCTTGGCTTTACAATAGTCTGCAGGATTCCTTGGCTTTACGATAGTCAGCAGGATTCCTTGGCTTTACGATAGTCTGCAGGATTCCTTGGCATTGCAATAGTCTGTAGGATTCCTTGGCTTTACGATAGTCTGCAGGATTCCTTGGCTTTACGATAGTCAGCAGGATTCCTTGGCTTTACGATAGTCTGCAGGATTCCTTGGCTTTACAATAGTCTGCAGGATTCCTTGGCTTTACAATAGTCTGCAGGATTCCTTGGCTTTACGATAGTCTGCAGGATTCCTTGGCTTTACGATAGTCTGCAGGATTCCTTGGCTTTACGATAGTCTGCAGGATTCCTTGGCATTACGATAGTCTGCAGGATTCCTTGGCTTTACGATAGTCAGCAGGATTCCTTGGCTTTACGATAGTCTGCAGGATTCCGTAGCTGTACGATAGTCTGCAGGATTCCTTGGCTTTACGATAGTCTGCAGGATTCCTTGGCTTTACGATAGTCTGCAGGATTCCTTGGCATTACGATAGTCTGCAGGATTCCTTGGCATTATGGCTTAGTTATTTTCTCTATTGGCCATACTGTTAAGTGGCCATGTCACTTTGCAATACTTTGTCTTGTTTTTACTACCAGTTTGTCAGTGTGGCAGCATGCCGATAAGACTATAGCTCCTCCCACTAGTCACGTGATCAGAATTTTCTATACACCGATAATCACACAAATTGTCGAGGAAAATGGCGGCTGTTTGATAGTGCTTTCTGTTGCTGAAGGTGTGTTGCTTTATCCATTGCTGATTGGCTTATCGCTGGCTGGGTTGATTGACAGCTCGCGTCATGTTAATTGGCAGAGCTTTGGATCAGTAATCCGAGATTCATAAAATGAAACAGGTCACCCCTACCTATTTATATATTCTGATTTTATTGATAAATTATGAAGCAGCTTAGTAAGACATGTACGTTAATCAATGATGATCTCAGTCGGTCCAATTTATGACTTATGTATACAGGCAAATAGAACATTTGTAATTTGTTTACAGTACACTTGTTAGAGTTGTAGTAACTTAAGTGATATGAACATTGAATTTCCATTAGTAATGTTCCAATGTTGATCATGTTATCTTAATGAAAAAAGATTATGAAGAAATAAAGCGCATTGGTTAAAGAAAATTGGCTACAATATAATAAAAGCCAGGGCAGGCCCTTAGTATGCATGTAAAACGTGTTTTGTAGATCTATTTTGCATATGTTAATTTTCATTAAAACACACTCCTTGTGAATTTCAGGGTCTCGGCAGAAGACGTGTTCCAAATAGTACATACCAGTTTAAAAATGACTTTATTACTTGGATGCCGGAAAGAGAATATATAGAAAAGTCTCGTCCGTTAGTCTCGACATACAAAGTTGACTTTATGAATGCTAATAGGAAAACACAGATGTTTGTAAAACGTCCTAAAACATCGTTCGATGGAATAGCAACTACGTCATACCGGTATTCACACGGTGAAAGCGGACCTAACAAGGACACAATAAGTGCAATGAATAATGAGGCACTAGGACTAAGTATGTTAAATAGAAAGGACAGAGCTATGACCTCCATGAACAGAGGTAGAGAGTCCGTTGCATCTTGTTTAACATGGCATACTTATAAACCAAGCCCGAAACCAAACAGCGAGGAACCAGTACGCCCAGTTGTACCGCCGGCGACGCAAACATCAGAATTCTTACCCCACCCACCTTCAGCACCAAAACCTCAGATGTCAATGGTTGTATCTCAGCCAACAGTTCAGCAGACGTGGCCAGCACCGGAAGCCCCAGTTACCCAGCAGCTACAGCAGGTTCCGACAGCCCCACAAGTGCAAGCCCCGCCTCCACAGCCAATGACTGAATGATGATGATTTAGATGTAGTTGTTTTGAAATTAGTTAGTTGTCCAGGTATACACTTACACTGTGTAAGCGAACTGTATGTTGCTGTCTCTGCCACAACCTTAGTGCTCAAAAAAGAAATGTTAATAATTTATCTTAACCCATTCAACACCAAGTAACTGACATGGACTCGTCCATGATCTTTTTAGACCAATAAATTAATAAGAAAATTAAATTTGGACAAGCTTAGTTATCAAAATGGGTAATTTTGTCTAAAAATAGTAATATTACTGGCAAAAAGTGCAGATCCTGATGAGACGGCTCGTCACTAGAGGTCTGTGGTGTTGAAAGGGTTAAATTTCATTGTTGACAGGACTGGTCGTCTCTATAAACAGATTAAATATGCATAGTGGTCATTGTTGACAGGTTGCCTGTAATTAAGAAATAAAACATGGTTTAGAGTTCTGATGTTACAGTCAAACCTGTCTTAAGCAACCAGCCAACCAAGGCAATCACAGAAAGTGGCTGCTAAGCACAGGTGGCTGTTTAATAGATATCAAATGTATAATAAAACAACATATTTGGAAACTGGCTGCTTAATGCAGGTTGGTTGCTTAATAGAGGTGACCACTAACTTAGGCTTGAATGTAGTTTGATTCTAGCATGAACAAAATATCTGAAAAGATCAAAAATAGTTGGTGTTCTTTTTTAAATGACGTCACACAACTACAAAAATGCTAATAAAATGATATCTGTGTTTTATTGCAGATGTAAGCACGGTAAATTCCTTCTCAGCATACCGGTACACAGACAAAATTCCGAGCCATGTTAGAATTACAGGTTAAATATACAAGGTGGTCGCTAATTACAGGTTAAATATGCAAGGTGGTCACTAATTACAGGTTAAATATGCAAGGTGGTCGCTAATTACAGGTTAAATATGCAAGGTTGTCACTAACTACAGGTTAAATATGCAACGTTGTTGCTAATTACAGGTTAAATATGCAAGGTGGTCGCTAATTACAGGTTAAATATGCAAGGTTGTCACTAACTACAGGTTAAATATGCAACGTTGTTGCTAATTACAGGTTAAATATGCAAGGTGGTCGCTAATTACAGGTTAAATATGCAAGGTTGTCACTAACTACAGGTTAAATATGCAACGTTGTTGCTAATTACAGGTTAAATATGCAAGGTGGTCGCTAATTACAGGTTAAATATGCAAGGTTGTCACTAACTACAGGTTAAATATGCAACGTTGTTGCTAATTACAGGTTAAATATGCAAGGTGGTCGCTAATTACAGGTTAAATATGCAAGGTTGTCGCTAATTACAGGTTAAATATGCAACATTGTTGCTAATTACAGGTTAAATATGCAACATTGTTGCTAATTACAGGTTAAATATGCAATGTTATTGCTAATTACAGGTTAAATATGCAAGGTGGTCGCTAATTACAGGTTAAATATGCAAGGTTGTCGCTAATTACAGGTTAAATTGAGATTGATAATGACTTGATTGGATATCAACATTGTTGTCTTTTGATCAGCTGTCAGTGTCTGTGTTCAGAGGTATTGTTATTCGGAGGTGGTCTATATTTGGAGGTGATCTTTATTCTGAAGCACATGTTGTACAGTATATGTTGTTACCAAGTGAGCAAGGTATACAGTAAAGCAAATATTTCATTGCAATCTGAAAATATAGCAGTGTTCATTTGACGAATAAATATACATATACCGGTAGATGAAAATGGTTTGTGCAGTAGAGTAGCATGCAATTTAATTTTGCTTTGGACGAAATATAGATACGTGCCAATGAAAATCATGTACTTTTTTTAGTTTTTCGACTTCATATATTTAACTCTTGTTGCCTTTTTAGTTGTCTTCATATATTTGTTTAACAATTCAAATCTGCGATTGTACGGAATAATCCGAGACAAATGTTTTAACTTTTAACACATTCTTCACATTCAATCGTATAATTATGAGAATGACATTCTCATGGGCCATCTAGAAATATATACTTTATTTTAAAATATTTAACAGTGAATATTAATCTTGCAAAGAAAACTAATTCTTCACATGAATATTATAATGTAACGGTTTAACAGTGGACATCGATGTTGCCTATTGCTTAATATTCTGTCAAATGACATACCGGTATGCATGAAATTTTGCACTGAAATTGCATGTGTTTATTGTTATAGACTACAGGGTGTATGTCAGGATAGCATTTCTAGTTGTCCCACTTCCAAGTTTACACCACATCAAGTTACTTTCTAGTATAATATTCTCTATGTCATTATTTACCTAGTGCTTTTAATTGAAGGAAACGTCAGTCCATAATTTGACTTTGCAAACTACAGTCTACATCCGCTATGTCAAAGTCGGTTATGTCGAATTCTCCGGTTATCTCGAAGCTGGATCAAAGTCCCGTTTCAGACACTTATCATTTTACATATAACTGGCTCTGTTTATATCGAATTTTGTTAAGTCACGCTTCGGTTATGTCGAAGTATTTTGTTAGGTCCGAAGGAATTCGACATAACGGATGTAGACTGTATTTGTATTATTGTAACTATTCTACAGTAAACGTCATATAGTTATTGCGATGGACACATCACATAATATTAGTTATCACTACTCGTCAGGTTGATTGGGTAGGAAAGAAGAACAGTATATATCAATTAGTTCAGATGAACATTCCATTGTCTTTGGATAACTGTTTTGACGGGAAATCAGAAATCCTATCTCTAGCCAAATCCGTTATGCCATGTGAGTTTTCCTTTGATA
Source organism: Archivesica marissinica (assembly GCA_014843695.1). Taxonomy (NCBI): domain Eukaryota; kingdom Metazoa; phylum Mollusca; class Bivalvia; order Venerida; family Vesicomyidae; genus Archivesica; species Archivesica marissinica. The sequence goes on from CM026398.1 coordinate 30,489,593, forward strand.
CAGAAATTTGTCTCTAACCTAGTCACATGTACTAACATACCGTCCATACTCTCCTATACGGCGATCTCGTCTATAAGCCGACCCCCTACTTTAGTCATGAAATCAGTGAGTTTTGGCATGCACTTGCAAATAACACAGGTTGATAAAATGGACACCAGACCATGTATAAATTACATGTTTGGCCAGTGCAAATTGAAGAAAGTTCGGTGTCAGAGTGCTTTATTTTCTAAAATGTAATTATGGATTTAACACATTTAAAAAAAATATAATTTTTTTGTTTCATTTTTTTGGCACTCATAAGACGGGAGGCCACTTTGAGGCCATAATCTAGCGGTAGCGAACTTGTCTTATAGGCGAGTATGGACCATAATGCATTAGAATATTTAAATATGTATTCATTTTTGTTTGTGTCATGTCATAGGCTTGTACAATCTTGTACAATAGTTATGATTTAGAAACTGCCATGCAAACATAAAGATGCATTTAGAGCGAAGGATCTTAATATCATTTGTGTGAACATGATACATGTACAAATGCTGTATCTCCCTTCAGTGTGTCCCCACTATCATGTTCAAACCTTTTTTTTATACGCATGTTTTCACCAAGAACAAGATGTGTCCACATAAAGTGGTAATTTTTGGTTGAATGGTTATTGTATGCCACAGTTGTTTGTATTACCGATTAGCAAATTAGTATTCAGGTGTACCATTCCACATTGAGACCTATGCGTATATGCAACTAGATCTCCATATATATGACAGCCATTTACTCCTCATGATCAATGGATAAACATGCTTATCCAACCTTCATAGAGATTACTGGAAATATATAACTGTTGTATCCACTATGTTTCTGATCCACCGCAAATGTGTCGATATATGTGGTAATGTTGTCAAGAAGATGTTCTATATGGGAAGCGTTTAACTTGAATTTGGAACTGTACAATAATATTGACTGGAAAGATCGACTGTCCATCAATTCTGAATTGAAAAAACCCATTGACGTTTGACCTTTAACATACTTGGCATAGTAGAGCTATGTATGGTGACATTGTTCACATATCTAGCTAAAATAGTTAAGAGTGGTGGGGAATTGCTTTGATGCTTCCTGTTCAGAATTGCATTGTATGCGAACGTCCCGGTTTTATGCAACCAATTTTAACCCTTAACCTGCCGAATAAATTGGACGGAATGTGCAAACAACATATATCCAGATCAGCCGCTGCATAGCACAACGTCTGATCAGGATCTATGTTGTTTGCTATTCAGATAAGTGTTGTTGCTCCACTATCCGAATAGCAAACAGCATAGAGCCTGATCACATGGCATGTTCTGATCTGGCTCTGTGCTGTTAGCAAAAACGACTTTTGTTGTTATTGGCAGGTTAAAGGTTAATAAAATGTGCTAAAAAATGATGTACACACATTTCATTGCTATTATGATTTGTTACCAAGAATCGGAGCTACGAAAAGAGCCAAATGAAAAAATGACTATCTTAGTCCAAAAAATATTATATATTTTAAAAACATATTAAAAAGGATGGATTTCGTTACTATAAGACTTTGGTAACACAGGTTACATAACGAATACAATTGTATGATAGCATGTTGTTTAGAAATTGCTACAGTCAGCTCGAACAGGAATATGACATTGAAATACAAAATATCTGAGATTTGCTACAATCATATATAAGTCAGTTTAAACTTTATTTATTTTACAACTATTGCGAAACAAGCTTATATAAGTTGTATCTGTTATTATTAAATAGTCATCATTATATTTATTATATAAATATATTTTTGTCAAATTTGCTCAAATAAAGATGACCATCTTTTTTTTAAAGATTATGGTTATGGTATGTGGCTGTTATTCAGATGATAAAGTTTTATAAATGGAAACTATTGTACTGTATATATGTTTTAAGATGAGGACCCTGTCTAGGTGTGACTGAGGTCCATGGCTAGGTGTGACTGAAGTCCATGGCTAGGTGTGACTGAGGTCCATGGCTAGGCGTGACTGAGGTCCATGGCTAGCTGTGACTGATGTCCATGGCTAGGTGTGACTGAGGTCCATGTCTATGTGTGACTGAGGTCCATGGCTAGGTGTGACTGAGGTCCATGGCTAGGTGTGACTGAGGTCCATGGCTAGGCGTGACTGAGGTCCATGGCTAGCTGTGACTGATGTCCATGGCTAGGTGTGACTGAGGTCCATGTCTATGTGTGACTGAGGTCCATGGCTAGGTGTGACTGAGGTCCATGGCTAGGTGTGACTGAGGTCCATGGCTAGGTGTGACTGAGGTCCATGGCTAGGTGTGACTGAAGTCCATGGCTAGGTGTGACTGAGGTCCATGGCTAGGCATGACTGAGGTCCATGGCTAGGTGTGACTGAGGTCCATGGCTAGGCGTGACTGAGGTCCATGGCTAGCTGTGACTGATGTCCATGGCTAGGTGTGACTGAGGTCCATGTCTATGTGTGACTGAGGTCCATGGCTAGGTGTGACTGAGGTCCATGGCTAGGTGTGACTGATGTCCATGGCTAGGTGTGACTGAGGTCCATGGCTAGCTGTGACTGATATCCATGGCTAGGTGTGACTGAGGTCCATGGCTAGGTGTGACTAAGGTCCATGGCTAGGTGTGACTGAGGTCCATGGCTAGCTGTGACTGATGTCCATGGCTAGGTGTGACTGAGGTCCACGGCTAGGTGTGACTGAGGTCCATGGCTAGGTGTGACTGAGGTCCACGGCTAGGTGTGACATACTATATGCAAAGTAATCACTGATTTTAGATGTTAGCAGTGTGTGTTTTATATTTATTTATCGTCGCTACCGGTTGCCCATATGAGCGACGCCTCCTGAACATTTTTGGAGGATAGTGCAATGATACAGACAGAGACCCATTCCAGAGTCTCTTTTGGTTCTTTTTCATACACGGTGCAAAGTGCAGACACGAGACCTTGGTTTAATGTCCCATCTGAAAGACTATTAATTTTATTAGGGTCAGATGGGGGATCGAACCTGCGTGTGAGAAATATTCCAGAGTACATTATATGCATATGCTAGCCTGGTTTCTGTCTGTATTTTCCTTAATTTTATTACAAATCTTGATAATGGTTGATTTCACACTGTTATGTAAATCATACTAAAGATAGTACGTCTGAACCTTGGATTGGCTGCATCTCTGTGATTAAGTGTGGTTCCGAGTCATTTCGTTTTTTGGATGTTTTTGTAATGGGAAAACAAAAATGCTTAGCAGCATAAAAGCGTGAAATATACCATAATTATTACACTAAGTGTGGCTTACTGTATGATACTGCATATAGAGAGCCAGGAGCCAACTCGTAGAATGCCCGAGTAATGGCCGAAAGCCTGGAGCCAGGCTAGTGATTTTCTTTGCAGAGTAGGAAGCTTAGATCTGATTTTGCTACAATATTGTATTCTATTATTATTTGTGTCCGCCTCCGTGGTCGAGTGGTTATGGTCGCTGACTTGTATACCACTGTAACCTATCATCACTGATGGTCACGGGTTCAAGCCCCGCTCAGGCCGTGTCTCATTTATATGAAAAAGTTGGCAGTTTCTTACGGAGGTTGGTGCACCCAAGTACTGGTTAACCGCTGGAGCCTGCCCAGGAAAGGTGTTGTTAGGAAAACTGCCCGCCGGCGATATAGCCCAAAATGGTGCTGATGCAGGCGTAAAACCCAAAATATAACATAACATAATAATAAAATAATTATTATTTGTATTTGTACCAGTAAATATTGTTTGTGGTTAGCGACGACATGGGAAATAAGTTCAAAAGTAATCAGATTATAGACATATATATACATGTATAGTATACATTTAGATCATTCATGTACAAAAGTAATCAGATTATAGACATATATATACATGTATGGTATACGTTTAGATCATTCATGTACATTGATCTTCTGTTTGTACAACCTAATTTTAGACGAGATATTTTAAGTTATTTGACAAATTCTACAAATTATTATTATATATTGAATCTTGTGCCGGAATCAAGAAGTTCTTGATACGGTGCAACCGGAAATGCAAAGTTTCCCTTAAAGGTACACCCAAACTCAAATCTCACAAGAATGCATGCAATGTCACACTTCGTATACTGGTAGTTCTGTGTATAGGATTAACTGTAATGTGGATGAACAATCAAATGCAAGGATTTTAAAATATTGCAAAACATCCCCTCCATCTCGATCATGCCTTTAACCCTATCCTTAATAGAGATTTAGGTTAATATACTATTGTATCTCCATACAAACGACAGCCATATAGCTATCATGTAGTGGATAAGTAGTCACCATATCTATCCCACCTCCATAGATATTACTGCGACTACATGACATTCTGGCCTTTATTATGAACATTCGTTTGGCTACATTGTCAATGTAAATTATATTGGTAATGGCATCAAGAGGTGCTTCTATGAGGGAAAGGGTTAAGGAAGATTTGATCAGGTTTTTGAATCTGTTTCTCTGCATATTTTGTAATGATGAATGACAAATACCGGTAGAGCATATTTTCAATTTTTTTCTACCAAATAACAAACTTTATAAATGAATAATAACGTTCGGGGTTTGAATAAATTGGACGTCTCCGATCTTTGGCCCTCTGTTTCAACTTGTTTTAAGCCCCGCTTACCAGGTATTTAACTGGAAGTTTCTGATACATTCTGTGAGACGTTTGATTCTTAGATTTTCACTATTCGTATAACATAATAAAATGTTCTACTAGGTTGGTTGTCCAGTTTAAGTAAGCTTCTATGTTCTGCCAGGAAAATGAGTTATCGTCTCTCTCGGAGAATATGTCACTGTTACAGTAATCTCCTAAATTAGTGAATAATATATCTACTGAAATAGGCTAACCATTCCATACAGCTGAACTATGTACCAGGCTATGAGTGAGACTTGCAGGTTCTGTGAAGTAGTATGTTTATTAATTAACCCTTTCAACACCAATTAAATGACATGGACTGGTCCATCATATTTTTCAGCCCAATTAAGTTATGACTATTACATTTGGATGAGGACATTTATAATAAAAGGGGTGTTTTTTGTATAAGAAAATGACTTGTAAAAGATGCAGATCCTGATGAGACGTCACCAGGATCTACACTTGCAAATATTTGTATAGGACTATAGTGTTGGTAAAGTTAGTATTGTCATTCAGTTAGGCTGGGAATATTGTATCACATTGTTGCATGCTGATGGAATAGATAGATACGTATCATGTCATTCAGTTAGGCTGGCAATATTGTTTCACATTGTTGCATGCTGATGGAATAGATAGATACGTATCACAGATAGTGACACATGTGTCGTTTATTCACATAGCAATCTATAGCATATAGTTTACAGCAGCTGTTTTGTTTTAATATTTAATTTGTGCTATGTTGCCGACCATGTACCTAATGTAGTTCTGAGACAGACACGGTAGAAGTTCAAAGATGTACAATGGTGTCACTTTCTAATAATGGTCCGACGTAGGGCGCCAAATGTAACCAAGTGAGAAAAATATGCAGTCAGTTACCAAAATTATTTTGACAGTTTAATCAATTGAAACAAGTATTATCAAACGTCCACTGACACATGTATGTACATCAGTATTGCCCCAACTGGATCATGTATGTACATCAGTATTGTCCCAACTGGATCATGTATGTACATCAGTATTGTCCCAACTGGATCATGTATGTACATCAGTATTGTCCCAACTGGATCATGTATGTACATCAGTATTGCCCCAACTGGATCATGTATGTACATCAGTATTGTCCCAACTGGAGTATGTATGAACATCAGTATTGCCCCCAACTGGATCATGTATGTACATCAGTATTGCCCCCAACTGGATCATGTATGTACATCAGTATTGTCCCAACTGGATCATGTATATACATCAGTATTGTCCCAACTGAATCATGTATGTACATCAGTATTGTCCCAACTGGATCATGTATGTACATCAGTATTGTCCCAACTGGATCATGTATGTACATCAGTATTGTCCCAACTGGATCATGTATGTACATCAGTATTGTCCCAACTGGATCATGTATGTACATCAGTATTGCCCCAACTGGGTCATGTATATACATCAGTATTGTCCCAACTGGGTCATGTATGTACATCAGTATTGCCCCAACTGGGTCATGTATATACATCAGTATTGTCCCAACTGGGTCATGTATGTACATCAGTATTGTCCCAACTGGGTCATGTATATACATCAGTATTGTCCCAACTGGGTCATGTATATACATCAGTATTGTCCCAACTGGGTCATGTATATACATCAGTATTGTCCCAACTGGAGCATGTATGTACATCAGTATTGCCCCAACTGAATCATGTATGTACATCAGTATTGCCCCAACTGAATCATGTATGTACATCAGTATTGCCCCAACTGATCCAGATGTACATTGGTATTATATCATACACATCAGTATTGTCGGCTGTTGTAAATATGCACATTAGTGGTGTTGGCTGACACAGATATGGCACATCTGTATTGTATTTGCATAATTTACATTGTGACTGTGATATAGGAAGTATTTGGGATTGTTTTGTAACATTTTACACATTTATATTTGATTAGATTATTGTTCTGTTATATATTTTAATCAAAGCAAACTCTGTTTAGATATACATTGTATAAGATTTTATCATAATTATACTGCTTGTGGAAAATTAATAACGCATTTATAAACAAATAGCCTGAAAATGTAGATATTAGATAATGAAAATGTATTTTCATTGTATATATTGGTATCTAGAAACTGGGATGGGATGGGTAGATATTTTGTAATAAGACGGACACTACATGCCCCTCTATTCCCAACAGGTACTTAATGGGTGTTGTTTCCATGAATATTTTTAACTGTCTTGGGTAGTTCTTCGTCAACAATCAAACATTATTATAGACCAGTAAAAGTCTAGCCTGGATTATTTTTTACTTTACTTTACCATGTACTCGTTCCAAAGACTATTACCAATGTGTTTTCGTAAATAAATCCAGCTTAAGCCAATTAAACCAGACGTATTCAATTTGTGGGCTTTTCATACCTTTTAGTAACCATATAAATTATAATGTTTGCCAAAATAAATCTTTCACAGTTTAGAATCAAAGAGAATTGTGGGATATAGTTACTGGCAATCTCGATGACTTAGTAATTGAAAAATCTTTAGCTTCAGAAGGGCATATTAATTTTGTTTTCATGTCAGAGTATAATTTTATATGTTAGATTAATAAGTATTTTGTTCATGTTAGCCCCTTACATCATGTCCTACTACTCGTCCTATCATTAGAAAACCAGAAATGTGTTACGCTTAACCGTATCATTCTGTTTTAGCATTTATCGTCACTCTCGTAACTCTCGATATAGTGTATAGTAGTAATTTCCTTCTTTTTTTTTTGGAAGATACATATAGTTCAAGATATAGAAGACTCTTCCAATTCCAGAGTTTTCCAAGGTTCTTTTACATGCCCGGTGTATAGAAGTTATAGAGGAAGCCTCGAGCGTGTCATCTGAAATACTGTTTATATTGTTATGGTGGGACAAGGCATCAAACTTGCAACTTCCTTCATTTGCAGTCCGATGTAATAACCCATGGACCACTCACTAACCAGCATACATCGCTCTTATATCGTATCAAGCAATTTACCAGTCATTTCGAAAAACTGCTCAACATGCCATAAACATCTACAATGCTGTTTTTCAAAGTACTCAATTGTCTTAACATGGAGAAGTTTTTCTAATGGACTCTATATGATGCATATAAATGTATCAATTGCTTCATATATCTGATGGACTCGACATGATAAATTTATCAATTCTTTCATATGTCCATTGGACTCTTCATGATGCAGACAAATGTAACAATTGTTTCATATTTAATTAAACAACATCCTGTCTTGCATAATTGAATATCTAACCTCATGAATAATCCATAATTTAATATTATGTGTAACTGGTGCCCTCATGATCCTTCTTTTCTTTTATATCGCTGGGTATCTTAGTTAGATGTGTTTTATTATTCTCTGTTACTGTACTTATTATTTAGTTAAAGTTTGTTAATATACACTTTCACAGATATTAAAATATTAATAAATATAGAGTAATGCTATCTAAACATGCTTTGTTGTTGTCCTAGCTGGTTCTGTGGTGGATGTTCATAGCATAGCGTGAAAAACATCCAAGCCAAAAGTTTAGATATTAAAAAATGATATATCAGGTGTACTCACTTTTCCTAATTTTTTAAGTCGGAAATGTCTCAATAAAAGTTGACTAAATCCCATTAAATATTTGCAGAGATTCAATAATAGTCAGAAAAAGAGTTAATAACGTTTGGCAGAGTGAACAAAAGTCGGAACATAGTATACATATAATATAAAACAGTTGGTGAAGGTCTCATAATGTTGTGTGTGTGGTAATAAAGCTTGGTAAAGCGTCAACAGTTGACAAATGTTCAATAATAGATGACAATGGGTCTATTAAGTCAGAAAAAGTCACTAAAAGTGTCGATATATGTTGGCAAATATACATTAAAAATTGGTAATGAGTGAATAAAGATCAAGAAAATGTCATTAAACTTCGCAAAATAGTCCATCAGTTGACAAAGAGTCCACCAAAGATGGAAAGGAGTCACTACATAAGAAAGTAGGCCTAATAGTCACTGAACGTTGACCAACATTCCATAAATGTTGAAATGGAATCGGTAACAGTCGGCATGAGGTAAATAAAAGTTAGCAAAGAGTCTACAAAATTGGCAAGGAATCACTAAAATTAACAAGATTCCATAAATGTGTGTCACTACTAATTGGCCCACAAATACTATACAAATTAGGAAAGAGACATTCAACGTTGTCAAAGAGTCAATTAAAGTCTGAAACTAGTATGTAAAAGACGACAGAGACAAACAAATGTTGGCAAAGAGAGTGAGTCAATAATTGTCATAAAATTACCTATACAAGTTGACAAGGAGTCAATCAAAGTCGGAAAACAGTCTATAAAAGTGGGAAAGAGTCATTAAAATTTATTAATGTTGCCTAGAGTAAAATAACGTCGGAAGCGAGTCTGTAAATATAGGCAAGTGACCAAAAACGTTTGCAAAGAGTAACTACACTTCCATACAATTGGAATACAATCAATAAAAGTTTGCAAAGTGTCATTGAAAATTTGCAAAGAGACATTAAAATTTGGAAATTGTTGTGTGCGCAGCAACAGTGGGCAGCTTCCAATCTGCTCTCCAGTGTCAATAAACAAGAAGACACATCTCTCTCCCATCGCGTTACATGCTTTAAACGGCCCTACGATGTAATTATCCAGATCCAGAGGATTATGATGCAGACAATAAAGTTCACTACGACAGGCTAGGGCCCCGACAGGCTAGGGCCCCGGCAGGCTATTCAATAGTAGTCAAATTGTGGAGGCCTGGTTTTAACCGACTGCAATTTTCCAGGTGCAAGTAAGTGTCAGTTAAGTCTTCGTAAATGCTTTAAAGCCACGTTATAGCTCAATGTGCCTATATATATGAACATATGAATTAAATTTGTTAAAGTGAGTATGTAGTGTTATTATATATATAAACCATCATAAACTTTTCATATATATTGATTCTTTCATATATATCACATTGCACCCTTCTCTGTGCGAGAAGTCGGGTAGATGAAACGTTTGCACTATCTTTGATGCATTGTATACATTGAGGATTTATGTACATGGATATACCGAATACCGGATTTTATCTAAATTAAACAAAACAAGATGGCGGAATGTCTAGTTTCACTTTTTGTTGGGACTGGTTTAAGCGAGCAAAAAGCGAAAGAAACGATCAAGAATGAAGCGGTCACACAAAATCTGAAAAGTGCAATTGATCAGGTTTGTAAAGTATACCATTCTGCCATGGCAGAAACTTTGAACTTCACAAATTTGAAATTCGTCGGAATGATGCAACACGTGTGTTGTTGTGACATATGACATGTCATATCAAGCACTGTAGATCGGAGGCTACATTAATGGTACTTTGATTCAAATATTGACAAGAATGGTTTTATTTATTATAATAATAATGAACTCTTGACCATCTAGACTTGTTTACTTACTTTGTTTATGACAACCCACCATAGTTGACTCAGTTTGTTTATTATATACATGTATGTATGTTCCATTAATGTCAAACCCCTTGCGGGGACCTATACATGTTTTCCTGAGCAGGCTTAGCCGACCTAAGTGGTTAACCAGTACTAAGCAATGTGTGTGAGGTGGCTTGCTCAATGATACTACATACATGGCCTGACCGAGTATCGAACCTGGGACCGCTCGATTATAACCAACCATATTTCATTATTTGATAATATAGATAACGTGTATTGACTTTCAAAACAGTAAATATATTAGTTTAAACAATATTTTATTTCTTTAAATATACATAGACTCGTATACATAGTATGTACATACATGTAGAATTGAGGAGAAAGCAGCTTGCTTATATGGTTACCTCTTTCCTAGTAAATATATTATATACACCAATAGCCAATTTTATATATTAAATGCAACCAGAACGTACAAGACCAATGCAATTTAAATGAAGAGATGACATGCTGTAGTCAGTTAGTGGCTTACAGTACTCATTCAACTTGATACTGCCGAACAATCGTTAATTGGCAGGCCAAAGCCTATCCTCCGCAGTGTCATTCTCAAATTTATGATTTTTGATGCAGTTATCTTCCATTGAAATTTCTCAAGAACACCCTTGAATTTAAACATTTTTTGAAAATATTGTCATCAGAGTCGTTATCACCTTCACCAAGTGTTCTAGTTTATTTTCCATTAACCCTTAAAATGCTAAGCACAACCTAAGTCTGATTAGGCTCTGTGCTGTTTGCTATTCAGATAATAAATCATGATCAGACAAAACAGTGCAACTGATCTGGATCTATGTTATTTGCACATTCCTAATCCTATCAATTTATTCAGCATTTTAAGTGTTAAATGTCAAACCTAGACATGTTTTCTTGGGTAGCCTACTGCTGTGTGTTTTATATTTATTTATCGGTGCTACCTGTTGCCCATATGATCAACGCCACCTGAAGAGATTGTGCATTTTAGATTTTGGAAGAGACAATGTAGTGCAATGTTGCAGACAGAGACCCATTCCAGAGTCTCTAGTTCTTTAATGTGCACGATCATGAATGTAAAGCACTGTCACGAGACCTCGGTTTAAAGTCTCATCTGAAATATCATGATACATGAGTCCAGCGTGTTGACTAGCCTGAGTCTCTCGATTTTTCACTTTTTAACTTCTGTCAAAATGATATGATCAGAAACTCAATATGGCCCAATTAATAGTCTCGGTGTTAAAATATATTTATTTGACTGACCAGGCAAAATATATCGACGCCTGTTCCCAGGCTACGTGTTGACCGCTGGACTAATGATCCGCTACTCCTACTGTTAGTATGCAATACCATGCTAGTGTACAGTAGTACTATTATCGATTAAGTCATCTGATTTTTGTATATACCTGTTCCAGCACAGTTCCTCAATATATTCTCATTGTAAATACTTGTAAGGTGAGGATATTCTATGGAATCTTTCGATAATCTCCGGTATTTGATCAAGACTGCAACATATGATATGAGTGCCCAAACTGTTAACCACCCTTGCCACTGTGACACCCTGTGTTCTCAACACAGGTAAATCATATAGCATAATATTACAAAGTAGATATTTTGCAATAAAACATTTGAATTAATTTTCAGGTGGGAAAGATTTCTTTGGACCTAAAGACTGACAAGGATATTGGTAAACTGCTGTATCACATTGCTACCAAATTGAAGGCACGCAAATTCCAGAGGCAAATTGTGGAATATATAGCGACTAAGAAGATAACTTCGGAGAATCAGTTGAATGGTAATCAAACTGAAGGCCACTATCTCTATATTCCCACCACTATATCTATATCTATGTTCCCACCACTATATCTATCTATGTTCCCACCACTATCTCTATGTTCCCACCACTATATCTATATATGTTCCCACCACTATATCTATCTATGTTCCCACCACTATATCTATCTATGTTCCCACCACTATATCTATCTATGTTCCCACCACTATATCTATCTATGTTCCCACCACTATATATATCTATGTTCCCACCACTATATCTATCTATCTATGTTCCCACCACTATATCTATCTATGTTCCCACCACTATATCTATCTATGTTCCCACCACTATTATATATATCTATGTTCCCACCACTATATCTATCTATCTATGTTCCCACCACTATATATATCTATGTTCCCACCACTATATCTATCTATGTTCCCACCACTATATCTATCTATGTTCCCACCACTATATCTATCTATGTTCCCACCACTATCTCTATGTTCCCACCACTATTATATATATCTATGTTCCCTAAACTATATCTATGTTCCCACCACTATCTCTATGTTCCCACTATATCTATCTATGTTCCCACCACTATCTCTATGTTCCCACCACTATCTCTATGTTCCCACTATATCTATCTATGTTCCCACCACTATCTCTAATGTTCCCACCACTATCTCTGTTCCCACCACTATATCTATCTATCTATGTTCCCACCACTATCTCTATGTTCCCACCAATATCTATCTATCTATGTTCCCACCACTATCTCTATGTTCCCACCACTATATCTATCTATCTATCTATGTTCCCACCACTATCTCTATGTTCCCACCACTATATATATCTATGTTCCCACCACTATATCTATCTATGTTCCCACCACTATATCTATCTATGTTCCCACCACTATATCTATCTATGTTCCCACCACTATATCTATCTATGTTCCCACCACTATCTCTATGTTCCCACCACTATATCTATCTATGTTCCCACCACTATATCTATGTTCCCACCACTATATATATCTATGTTCCCACCACTATATATATCTATGTTCCCACCACTATATCTATCTATGTTCCCACCACTATATCTATCTATGTTCCCACCACTATATCTATCTATCTATGTTCCCACCACTATATCTATCTATCTATGTTCCCACCACTATATCTATCTATGTTCCCACCACTATATCTATGTTCCCACCACTATATCTATCTATGTTCCCACCACTATATCTATCTATGTTCCCACCACTATATCTATCTATCTATGTTCCCACCACTATATCTATCTATCTATGTTCCCACCACTATATCTATCTATGTTCCCACCACTATATCTATCTATGTTCCCACCACTATATCTATCTATCTATGTTCCCACCACTATATCTATGTTCCCACCACTATATCTATCTATGTTCCCACCACTATATCTATCTATGTTCCCACCACTATATATATCTATCTATGTTCCCACCACTATATCTATCTATGTTCCCACCACTATATCTATCTATCTATGTTCCCACCACTATCTCTATGTTCCCACCACTATATCTATCTATGTTCCCACCACTATATCTATCTATGTTCCCACCACTATATCTATGTTCCCACCACTATATCTATCTATGTTCCCACCACTATATCTATCTATGTTCCCACCACTATATCTATCTATGTTCCCACCACTATATCTATGTTCCCACCACTATATCTATCTATGTTCCCACCACTATATCTATCTATGTTCCCACCACTATATCTATCTATGTTCCCACCACTATATCTATCTATGTTCCCACCACTATATCTATGTTCCCACCACTATATCTATCTATGTTCCCACCACTATATCTATCTATGTTCCCACCACTATATCTATCTATGTTCCCACCACTATATATACTATGTTCCCACCACTATATATATCTATGTTCCCACCACTATATCTATCTATGTTCCCACCACTATATCTATCTATGTTCCCACCACTATATCTATCTATGTTCCCACCACTATATCTATCTATGTTCCCACCACTATATCTATCTATGTTCCCACCACTATATCTATATCTATGTTCCCACCACTATATCTATCTATGTTCCCACCACTATATCTATCTATGTTCCCACCACTATATCTATCTATGTTCCCACCACTATATCTATCTATGTTCCCACCACTATATCTATCTATCTATGTTCCCACCACTATATCTATCTATGTTCCCACCACTATCTCTATGTTCCCACCACTATATCTATGTTCCCAACACTATATCTATCTATGTTCCCATCACTATATCTATCTATGTTCCCACCACTATATCTATCTATGTTCCCACCACTATATCTATGTTCCCACCACTATATCTATCTATGTTCCCACCACTATATCTATGTTCCCACCACTATATCTATCTATGTTCCCACCACTATATCTATGTTCCCACCACTATATCTATCTATGTTCCCACCACTATATCTATCTATGTTCCCACCACTATATCTATCTATGTTCCCACCACTATATATATCTATGTTCCCACCACTATATCTATCTATGTTCCCACCACTATATCTATCTATGTTCCCACCACTATATCTATCTATGTTCCCACCACTATATCTATCTATGTTCCCACCACTATATCTATGTTCCCACCACTATATATATCTATGTTCCCACCACTATATATATCTATGTTCCCACCACTATATCTATCTATTTGTTCCCACCACTATATCTATCTATTTGTTCCCACCACTATCTCTATGTTCCCACCACTATATCTATCTATGTTCCCACCATATCTCTATGTTCCCACCACTATATCTATCTATGTTCCCACCACTATATATATCTATGTTCCCACCACTATATCTATCTATGTTCCCACCACTATATCTATCTATGTTCCCACCACTATATCTATCTATGTTCCCACCACTATATCTATCTATGTTCCCACCACTATATCTATCTATGTTCCCACCACTATATCTATCTATCTATGTTCCCACCACTATATCTATCTATGTTCCCACCACTATATCTATCTATGTTCCCACCACTATATCTATCTATGTTCCCACCACTATATCTATCTATGTTCCCACCACTATATCTATCTATGTTCCCACCACTATATCTATCTATGTTCCCACCACTATATCTATCTATGTTCCCACCACTATATCTATGTTCCCACCACTATATCTATCTATGTTCCCACCACTATATCTATGTTCCCACCACTATATCTATCTATGTTCCCACCACTATATCTATGTTCCCACCACTATATCTATCTATGTTCCCACCACTATATCTATCTATGTTCCCACCACTATATCTATCTATGTTCCCACCACTATATCTATCTATGTTCCCACCACTATATCTATCTATGTTCCCACCACTATATCTATCTATGTTCCCACACTATCTATGTTCCCACCACTATATCTATCTATGTTCCCACCACTATATCTATGTTCCCACCACTATATCTATCTATGTTCCCACCACTATATCTATCTATGTTCCCACCACTATATCTATCTATCTATGTTCCCACCACTATATCTATGTTCCCACACTATATCTATGTTCCCACCACTATTATCTATCTATGTTCCCACCACTATATCTATCTATCTATGTTCCCACCACTATATCTATCTATGTTCCCACCACTATCTCTATCTATCTATGTTCCCACCACTATATCTATCTATGTTCCCACCACTATCTCTATCTATCTATGTTCCCACCACTATATCTATCTGTTCCCACCACTATCTCTATGTTCCCCATCACTATTTTGTGTATACATTTGTATAAATGCTGGATTCAATTGGTAGGTTGTTTTAAATTTGCGTTACTGACAATTGCCAATCACATGTATTGATATATTTATATGAAATCTTCCATTGAAATTGAAGTCTGGTGCACTCTTACTTTGGAAAAGCTAAGCCTCTTCATTCAATATTTTCAGAAAGTGCTTCAGTAGAATCTTTGCTTATAATAAATATAATAGTATTGAAATCAGCCATGTGACTTCAGCTATTCTCAGGATATATTCATTTTTGGTTTCCTTATGAATACATGGGCAGAGTTTTATGATTTTATTCATTGTTAGTTAATTTAGTATGCTACATGACTTAAAATATGTCATTATGACATGATGGAAGCCCTGTATAGGCAGGGATCATTCTAGAGGGCAATGTGGGCGAAATTGTCGCCCTAGGGACCCTGACTTCGCCCTCTGGGTTTCTCCTATTTTTTTTACGATTTTCAAACAAAATGTTGTCTAGTAAGATACACTGACCCATTATAAAGCACTCCTTCTATTCAAATGTTGTATTTAATGGTTGTACTGTGCATTTTAACCCTATTTTGCAGAAGTATATTAAAGTACACCATTTAAGGAAGCGATCACGTGCTTTCTCACTTCTCCCAAAAATTCTGACCTAGAATGAACCCTGATAGGTTAGTATTAATTGTGCTTTAAGTGGAGGTTATTCAATGTTCACGACTAAGGACTATTCAATTTGTCAAAGCATTTATATGTACCTATTATATATTCTGACCGTGCATTATTTATACCTATATTCTGACAATGCAATATACGTACATGTAACTAGTTTCTTGTAACATGTAAACACCGTCACTGTTTCTGTTTCAGCTGCCTTTGAATATTTCAAGCATTTCCCACTGGAACCTGTTGATTGGTCAGCCTTTGAGCAGGAATGTGGAGTGGGCGTGGTCATTACTCCGGAACAGGTGGAAGCAGCGGTTGAGGATGTGATCAGCAAACATGAGGCCGGGCTCCGAGCACAGAGATACAAATATAACATGGGAATTATCATGGGTATGTTTAGAGATGTTGAGTTTGATTATTGGCGAACATTAGACTGAGTTCCAGGCTCAATATACAAGTATAACATTGTAGTTTTAGCTTTCATTTCAATCCACTTGTATTTATTGTGTACATAATTATTTGTAGTAAATTATGTTATATAATGTCGATTAAATATGTTTAAAGCGACACTACATCTTTGAAAACACAAATGTTTGCAGAATGTAATTTGCTATTATATGCAGGGCTATACAAATCCTATCGCCCGACGCCTGGGACAAGTCGAAAATTACTGCGGACAAGTGGCTAATTTCAAAACGTTAGTCCCGGACAAGTGCCTTTTAAAAAAAACAGAATCATCTGTTTTGACAAAAATCTAAAATAAACACCAGAAAATCTATAAAAAAAACCCGGCTCTATTTACTTACGCCAAAAAACGGATGAATTACTGCGGTAGAAATCCAATGAAACACCGTGTACGCATGTGTTGTGAGATCACGTGATCACACATATGCCGATTGCGAATGTAAACAATGCGATGAACTGTGAAAACATTCGCTAATTTAAAGATTAAGAGTGGACATACATAATAGATGAATGAGGCCTGATTGGGTTGATTTGTTATGGACGCGTGCTACAAACGTGGGCAATTAATGTGGACTGATTACCATTACAGACTGCAAACACCGATTGATATTCGCCGATACATGCGTCAATTTTGTCTTTTTTGCCGAGGCGCAGAAAATGTCACTATTTTTAAAGAGGTAAGTTGTGTTTTTTAATTTCATGATATAATTAGAGCAATTAAAGTTCAAGATCAGCCAACCGATATGATTTACTCAATTTTATATAGAAATATACTGTAAATAACTATCGGACTCTGCACATTTCGTCCATATTAATTATTCTATTAAACTGCGCTGCCGTGTTAAGATCAATATGAGTTTACTTAAATTCTTTAATTCTAAACGGAAAAGTGAAGATGAAAGTGAAAGTGGGGAGGCTAAAAAGAACAG
This sequence comes from Archivesica marissinica, assembly GCA_014843695.1. Taxonomy (NCBI): domain Eukaryota; kingdom Metazoa; phylum Mollusca; class Bivalvia; order Venerida; family Vesicomyidae; genus Archivesica; species Archivesica marissinica. Next base: position 30,507,422 of record CM026398.1, read on the forward strand.
ACTGAGTATTGAGTGAGTACACTCACTGATGATTCCATTTTGAATTCATAATTATGTAGTGATATGCATGTATATTTGCAGGTTCCAGAACTTCAACGAGAAACCACTGAAGTCCTTCCAGGCCCTGGACTACAGGTCCATCCCAAGTGAGCGACATCAGCTGGCCAGCCACGGAAAAGAAGATCTACAGGACATCCTGAACCATATGATGGCTGTGTTCCCTGAGGCTAGTCACAGCCAGATTCCGATGGAGTATGTGCCGTTGAAGGTGCTTATGAGGCAACATCAGCAAAGCAGTGAGGTGCCTGTTAGTGAGGTGTATGCCAGACTATTAAGGACCAGCCCGAGTGCCATTAAGTGAACTGAAGAGAACTGGGCCTTCTCTGCAAGACTTTGATGCTGAGAAGGCCACCAGGCACTGGCTTGCCTGTGGCAAAGGCGGTCGTCATGTCCACGGGCATAAGTGTTAAGAAATGTGTGTGACCGGTGTTGTAAATAATTATTATTAGTTAGTGTGTAATAATGATTCTTTATTTATTTAGATAATTTATGTAAATAAGAGTAAAAACTGAATTAAATCATCTTAATCATGATCTTGTCTCTGTCTCAATTAGCTTATACGTAAAGATACATATGATGTTTTTAATTGCTGTTTTGGCAAAATATTATTGGACAAGTGGCATCCTGGTCAGGACAAGTGGCTTTTTGAAAGTCACTTGTCCTGGACAAGTGGCCTTGACAAATATTTGTACAGCCCTGATATGGTATTTATTTTCCCAAATATTTGCCTCAAAAACATAGTATTTCAGCAAATAAAAAACGTCGTATACGCGGTTTGTTGACATAACAAAATAATATAAATAGGGTCGACATTCATGCGTAATACAATGCGTTTATCCTGAATAACACAAGGTATGATACATATTTACCGTGATATCTCACCTGTGTGCCTGCATATTTATTTGTTGACTAATCTTAGTTAAATTATCTCTAATTGAAAGTATCGCATGTTTAGTATTGACTCCAATGACAAACAAAAGTCAATCCAGGAGCGTGGATGACCGTTACATGAAATCCTACTTTCACTTCTGAAAGTTTGTATACCACAAAAACACTGTTTATTGATTCAATGTTAGTGTTCGAATGTATTCAGAAGAATGTGTAGTAGGTATGCATTTATACGTGAACAAATGCATTTTATTTGCTTTTTGCAATGTAGTGTCGCTTTAAGCCAACATGGTAGTTATCCTGCGTCAAATGTAGCATTGGAGTTCATGTTTGAGTTGAGAACACTGTCACTTTGAATTGACACTTCCAGAAGTATGATTGGCTGTCCGATTAGCGCAGTGGTTAGCGCGCTCGCTTCTCACCAATGCGACCCAGGTTCGATCCTCGAACTGGGAAGTAGTTGAGATGGTACAGTGGTCGCCAGATAGGACAGGTGGGTTTTCTCTGGGTACTTCGGTTTCCTCCCAATGACCACATTAACGCTCTCATCCGCGCCAACGAGAGTGATTAATATAAGTTGTTAGAACTTGCTTCGCAATCGTTGTAAAATAAATAAAGTTTAAACAAAGAAGTATGATAGCCATTTTATCTTGCATTGTTTCTGAGATAATACAAGTCAAATACTTTACCTTTTCCAGGAGAATTACCAATATGGGCAATCAGATGAAAATTTAACATTAATCTTGGATAAAATAGTATGTGCTGGCATTTGCAAATTAAATGGTTATATTGAATGTAATTATACATAAAGGGAGTTAATGTTCAAATAATCATGTCACAAAAGACCTGTTTATTTTGTGCAAATCTTCACATAGTTACTTAACGTCCCTTTTGTGTGTTCTTTGGTATCTTCAAATAGTTCCTTAATGTCCCATTGTGCGTTTTGGGTTAAAGTCGAACAATAGAAGTAGTATTCCTACCCGGTATGTAACTTTATCCTAGTTCACAAATACTAATTTCACAAGAAACAGTTTATTTGTGGACATAAATTTTAAAAGTTTACATAAATTTTGAATGATACGTGTGTTTTTGGAATAACTGAAATATAAGATTATATATAATCTCAATTTGTTTATCTCAGTATGCAGCACATTCTACTATTCTAATCACATGGTTAGGCTTTAATGACAAGGAAAAATCTTGTGTAGAAACTATAATTGACGGGATGCTATATTTAGAACTTCATGGAGTGAAACATCATTGTGTGGCGTCCGTTGTCCAGTGGTAGAGCGTCAGATTTGGAATCGAATGGTCCCGGATTCGATACTCGGTCAGGCCACGTATGTAGTGTCATTGAGCAAGGCACCTCACACACATTGCTTAGTACTGGTTAACTGCTTAGGTCGGCTAAGCCTGCCCAGGTAAACATGTCTAGGTCCCAGAAAAAGGTTTGACATTAATGGAACATACATACATGGAGATAGATTACCGCCTTCCAGAAATTGACAGATTTCTAGAGAAGAGCTATAAATTGGCTTTGGTTATTAACTATATGCATGTCTGTTACAGGTGAGGCCCGCAGCAACTTGAAGTGGGCAGACGGTAAGGCAATCAAGCATGAAGTCGATATGCAGGTATGTTTATTGATCAGTAAGGAATATAATGACATCTCTAAAAACACTGTATAACAAAGTGTGGGAGTGATGGTAACTGTGGGAGTGAAGGTAACTGAGAGTGGAGGTAACTGTGGGAGTGATGGTAACTGTGGGAGTGATGGTAACTGTGGGAGTGATGGTAACTGTGGGAGTGATGGTAACTGTGGGAGTGGAGGTAACTGTGGGAGTGGAGGTAACTGTGGGAGTGGAGGTAACTGTGGGAGTGGAGGTAACTGTGGGACTGAAGGTAACTGTGGGAGTGAAGGTAACAGTTGGAGTGACAGTAATGGTGGGAGTGAAGGTAACTGGGAGCGGAGGTAACTGGGAGTGAAGGTAACTGGGAGTGGAGGTAACTGGGAGTGGAGATAACGGTGGGAGTGAAGGTAATGGAGGGAGTGAAGGTAACGATAGTGAAGGTAACGGAGGGAGTGAAGGTAACGGAGGGAGTGAAGGAATCAGTGGGAGTGAAGGGAACTGAGTGAGTGAAGGTAACAGTGGGTGTGAAGGGAACTGTGGGCGTGAAGGTAACAGTGGGAGTGACAGTAATGGTGGGAGTGAAGGTAACTGGGAGTGGAGATAACAGTGGGAGTGAAGGTAACGGAGGGAGTGAAGGTAACGGAGGGAGTGAAGGTAACGATGGGAGTGAAGGTAACGGAGGGAGTGAAGGTAACGGTGGGAGTGAAGGTAACGGTGGGAGTGAAGGTAACGGTGGGAGTGAAGGTAACAGTGGGAGTGATGGTAACTGTGGGAGTGAAGGGAACTGTGGGAGTGGAGGTAACTGTGGGAGTGGAGGTAACTGTGGGAGTTGAGGTAACTGTGGGAGTGGAGGTAACTGTGGGACTGAAGGTAACTGTGGGAGTGAAGGTAACTGTGGGAGTGAAGGTAACAGTTGGAGTGACAGTAATGGTGGGAGTGAAGGTAACTGGGAGTGGGAGTGAAGGTAACTGGGAGTGAAGGTAACTGGGAGTGGAGATAACGGTGGGAGTGAAGGTAATGGAGGGAGTGAAGGTAACGATAGTGAAGGTAACGGAGGGAGTGAAGGTAACGGAGGGAGTGAAGGGAACTGAGTATGTGAAGGTAACAGTGGGTGTGAAGGGAACTGTGGGAGTGAAGGTAACAGTGGGAGTGACAGTAATGGTGGGAGTGAAGGTAACTGGGAGTGGAGATAACAGTGGGAGTGAAGGTAACGGAGGGAGTGAAGGTAACGGAGGGAGTGAAGGTAACGGAGGGAGTGAAGGTAACGATGGGAGTGAAGGTAACGGAGGGAGTGAAGGTAACGGTGGGAGTGAAGGTAACGGTGGGAGTGAAGGTAACGGTGGGAGTGACGATAACGGTGGGAGTGAAGGTAACGGTGGGAGTGAAGGTAACATCCACATTATCATGAAACCGATAAATAAATTAAACAGATGATGTTATAAATATACGCGTCTGTCTCTCAAAGAATATATCCCGCCTCAATATTGTCATCATTTTGTATCCATAATCTCTTGTCATATGTTCATGAAACTATACAGGAAACATCAGTGTGACGTCTAATTGTGTATATCGTCGTCATGTTCTGCACGGTTAATTGGCTACATAGTTATGGCCCAGTGAAGATTTTGTCTACTTGAGCGCTGGCTGGATTTCAACATTACTTATAGAGAATGATCTGTACTAAGTCTAGTTGTGCACAGCGTCATTGATTTCTGAGTTGAGTTCTATTAGAGTTCTCACCCTTGAATATTGAAAAACGTTTGTCCGTGCTAATATGCTAATTGTCTTACTGTTACAGGTGCTAGATTTACTTGGTGCAAAAACTGCCGAAGATCTGGAAAAACCCATAAAGCAGAAGGTAATTAATAATTATTATCAGATATGGTGCAAGACAAAAATACCTCTTCTGGCTGAGTATTGTACTCAAAGTACTTGAACAAACTATGTTTTTCTGTAGTTGAGCTCAGGTTTGCTTCTAAGTTCTTACAGTAATTAGCTGTGGGTTTGAGCCCTACTGAAGTCAGATTTGTACATATGATGTGAGGAAGCTACCATGCTGGCTTATTGAAGGTAAGTGGTTCTTCCCAGGTGTCAGTTTGTGTCGCAAACAACACATTTACAATTAGCAGCACCAGGGTTCTTCCCAGGTGTCAGTTCTGACACCTGATGTGAGGATTTTGACATTAAAATTATGCACAAAGCTTGCTTCAAAATGTTAACACCAACAACAGATCTATCATTTAAATGTGTAATGGTAATATTTCTGTTCATTTGTTATACCTACCTTTTGGTGATGGGGGGCATTATATAAGCACTGATCCAATCATCATGAAACTTGAAAGCAATGATCATTTATAAGTTTCATATACCGTCTCCGTGGCCCAGTGGTTAAGGCGTCCGCCTACGGAGCGGGAGGTCGAAGGTTCGAATCTCGTCAGGGGTTCGTTCTGATATGGCCGGTTGGTGAGCCGCCAGCTAGTTAAATAATGGTTACCGATTGCCTACCAGCCTGGCATACAAGCATAGGATTCGGGAAGTACTGATGTTCATAAAAAGAGGTGTCTCATAAGTCAGAAATGACTGGCCCTTTAAATAGGGGTGACACTATAATAAACAAACACTTTACTTCACTTTACTTTATATATATTCGGGTCTGCCTCCGTGGTCGAGTGGTTACGGTCACTGACTTGTATAACACTGTAACCTATCATCACTGATGGTCACGGGTTCGAGCTCCGCTCAGGCCGTGTCTTATTTATATGAAACAGTTGGCAGTTTCTTACGGAGGTTGGTGCACCCAAGTACTGGTTAACCGCTGGAGCCTGCCCAGGAAAGGTGTTGTTAAGTAAACTGCCCACCGGCGATATAGCCCGAAATGGTGCTGATGCAGGCGTAAAACCCGAAATATAACATAACATATATATATTCTCAGAAGCTGTCTGATTGACTGTAACTGTACTGATTATATAGTATTGGTGCATGATGGAAGCCGTATGTTTTATACATGATGTTTTATTCAGTAATGTCAAGGAGTATTCTTACATTGCACCAGTCTATTTACTTTAAATTTGTTGAAATTTTGATAGATGTCAGGACTTGGGGAACCGTTTATGGTTGGTATACAAAAGAGAATGTTAACGTGGGTATACAAGGGAGAATTTTATAAAGTGGGTATGCAAGGGAGAAGTTTAAGTTGAGTGTATAAGGGAGAATTTTATAAAGTGGGTATTGAAGGGAGAAGTTAACATTGTTTGTACAAGGGAGAATTTTAAAATGGATATACAAGGGAGTTGGTTGGTTTAAAGTTGGTATGCAAGGTAGAAGCTCTTAAAGTGGGTATACAAGGGAGAAGTTTAAGGTGGTTGCACAAGGGAGAAGTCTAAAGTGAGTGTACAAGGGAGAATATTCCTCTATATATTCAACAAATTGCCCAGTAGCTTAAAGCACTGACCTATGATCCATAAACTACTGAATGCATACCAAGTGCTTATCATGAGTTGCACATATCTTGTGGCATTGCATCAGACAGGTTATGAGCAATATATGAATTATACTGACAAACACGAGATAGCACCTGTATAACGTATGCATGAGAAATGTGGACAATTTAAACCTGTTATAACCAGCCGTAACACCTCTGTATCCTTATATTAAACGTTAGTATATATTGGTTAAAAAGTGTGCTGTATTATTTGATTAGGGTAAATCTCCCAAGGAGAAAGAAAATACAAAGAAAAAAGAGCAGATAAAGGAATCTCCTTGTGTCGAAAACTGTGAGTACATCTTTCGTGTTGTTGCCTAGTAACCTGGGTGTGGGGGATGTGTGGGCGGGGTTGATTAATTAATGTGCTTAGACAAATCACTGCTGCGAGTTTGAGTCCTACTGAGGTTGAATGATTTTATTTGAGGACTCTATCCATCTGGCATATAGAAGATCTGTGGTTCTACCTGTGTTTTGTGTCCAGTCATACCTGAAACATACATGGCTCGATGGGGGGGGGGACCTGGCATTTCCCTCCACCAATATCGGCTGGAAAGTCGCCATAATTTATTTACCGCTGTCGATTGCGACCAAAAAAACAACAAATACTGGCTTTAAATTTTGTGAATTAGCGAAAATATTTTACAAAACGTTTCTTTTCTTTTTGCACAACATGTTTTGTCAAATACATGGCTTCAACTATTTATCTGTGAACTATATAGCTCTTAGTTGGCTCCAAGCTTTTCAAATTGGCTCCAGCTTTTTTCAATTGGCGACAGAAGTGACAGAGGGAACCCTGATACTCACCAGAGACCTTCAATAAGCAACACATATACAGAGCTGTGAAGCTTCCTCTTTTTAGAGGATTTCCTAGTTTTGGTCAAAATCTTGTAAAATAAATATTGTAAGATTTGGACCGCCCCCAGTTGTCGAGTATTTGAAGTCGCTGACTTGTATACAACTGTAACCTATCATCACTGATGATCACTTGTTCGAGCCCCGCTCAGGCTGCATCTGTTTATATGAAAAAGCTGGCAGTATCTTATGGAGGTTGGTGCACCAAGTACTGGTTAACCGCTGGAGCCTGCCCAGGAAAGGTGTTGTTAGGTATGCTGCCCACCGGCGATATAGCCCAAAATGGTGCTGATGAAGGTTTAAAACTCGAACAAACAATTATCAGATTTTGTCCAAGCTGTTGAGAAAAGATATTTTTCACTTTTTATCTGAGGGTAACCAACCCTCTTTGTTTAGTATTTGGGCAGATTTCTTTTTTTTCCCACAAACCCTGCATTTTGTCTATATCATCCAAAAAATGTCTAACCAAATATTGTTAGTAACACAGTCTGTTACAGATGTAAAAATCTTACTTAGTCAAGTTAAAGGTAAACCTTTTAGTGACTTCATTTCAGGAGTGGCCTTCGTGACCGATTGGTTACGGTCGTTGACTTCAAATCACTTACCCCTCACCACTACGGGTTCGAATCCCACTGGGGGTGCCAACTTCTTGTATGTGAGGAAGATATCCCGCTAGCTTGCAGCATGTCGGTGGTTCTACCCGGGGTGCCGCCCACACCTGAACTACTGCTCGGATGGGCACCCAGGGTCTTCCTCCACCAATAATAGCTTGAGAGTCGCTGTATGACCCAGGCTGGTATGACTTTAAACCCCAAAACGGACTAACAGGTTGTTGTTGGTATGTAAGTTCTGGTGCATACTAACACATGTATTGTTGTTGGTATGTAAGTTCTGGGGCCTGCTAACACATATATTGTTGTTGGTATGTAAGTTCTGGTGCATACTAACACATATATTGTTGTTGGTGTGTAAGTTCTGGTGCATACTAACACATATAGTGTTGTTGGTATGTAAGTTCTGGGGCCTGCTAACACATATATTGTTGTTGGTATGTAAGTTCTGGGGCCTGCTAACACATATATTGTTGTTGGTATGTAAGTTCTGGTGCATACTAACACATATAGTGTTGTTGGTATGTAAGTTCTGGGGCCTGCTAACACATATATTGTTGTTGGTATGTAAGTTCTGGTGCATACTAACACATATATTGTTGTTGGTGTGTAAGTTCTGGTGCATACTAACATATATAGTGTTGTTGGTATGTAAGTTCTGGTGCATACTAACATATATAGTGTTGTTGGTATGTAAGTTCTGGTGCATACTAACACATATATTGTTGTTGGTGTGTAAGTTCTGGTGCATACTAACATATATAGTGTTGTTGGTATGTAAGTTTACTAACATATGCATTGAGTGGGCTGTGAAACTGATTGGCTATAACAAGCTGTTCCCAGCGATCAGTTTATATTGTGTGTATAGGCTACAGAACTGGAAAATGGAAGCTATGTATTCGTTATTGTGTCAGTTAAACTTGCTGGTTTGGTAGTAAAAATATTAAAAGTATGTTAAAGTTTTTAAAAAAAACCCATAGGGTATGTATTGATATGTATTGATGTTGGTATTTCAGTTTGTATTGTTGTTATTTCAGTTCTTGGTGGTGACGGCAAGGTGATGAGCTTCATGGATCTCATGGGAGAAGCCGTCAAGTTTCACAAAACAGGTTGATATTTATCACCATGTATGCCTTCCCAGTATTTGTTCAAATTAAGGGGCTTCCGTGGTTAAGGACGTCAAATCACTAATCCCTCACCGCTGTAGTTTCGAATCCCACTGGGGGTGTCCAATTCTTTCCAGTGAGGAAGCTATCCAGCTGGCTTGTGGATGGTCAGTGGTTCTACCTGGGTACACGTGCCTGAAATACAGCTCAGAGTGGAACCCGGGTCTTCCTCCACCAATAATAGCTGGAGAGTTGCCATATGACCTAAGCTGTTGGAGCGACTTTAAACCTCAGAAACAAACAAATAAATGAGGATTTCTTTGAGTTGAGTACTGAAACATACAAATCATTTTAATGTTTGAGAACTGACTGTTCCTTCTTTGTTTTGTATTAATGTTTTAATGTCCCCCTATTGAATTAGAGGAACCTCCCTCCCCCGGGATCCAGAAATTACATGAGAGTTTCCCCCTTGGTGTTCACATGTATGAGAGTTGTCCCCCTTGGTGTTCACATGTATGAGAGTTGTCCCCCTTGGTGTTCACATGTATGAGAGTTGTCCCCCTTGGTGTTCACTTGTATGAGAGTTGTCCCCCCCTGGTGTTCACATGTATGAGAGTTGTCCCCCTTGGTGTTCACATGTATGAGAGTTGTCCCCCTTGGTGTTCACATGTATGAGAGTTGTCCCCCTTGGTGTTCACTTGTATGAGAGTTGTCCCCCCCTTGGGGTTTACATGTATGAGAGTTGTCCCCCTTGGTGTTCACATGTATGAGAGTTGTCCCCCTTGATGTTCACATGTATGAGAGTTGTCCCCCTTGGAGTTTACATGTTGAGAGGTGTCCCCCTTGGAGTTTACATGTATGAGAGTTGTCCCCTTGGTGTTCACATGTATGAGAGTTGTCCCCCTTGGTGTTCACATGTATGAGGTTGTCCCCTTGGAATTTACATGTATGAGAGTGTCCCCCTTGGGGTTAATGTATGAGAGTTGTCCTTGGGATTATATGTATGAGAGTTGTCCCCTTGGGATTCACATGTATGAAGTTGTCCCCCTTCACAATTACATATATGAGAGTTTTCTGCCTTGGGATTTACATGTATGAGAGTTGTCCCCTTGTGATTTATTTACATGTATGAAAGTTGTCCCCCTTGGGATTTTCATGTATGAGAGTTGTCCCCCTTGGGATTTACATATATACGAGTTGTCCCCCTTGACATGCACATGTATGAGAGTTGTTGGTCTTGGGATTCACGTGTATGAGAGTTTTCGGCCTTGGAATTTACATGTATGACAGTTGTTCCTCTTGGCATGTACATGTATGAGAGTTGTCGGCCTTGGGAATCACATGGATGAGAGTTGTTCCCCTTGGGATTTACATGTATGAAAGTTGTCCCTCTTGTGATTTACATGTATGAGAGTTGTTCCCCTTGGGATTTACATGTATGAGAGTTGCTCCCCTTGTGATTTACATGTATGAGACTTGTCCCTCTTGGACTCTAGAAATAGTTTACACGTCCTCCGTCAGAATATACTAGGGATGGCAACGAATGATGAATATGGTATTCGAATATTCGGATGATCTTCCGAACGAATATTCGAATATTCGCTAATTTCTTGTGGAACCCGGGTCTTCCTCCACCAATAATAGCTGGAGAGTTGCCATATGACCTAAGCTGTTGGAGCGACTTTAAACCTCAGAAACAAACAAATAAATGAGGATTTCTTTGAGTTGAGTACTGAAACATACAAATCATTTTAATGTTTGAGAACTGACTGTTCCTTCTTTGTTTTGTATTAATGTTTTAATGTCCCCCTATTGAATTAGAGGAACCTCCCTCCCCCGGGATCCAGAAATTACATGAGAGTTTCCCCCTTGGTGTTCACATGTATGAGAGTTGTCCCCCTTGGTGTTCACATGTATGAGAGTTGTCCCCCTTGGTGTTCACATGTATGAGAGTTGTCCCCCTTGGTGTTCACTTGTATGAGAGTTGTCCCCCTTGGTGTTCACATGTATGAGAGTTGTCCCCCTTGGTGTTCACATGTATGAGAGTTGTCCCCTTGGTGTTCACATGTATGAGAGTTGTCCCCCTTGTGTTCACTTGTATGAGAGTTGTCCCCCCTTGGGGTTTCATGTATGAGATTGTCCCCCTTGGTGTTCACATGTATGAGAGTTGTCCCCCTTGATGTTCACATGTATGAGAGTTGTCCCCCTTGGAGTTTACATGTATGAGAGGTGTCCCCCTTGGAGTTTACATGTATGAGAGTTGTCCCCCTTGGTGTTCACATGTATGAGAGTTGTCCCCCTTGGTGTTCACATGTATGAGAGTTGTCCCCATTGGAATTTACATGTATGAGAGATGTCCCCCATTGGGGTTTACATGTATGAGAGTTGTCCCCATTGGGATTTATATGTATGAGAGTTGTCCCCCTTGGGATTCACATGTATGAGAGTTGTCCCCCTTCACAATTACATATATGAGAGTTTTCTGCCTTGGGATTTACATGTATGAGAGTTGTCCCCTTGTGATTTATTTACATGTATGAAAGTTGTCCCCCTTGGGATTTTCATGTATGAGAGTTGTCCCCCTTGGGATTTACATATATACGAGTTGTCCCCCTTGACATGCACATGTATGAGAGTTGTTGGTCTTGGGATTCACGTGTATGAGAGTTTTCGGCCTTGGAATTTACATGTATGACAGTTGTTCCTCTTGGCATGTACATGTATGAGAGTTGTCGGCCTTGGGAATCACATGGATGAGAGTTGTTCCCCTTGGGATTTACATGTATGAAAGTTGTCCCTCTTGTGATTTACATGTATGAGAGTTGTTCCCCTTGGGATTTACATGTATGAGAGTTGCTCCCCTTGTGATTTACATGTATGAGACTTGTCCCTCTTGGACTCTAGAAATAGTTTACACGTCCTCCGTCAGAATATACTAGGGATGGCAACGAATGATGAATATGGTATTCGAATATTCGGATGATCTTCCGAACGAATATTCGAATATTCGCTAATTTCTTGAACTTTCGATTTCCATTTTACTTTCGTCGCTGCGAGGTAACACCGTTTCACGGTGGCATGGTAGAATTCATGTGTGTGACAGCTTTCAGCATTACCAACAATGTGTGTTTTACGTGTATTTATCGTCGCTACCTGTTGCCCATATGAGCAACGCCTCCTGAAGAGATTAGTCATTTTAGGTTTTTGGAGGTTAGTGCAATGATACAGAGAGAGATCCATTCCAGAGTCTCCTCTGGTTCTTTAACGTGCACGGTGTAAAGCGCCGACACGAGACCTCGGTTTAACGTCCCATCTGAAAGACTGTTAATTTTATTAGGGTCAGACGGGGGATCGAACCTGCGATCCCTGGATTACCAGTCCAGCGTGTTACCATTGGACTACAGATCCGTCTGTAAGACCAATACATTACAAATCGAAAGTTAAATAGAAGTTTTATTTGCTCAATTATTGCACTCAAGATTGAGCCGATACCTGCGTGTTTACAAACTGCAATTGATGTCGCGTAACATCTTTTGAAGCTTGCCTACAGTAATAGGTTTAATAAACTTTAATTACATGCACATGTGTTGAAAACAAACGTTCCGACTGGGACCGTCGTGTTTTAGTGTGAATCATTAAACACTTTGTATGTTTTCATGGGCTACAGTTAGTATCTGTAAAACAAATGCTTCTGTTTGTGTCCGTCAAATAGACTGCATTAATCAATTAGTTGCACCTGTAAGTATGAGCAACTTGTCATCACCTGCCTTTGTTATTTGGACCCAACTCGCGATAACTTTTCGCACCTTCGGGCCTGCATTGGGTCATTCTTTTCTGTTTGAATCTTAATTGATTGAAATTTAAACAAACAATTATATGATTTAACTGCAATTTATTACCCAACAAATTAGAATTTTATTTTTTTAATATTCGAATACGATTTTAACATTCGAATAATCGGGCGTTCGAACGAATATTCGAACATTCGTTGCCATCCCTAGAATATACACATCAATACCACTACAACAAAATGGCATTTTGTTCATTTGGGCACGAGCGTCAATGTGACAGGAAGCGCCATGAAGAAATCAAACATAAAAAATTGGATATTGGTCACATATCATTAAGTTCTGTTAATGTAAAAAATAAAATTGTATGCATATAACTTATTTCAGGAGAGAACTATAAAACATCTGGCTACGTGGTTACAGATAAAACTATGGATCTTATGCAAGAACATCTCAAAACTACTGGGGGAAAGGTTCGTTAGTTTATACAAATTTAATTTAGCTCATTTATAAAGCAAGTTTCCCTCAACTTTTGTGTAATCACTCTGAAGACCTCATTCCTGATGGAATCCATCACCATGAGGGAGAGTGAAGGGGCCTCATTCCTGATGGAATCCATCACCATGAGGGAGAGTGAAGGGGCCTCATTCCTGATGGAATCCATCACCATGAGGGAGAGTGAAGGGGCCTCATTCCTGGTGGAATCCATCACCATGAGGGAGAGTGAAGGGGCCTCATTCCTGGTGGAATCCATCACCATGAGGGAGAGTGAAGGGCCTCATTCCTGGTGGAATCCATCACCATGAGGGAGAGTGAAGGGGCCTCATTCCTGGTGGAATCCATCACCATGAGGGAGAGTGAAGGGGCCTCATCCTGATGGAATCCATCACCATGAGGGGTGGGGTGGAGTGAAGGGGCCTCATTCCTGTGGAATCCATCACATGAGAGAGAGTGAAGGGGCCTCATTCCTGATGGAATCCATCACCATGAGGGAGAGTGAAGGGGCCTCATTCCTGATGGAATCCATCACCATGAGAGAGAGTGAAGGGGCCTCATTCCTGATGGAATCCATCACCATGAGGGAGAGTGAAGGGTCATTCTGATGGAATCCATCACCATGAGGAGAGTGAAGGGGCCTCATTCCTGATGGAATCCATCACCATGAGGGAGAGTGAAGGGGCCTCATTCCTGATGGAATCCATCACCATGAGGGAGAGTGAAGGGGCCTCATTCCTGGTGGAATCCATCACCATGAGGAGAGTGAAGGGGCCTCATTCCTGATGGAATCCATCACCATGAGGGAGAGTGAAGGGGCCTCATTCCTGATGGAATCCATCACCATGAGGGAGAGTGAAGGGGCTCATTCCTGATGGAATCCATCACATGAGAGAGAGTGAAGGGGCCTCATTCCTGGTGGAATCCATCACCATGAGAGAGAGTGAAGGGGCCTCATTCCTGGTGGAATCCATCACCATGAGAGAGAGTGAAGGGGCCTCATTCCTGGTGGAATCCATCACCATGAGAGAGAGTGAAGGGGCCTCATTCCTGGTGGAATCCATCACCATGAGAGAGAGTGAAGGGGCCTCATTCCTGGTGGAATCCATCACCATGAGGGAGAAAGAATGTTTAGAGTGGCTCTGCCTAAGGACACCACCACCGTGATTCTTGTGATGCTCAAACTCACAATCCATCGGTTACAAGGTGCAGCTTACAGATGCTGAACTCCACTGTGGTTTGTCAAAATGATAACCTATTACGGTTTCAATGGCTGGATGATTATGTACAAAACTTGCATCTAACAGACCAGTTGCCAAGTGGGTGTTGTCGTTGATTTGAAACGACATATCCTCACCACTGTAGGTTCCTGGCTGAGTGGATATGGTCATAGACCTCAAACCGTTGTCCCTCGCCCGAGTGGATATGGTCATAGACCTCAAACCGTTGTCCCTCGCCCGAGTGGATATGGTCATCAACCCAAGCCATTTCCCTCGCCACTAGGTTCGTGACCAAGAATATATGATCTCTGCATTAGGGTTGGATGCCACCAGCAATGTCAAATTCTTTCATGTGAGGTTGCTATCTTACTGGCTTGTGGAAGGTCGATGGTTCTACCCAGGTGCCAGTCCCGTGCGTTAAATACTACTCGGAGGAGCATCACAGTCTTCCTCCACAAATAATAGCTGGAGAGTCGCTATTGTTGGTGCGACTTTACCCCCAAAAAACAAGCAAATAATGCTAGTAATTAAGAAATTCTGCGATATACCACGGTTGATACTTATTATTTCGATTCTAACACGACTTACTTCTAATAATTTTAGACGAGAATCAAAGGAGTATTTTCTTCAAACGCTGTGGTACTCCGCTGCATTTGGCTTTCGAAATTTCCTCCCGCGTAAGGGGTGATGACGTTATTTTTTATGGAAAATATCAATCTAGTGCATAAATGAACAAAAGTTGTAACTGATCAATAATTTTATTTATTTTGTCAAATAAAACTGTACAGAATAGTAACTGAAACGTTACTTAACAGAAAAACAAGACGGACAAGAGATTATCTGATTCTAAAAATAGCTCACTTCCGCGAATTCCCACGGTAGTATTTACAAACATCATGTGACTTTCATTCATAAAACTTTACACGCATTGTATAAATGGAATAGCCAAAACACGGTGCGCGCGCAGCATAGTTCAAGGTAGGTATATCGCAGAATAACCCAAGGTAGATTTTACTCTACAAGTATGTATGTTATTAGCTGGGTCGTGTTAGAATAGATAATAACAAGTAAATGGAACGGAACATTCCACAAATATACATGTAGCACATGAATATAATAAATCATACTAGTATTTGCATGTATTAAATATTGTTATAGTATAGTTGTTTGTGGACCATAAAAACCCAACTCAACAACATCAGTTGACACAATGCATTGATTTATTTCGTTTATACAAATTTATTTTAGCTTGATTGCGAAACAAGTTCTTACAACTTATATTAATCAATCAATCGAGACCTCATTCCTGATGCAGTCCATCGCCACGTGGGAGAGAGAAGAGGCAACGTGGAATTTAAATGCCTTGTCTAAGAGCACAATCGTAACGGCTCCAGCGGGGCTTGAACTCCAGATCTTTCGCACCTGAAACGAACGCGCATCCACTGCGCTATCACGACTTCCACGAATTAGTCTCTTCTATGTAAGAGAAAAGGGTTACGGAATCTGTAGGCATTTACATGTATAAATTACATGTACAAATTACATGTATAAATTACATGTACAAATTACATGTATAAATTACATGTACAAATTACATGTATAAATTACATGTATAAATTACATGTACAAATTACATGTACAAATTACAAATTTAAAATTACTTTTAACGTGGAATTTAAATGCCTTTTTGAATTGTTGATTTATTTGGAAAGCAGAGAAGACGTGTGGGTGAGTAACGGCATTGTTGCATGTTAAATTACCTTACTTTTATGGATTTTTATATATTTCAGGTATATTCAAGGTTCCCTCCGGAACCTAACGGCATTCTACACATCGGGCATGCTAAGGCTATCAATTTTAACTTCGGATATGCCAGGGTAAATATTTTCATTGAAAATTATATCTTTATTTCTATCGACACAGAAATTTAGAACAAGAATGTGAGAACATATCAATATAGGGAGTGGGCCTCTATGACCCTATGGTTATGGATGTGGATTTCCAAACACTTTCCTCTCACCGCTGTAAGATTTCCAATTACTTTTCTCTCACCGCTGTAAGATTTCCAATCACTTTCCTCTCACCGCTGTAAGATTTCCAATCACTTGCCTCTCACCGCTGTAAGATTTCCAATTACTTGCCTCTCACCGCTGTAAGATTTCCAATCACTTGCCTCTCACCGCTGTAAGATTTCCAATTACTTGCCTCTCACCGCTGTAAGATTTCCAATCACTTGCCTCTCATCGCTGTAAGATTTCCAATTACTTTCCTCTTACCGCTGTAAGATTTCCAATCACTTTCCTCTCACCACTGTAAGATTTCCAATCACTTGCCTCTCACCGCTGTAAGATTTCCAATAACTTGTCTCTCACCGCTGTAAGATTTCCAATCACTTTCCTCTCACCGCTGTAAGATTTCCAATCACTTACCTCTCACCGCTGTAAGATTTCCAATCACTTTCCTCTTACCGCTGTAAGATTTCCAATTACTTTCCTCTCACCGCTGTAAGATTTCCAATTACTTGCCTCTCACCGCTGTAAGATTTCCAATCACTTTCCTCTCACCGCTGTAAGATTTCCAATCACTTTCCTCTCACCGCTGTAAGATTTCCAATTACTTGCCTCTCACCGCTGTAAGATTTCCAATCACTTTCCTCTCACCACTGTAAGATTTCCAATCACTTTCCTCTCATCGCTGTAAGATTTCCAATCAATTGCCTCTCACCGCTGTAAGATTTCAATCACTTGCCTCTCACCGCTGTAAGATTTCCAATCACTTGCCTCTCACCGCTGTAAGATTTCCAATCACTTACCTCTCACCGCTGTAAGATTTCCAATCACTTTCCTCTCACCGCTGTAAGATTTCCAATCACTTGCCTCTCACCGCTGTAAGATTTCCAATTACTTACCTCTCACCGCTGTAAGATTTCCAATCACTTTCCTCTCACCGCTGTAAGATTTCCAATCACTTGCCTCTCACCGCTGTAAGATTTCCAATCACTTGCCTCTCACCGCTGTAAGATTTCCAATTACTTTCCTCTCACCGCTGTAAGATTTCCAATCACTTGCCTCTCACCGCTGTAAGATTTCCAATTACATGCCTCTCACCGCTGTAAGATTTCCAATTACTTGCCTCTCACCGCTGTAAGATTTCCAATCACTTTCCTCTCACCGCTGTAAGATTTCCAATCACTTGCCTCTCACCGCTGTAAGATTTCCAATTACTTTTCTCTCACCGCTGTAAGATTTCCAATCACTTACCTCTCACCGCTGTAAGATTTCCAATCACTTACCTCTCACCGCTGTAAGGTTTCCAATCACTTACCTCTCACCGCTGTAAGGTTTCCAATCACTTACCTCTCACCGCTGTAAGATTTCCAATCACTTACCTCTCACCGCTGTAAGATTTCCAATCACTTACCTCTCACCGCTGTAAGATTTCCAATCACTTACCTCTCACCGCTGTAAGATTTCCAATCACTATCCAAATGGCTTGTGGAATGGTCGGTGGTTCTACCACGGCGCCTGGCCATGCCTGCTTGGAGAGAAACTCGGGTTCTTCCTCCATCAATAATAGCTGGGAATTAATAACACCAAAGTTATGTCCCCCTGATTAGTAAAAGTTACATACATTTGAACTACCCCTAGGGACCTGTCACCCTAGTGGTCGTAAATATTTCTTTGACAATCGGCTATGTTTTCACAAAAACAATTGCCCTTAACCTCCGAATAAATAGGACGGAATGTGCAAACAACATAGATCCAGATCAGCATCACCGTATCGCTATCTGAATAGCAAAGAACATAGAGCCTGATTAGACAGCACATCCTGTGCGCGCTATCTGGTCTGGCTCTATGCTGTATGCAAAAGCGACTTTAGTTGATTGGCAGGTTTTGGGTTAAGACCTGAAAGTCATTTTGGACAGGAATATGACTGTCAATGACCTCTTTTGGTTTTAATTCACCTTTTGAAACGATTCACATGCGATGTATGAAATTAGCATAAATAGTGTGTGATCCATTCAAATGTGTTAAATCAGTGCAGATCAGAACTGTTTTCCTTATTCAAAAATTCAACTGACCAGACACTTCTTGTTGGTAAGGGAGATAATTTTGACATGACTGTTCGGTTCTGAATCAAAGTGAGTAGTTTCCCCTAGATTCATGATGATGTTTATATTGATGAAAAGTAAGCATCTCGGTAATTTGTTGATATTTACATCTTGATCGCAGCTATTGATTGCAAGTTAAAAATATTAAACTGTACCCGCCTCACTTTCACATGAAAACAAAATGAGAACCAACGATTTGTATATGGCATATAATTGGATGTATAACATTCATTTTTCAAAGTGAAAAAATGCTCAAAAATTTTCTCGCCAACTGCAGGTGATCTATGATAGAAAAGAGAAATATTCTCAAGATTTGTCTGCCAACTCTTCGTAACACTAGAAAAAGAGGGATGACAGTAACGATAGATAGATAGTAGTGCTGTATGATAATAAAATGTTCAAGCCTTGCCCACCAAGCCCTGTATGAACCTGGTTATCCCATGTACTTACAGGCCAATGGAGGAAACTGTTACCTGAGGTACGACGACACCAATCCGGAGAAGGAGGAGGAGAAATTCTTCACCGGGATCATACAGATGGTGGAATGGCTTGGTATGGCCTGTTACAATATACGCTTTCTAACGAAATATCAAAATTATATGTCACGGTTTGTAAACAGTGAACTAACTCATTTTATTATCCATGCTTTGCTTTCCCAGCTGTTAGTATTACAATATCAAAATATTCCAATTCAACTCTTTCTTTCTGAATTCATCAGTGATCTACATGCAACCTTCTAACGCCAATTCAAGTGCTCTACCATCACTTCCTTTAACAAAAACACATGTACTAGTGTTTATGATATAATCAAGAGAAGGTGGATCAATGTTTGTTTGTGATCATCCAATTGTCAGGTTATAAACCATGGAAGGTGACGCACGCTTCTGACAACTTCGACAAGCTTTACGAATATGCCACCGAGCTGATACAACGAGGTCATGCATACGTGTGCCACATGAGGTCGGAGGATATCAAAGGTTATAACCCGCCCGACTCACCCTGGAGGGACCGGCCCACAGAGGAATCACTACAGTTGTTTGAGGTAAATTTACTGTCCTGGTTCCACCCTCTGCAACCTGATACAACTTTCCGATATAACAATTGTTTTACGTTTTAAGTGTAAATATGAAATAGCGCATATAAAGCAGACACTCTTTGCGATTGTGGATGTTATCAACACCATTTTTCATAACAATGAGCTCAATGTTTATAGTACAACATTGAATCCATCATGAAATTTCCAGAAATATGTGTAAATTTCTGTAAATAAATTGAATTTATAAAGCAAGAATTGAAGAGAACTTTGTGGCCCAAAATGCATAGTCTAATTTTCTCTCTTAGACTTAGATTTATAGCGATGATATTGGTCAACTTGGAAACAGTTGTAAAATGCTCTAGGCTGTTTGTATATCATTGATAACTACCCATTCAACCCGAAATAACAAAATCATAATCACTGTGAGAAGGTGTTACAATGAAACATTTCAGCAGATTAGCGTAGTGGTTAGCGCGCTCACTTCTCACCAATGCAACCTGGGTTCGATCCTCTGACCTGGTGTATGTGAGATAGTTTCCTATGCACAAAATTCTAGCAATATTATTCCACTATCGCTTCTTATGATTATTAAATTACTCTATCTCGACAGATCTCCTACAGTAACAATGGGTACTAATTTGTAAAAAAAAAATTCAGTTGATTAACACGATTTTGATAAAAATCACAGTTATCATACCGCAGCATCTGGTTAGGGAACAACAATAAAAATAAAGGATTACAACTAAAAAGGACCTATTTACATTTTTGAATAAATCGGACTTTATCTGCCAAGGGAGGTTGTAGGGATTTCACGGCCTCAATACCCGGTTAACACTGGGCGCGGGTATGAGCCTGATGCTTTTCGAGATTGCAGCACAAGTTCACAATGTTAATTCACTCGTTACGTCTTTATTTATTATAGTTCTTGATATATAACGTATAACTATAACGTCTATAACGTGTAGCACGCTAATGATAACACTAATGATAACGGTAACGCTATTGGTAACGCTAATGCTATTGGTAACGCTATTGGTAACGCTATTGGTAACGCTATTTGTAACGCTACTGGTAACGCTAATGCTATTGGTAACGCTATTTGTAACGCTATTGGTAACGCTATTGGTAACGCTATTGGTAACGCTATTGGTAACGCTATTGGTAATGCTATTGGTAATGCTAATGCTATTGGTAACGCTATTTGTAACGTATTGGTAACGCTATTGGTAACGCTATTGGTAATGCTATTGGTAATGCTAATGCTATTGGTAACGCTATTTGTAATGTATTGGTAACGCTATTGGTAACGCTATTGGTAACGCTATTGTAACGCTATTGGTAACGCTATTGGTAACGCTATTGGTAACGCTATTGGTAACGCTATTGGTAACGCTATTGGTAATGCTATTTGTAACGCTATTGGTAACGCTATTGGTAACGCTAATGGTAACGCTATTGGTAACGCTATTTGTAATGCTATTTGTAATGCTATTGGTAACGCTATTGGTAACGCTATTTGTAATGCTATTTGTAACGCTATTGGTAACGCTATTGGTAACGCTAATGGTAACGCTATTGGTAACGCTATTTGTAACGCTATTTGTAATGCTATTGGTAATGCTATTTGTAACGCTATTTGTAATGCTATTTGTAATGCTATTTGTAATGCTATTGGTAATGCTATTGGTAATGCTATTGGTAACGCTATTGGTAATGCTATTGGTAACACTATTTGTAACGCTATTTGTAACGCTATTTGTAATGCTATTGGTAATGCTATTGGTAACGCTATTGGTAACGCTATTTGTAATGCTATTGGTAATGCTATTGGTAACGCTATTGGTAATGCTATTGGTAACGCTATTGGTAATGCTAATGCTATTGGTAACGCTATTTGTAATGCTATTGGTAACGCTATTGGTAACGCTAATGCTATTGGTAACGCTATTTGTAACGCTATTTGTAATGCTATTTGTAACGCTATTGGTAACGCTATTTGTAACGCTACTGGTAACGCTAATGCTATTGGTAACGCTATTGGTAACGCTAATGCTATTGGTAACGCTATTTGTAATGCTATTGGTAACGCTATTGGTAACGCTAATGCTATTGGTAACGCTATTTGTAACGCTATTGGTAATGCTATTGGTAACGCTATTGGTAACGCTATTGGTAACGCTATTGGTAATGCTATTTGTAACGCTATTGGTAACGCTATTGGTAACGCTATTGGTAACGCTATTGGTAACGCTATTTGTAATGCTATTTGTAATGCTATTGGTAACGCTATTGGTAACGCTATTTGTAATGCTATTTGTAACGCTATTGGTAACGCTATTAGTAACGCTAATGGTAACGCTATTTGTAATGCTATTTGTAATGCTATTGGTAACGCTATTGGTAACGCTATTGGTAACGCTATTTGTAATGCTATTGGTAATGCTATTGGTAATGCTATTGGTAACGCTATTTGTAATGCTATTTGTAATGCTATTTGTAATGCTATTTGTAATGCTATTGGTAACGCTATTGGTAACGCTATTGGTAATGCTATTTGTAACGCTATTTGTAATGCTATTGGTAACGCTATTGGTAACGCTATTGGTAACGCTAGTTGTAATGCTATTGGTAATGCTATTGGTAACGCTATTGGTAATGCTATTTGTAACGCTATTGGTAACGCTATTTGTAACGCTACTGGTAACGCTAATGCTATTGGTAACGCTATTTGTAACGCTATTGGTAACGCTATTGGTAACGCTATTGGTAACGCTATTGTAATGCTATTTGTAACGCTATTGGTAACGCTAATGCTATTGGTAACCTATTTGTAATGCTATTGGTAACGCTATTTGTAATGCTATTGGTAACGCTAATGCTATTGGTAACGCTATTTGTAATGCTATTGGTAACGCTAGTTGTAACGCTATTGGTAACGCTATTTGTAACGCTATTGGTAACGCTATTTGTAATGCTATTTGTAACGCTATTTGTAATGCTATTGGTAACGCTATTGATAATGCTATTTGTAACGCTATTGGTAACGCTAATGCTATTGGTAACACTATTTGTAATGCTATTGGTAACGCTATTTGTAATGCTATTGGTAACGCTAATGCTATTGGTAACGCTATTTGTAATGCTATTGGTAACGCTAGTTGTAACGCTATTGGTAATGCTATTGGTAACGCTATTTGTAACGCTATTGGTAACGCTAGTTGTAATGCTATTTGTAACGCTATTGGTAATGCTATTGGTAACGCTATTGGTAACGCTATTGGTAACGCTAGTTGTAACGCTATTTGTAATGCTATTTGTAACGCTATTGGTAACGCTATTGGTAATGCTATTTGTAACGCTATTGGTAACGCTAGTTGTAACGCTATTTGTAACGCTATTTGTAATGCTATTGGTAACGCTATTGGTAACGCTAGTTGTAACGCTATTTGTAACGCTATTGGTAACGCTATTGGTAACGCTAGTTGTAACGCTATTTGTAACGCTATTTGTAATGCTATTTGTAACGCTATTGGTAACGCTATTTGTAACGCTATTTGTAACGGTTATCTGAAATTAATAATAAACTACTATCAAAACAGAGAAACAAACTTACACGTAATTAACAAAACATGTAATAAATCAACTAATTGAAACAATTACTTATCTTTGTAACAAACATTACATCAGTCCGTAAATTGTTCTTACAAGATACATGTAATACAAATTATTAACACTTAGTTTCAATCTTAAAAGTATCGTCTTCTATAACATTATTTTCACAAGCCTTTAGGATTTACCAAAAATGATGATAAACAATTTACATTTAAATGTAAAATACAGTTGTAACTTACTGAACAATGCCATCTGCTTATCCTCGAAAAACTTGACTAATTCACACAAAACTTCAGGAACAACCTGTTAGTTCAGTCTATAATTTCTTAGTGCCGCAGTGGGCGATTTTTAGTACAAGTGCAAAGCCATTGTTTTACAAAATATGCATTTGACGCCATGCTCCTCCAATGAAAACGCACGATATACAACTTGGAAAGAGTCAAACCTCGGCTTCTTCCAAATAAGGGAAGTGCCCAGCCAGAATTTCTGGACATTACTTGTCAGTGAGTAGCAACATATACCTTTCAGCTACGAGATAGTGTAAGGTAAACATGTTCTAAGGACATTTTCCAGGCAACACTTTACTGTAAAATAAATCGTTTGAAGTCATTCACCCAACAACTTCACTAGTCTCCAAACAGAGGTAATAGAAAATTATAGACGTCTCTCATTAATATACATGATTGTAAAATAGGACATGAAAAATGGGAAGATACAGGAAGGAGATGCAACAGTACGTATGAAGACCACGCTGGAGGAGGGAAAGAAGGACCCGGTGGCATACAGAATCAAGTTCGCTCCTCATCATAGGACTGGAGATAAATGGTACAGACTTTGAATATCTAGTGGATGTGTCACAATGGGTTGTACGGTGTATTTCCGGGTTTATACGGGAATAAATGGGAGACAATCTGACAATCTGTTTGTGATGTGTGATAACAGTGTTGGTATGATGGATATGGATTCCGCCTTGTTTTTAATTTAATTTACCCATATTTTATTGCCTATATATACATGAATACATAGGCACAAGACACAAATTATTTATTGGCCTATGGTCATATAGTAAGTAATGTTTAAAACACAAATCTTTTTTTTTTGGCCTATGGTCATATAGTAAGTAATGTTATGTTTAAACATTACTTACTATATGACCATAGGCCCAAAAAAAATTTGATGTATTGTGCCTGTGCATGAATATAGTTACACAATGATAATACAAGATTACTAAAGCAAGTGGGTTGGGCAACAAGTTCTAACAACATTACATTAAGCTCTTGCCATTGCGCCTTGTAAGCGAGAGGTTGTGAGTTTGAGCCCCATTAGAACAATGGTGGTGATGTCCTACGGCAGGAAATATTAATCCATGTTGCCTCTTCTCTCTCCCTCATGACGTTGGACTCCATCATGAATGAGGTCTCGAGAGCGATTAATCTAATTTTGTAAAAACTTGTTTCACAGTCGAGGTAAAATAAATTTGTATAGACTATAATAAAGTCAAAATGTGCAATATCACTATGTTCTGCCTTAGTTTTATATGTATTTATCCTACCTTCATGCGAAATAACGTACAAAAAAATAAATTTTGCTTTATTAGTCAGTGCCTAATAAAGCTTTCGTGACGGACTACTTTTATGACCCAGATTACAGTTTGTAAATAAACAAAGCGTCTGTCGTCACATTGTGTTGTCTGTTGAGTTTGGAAAATGTGCCAAGAAGACAGTCGTGTACAGGCAAACTTTCAGGTTGTTTGGGATGAATTAACAGCACTCAATGAGACCCCTCTGGAAACTACTGTTGTTAGAGAAATGTCATTTATCATTTATCTATAAATAGAAATATCAATGCGCAACATATTACCAAGTGCGTAGCGAGTTTGTAAGCTGTCATGGCTTGTTTGTTTTTGTGTCGGGTGCACACTCAGAATGTAGGATAAATAGAATATTAGGTTACTGTCTTATAAATTTTAATTTATTAGGCTCGTCTCCGAAAAAATACAAGGCTCGGCAGAGCCTCGCCTTGTATTTGTTCTCCAACTCGCCTAATAAATTAAAATTTATAAGACAGTAACCTAATATTCTCTAAGTATGTTCCATTAATGTCAAACCCCTTGCGGGGACCTAGACATGTTTTCCTGGGCAGGCGTAGCCGACCTAAGTGGTTAACCAGTACTAAGCAATGTGTGTGAGGTGCTTTGCTCACTGTCACTACATACGTGGCCTGACCGAGTATCGAACCTGGGACCGTTCGATTCCAAATCCGACGCTCTACCACTGGACCACGGATGCCACGCTTGTGATATCATTGAAATAATTTTGCGTTTGCGAAAAAATACAATTACTTAATATGTATATACCAATTCATTGTAACTCGATTGCGAAACAAATTATTACTACTCTAGACAAATTGCTCGAGAGAGGAAGCTGTGTGGATTTATGTATTTTGCCTAAGAACACCATCACTGTGGTACTGGCCTGGTTACTAGCCATATGACCGAATGAACATTGAAAGCATATTTATCGCACGAGTGATAATAATAGCTTTCTATGTTCATGAATGAAATAAAATTCGATCATTCACTTAAGCAAACAATTATAGGCTGAAATGGGTGCTTATGGTAGAAAACATTGCAATCGTGTGCTAAATGGTGATAGAACGTTGTGTACTAAATGGTGATAGAATGTCATGTGCTAAATGGTTATAGAACATTGTGTGCTAAATGGTGATAGAACATCATGTGCTAAATGGTGATAGAACATTGTGTGCTAAATGGTGATAGAATGTCGTGTGCTAAATGGTAATAGAATGTTGTGTGCTAAATGGTGATAGAATGTCGTGTTTAAATGACCAAATATTATGTCATAGACATCACAAATGACGTCACTGACAGCTGGAGTCCGTAAACAATTGCGTTTTTCAACATGCCGCGACTAGGTACCACACCTGCAAAGCAATGAGAAATGAAATATCTTATTCCACTACTTTCAACCAGTGGAATAACACATTTTATTTCACAGATTTCTACATTTCATTGGAAAGCATAAAATGAAGAACGTGATACACAGTGTTTAAAAAAACCACATACCGAACACTTTTTGAGAAACATGAGAGTTGTTTAGCCCTAACACCACTACAGGCATAGCCATACCTTGGATTAATGGTTTATATTATCTGCAACAAGCAGCTAATATGTGACACCAATGCAACCTGGGTTCGATCCTCGGACCGGGAAGTATGTGAGATAGTACGTTTGTCGCCAGATCGGACAGGTGGGTTTTCTCCGGGTACTCCGGTTTCCTCCCACACCAATGACCACATATACGCTTTCATCCACGCCAACGAGAGTGATTAATATAAGTTGTTAAAACTTGCTTCGCAATCGTTGTAAAATAAATCAAGTTTAAACTAATATGTGACTCTGTCACAGTTTAGTAAGCGCAATATGGTTGTGTGATGGAAAGAAATCGGTATGTGAAAGCTTTGTGCATTCATTTTTCAGGTGTATTTATCCAACATACGACTTCACACATTGCCTCTGTGATTCCATTGAGAATATATCGCACTCCTTGTGTACCAAGGAATTCCAGTCTAGGTAGGTGTATAGGTATTTATAATCTTGGGTTAAACCCTGTTTCCACTAGCCATGTGTGTATTTTGCAGCCTGCTATAAATAGATGATAGGTTCTGCAATGCAGTCAAACTATGTGTGTGTTTTACGTTTATTTATCGTCGCTACCGGTTGCCCATATTAGGCACGCCTCCTGAAGAGATTAGTCATTTTAGATTTTTGGAAAATAGTGCAATGATACAGACAGAGACCCATTCCAGAGTCTCCTCTGGTTCTTTTACGTGCACAGTGTAAAGCACCGACACGAGACCTCGTTTATCGTCTCATCTGGAAGACTGTTAATTTTATTAGAGTCAGACGGGAAATTGCTAACTAACTATGTGTTAGTGGTGTCCATTTTAACCCTTAATCTGCTAATCACGACTACAGTCACTTTTGCAAACAGCATATTGTCAGATCAGACGGCACAGAACGTGCCACCTCATCAGGCTCTAGGCTGTTTGCTATTCAGATAGTGGAGCTAAAACACTTGGCTGAATAGCAAACAACATAGATCCTGATCAGATACGGTGTAGCGCTTAATTACATCTAAGAGCCGACATTATAACCAACACAGAGACGCTAGTCTCAATAGTAACCAACCAGGCTCTCTCCACTCTCTAAGCTGTCCGAGATGGTTTTATAGACAACTGTTGACAATTTGGCAGGGAATATCAAATAGACTTGATCACACGATCATGCGTTTCCATGACCTTGTGACCCTGTCCGTGTCTACTGCCAGAGATAGTGCAACATCTCTGCAAACCACGCATTAATTCCGGCTTGCACCAGTCAATTCATTGTGTGTACGCTGCTTAGTAAGCACTCTATCACTACATGCCTGGTGAAATCCCATTTGATGTTTGCGTGATCCAAACAATGGAATTCCTCCATCCATTTTATCAAGTGCAGACATGTATATCATATGTCCCCAACAAAGGACATACCGTACACACACTGAAAAGACTGTTGTCCTATTATATAATCATACATGTTTAAATAATTAAATGAAGAGAGTCATCAAAATATAAGGTAATTAATCACTACACATGTATATAGGCGTAAGGCAAAAGGTAACTATGTTACACTTCCACATGTTTGTGCAACTTTAAGTCCCCCCCAAAAAACAACAACACTGTATTAAGCAGCCAGATTCCCAATATGTTGTTTTATTATACATTTGGCCTTGGGTAAGCAGTTACCTGTTACTAGCTTGCCTGTATTCACTTGTCACAGACTTCTGTATGTCATTTTAATAGATTTTAATTGCTTTATCAGCCTTCACGAAATACGACCGACCTTTCGGACAAATTTGAGCCAGTTTGGAAATCTTTGTTCCAGAGTACTACACTTAATGACTGACATTTATCGCATTGTTCAGTACTGTTCGAGTAGTTTCCCTTTGAAATACTTTTATTTTAGGGAGTATTTCATAGTTATTGCTATAGAGGACAATGCAAATTCAATACCCTTTAAATAAGTTTAAACTAGTTTTGCTTTTGTTTACACAGACAGATCTGTAGCCCAGTGGTAACACGCTGGACTGGTAATCCAGGGATCGCAGAGTCGATCCCCCGTCTGACCCTAATAAAATTAAGTCTTTCAGATGGGACGTTAAACCGAGATCTCGTGTCAGTGCTTTACACCGTGCACTTAAAGAACCAGTGGAGACTCTGGAATGGGTCTCTCTCTGTATCATTGCACTATCCTCCAAAATCTAAAATGACTAATATCTTCAGGAGGTGTCGCTCATATGAGCAACCGACGATAAATAAACGTAAAACACACACATTGCTTTTGTTTAAACAAATTTTATTTCCCATTATTTTATAGTTTGCTCTATGCATATACAGTGAAACCTGTGTTAGTGGTCACCTCTATCTATACAGTGAAACCTGTGTTAGTGGTCACCTCTATCTATACAGTGAAACCTGTGTTAGTGGTCACCTCTATCTATACAGTGAAACCTGTGTTAGTGGTCACCTCTATCTATACAGTGAAACCTGTGTTAGTGGTCACCTCTATCTATACAGTGAAACCTGTGTTAGTGGTCACCTCTATCTATACAGTGAAACCTGTGTTAGTGGTCACCTCTATCTATACAGTGAAACCTGTGTTAGTGGTCACCTCTATCTATACAGTGAAACCTGTGTTAGTGGTCACCTCTATCTATACAGTGAAACCTGTGTTAGTGGTCACCTCTATTATACAGTGAAACCTGTGTTAGTGGTCACCTCTATCTATACAGTGAAACCTGTGTTAGTGGTCACCTCTATCTATACAGTGAAACCTGTGTTAGTGGTCACCTCTATCTATACAGTGAAACCTGTGTTAGTGGTCACCTCTATCTATACAGTGAAACCTGTGTTAGTGGTCACCTCTATCTATACAGTGAAACCTGTGTTAGTGGTCACCTCTATCTATACAGTGAAACCTGTGTTAGTGGTCACCTCTATCTATACAGTGAAACCTGTGTTAGTGGTCACCTCTATCTATACAGTGAAACCTGTGTTAGTGGTCACCTCTATCTATACATTGAAACCTGTGTTAGTGGTCACCTCTATCTATACAGTGAAACCTGTGTTAGTGGTCACCTCTATCTATACAGTGAAACCTGTGTTAGTGGTCACCTCTATCTATACAGTGAAACCTGTGTTAGTGGTCACCTCTATCTATACAGTGAAACCTGTGTTAGTGGTCACCTCTATCTATACAGTGAAACCTGTGTTAGTGGTCACCTCTATCTATACAGTGAAACCTGTGTTAGTGGTCACCTCTATCTATACAGTGAAACCTGTGTTAGTGGTCACCTCTATCTATACAGTGAAACCTGTGTTAGGGGTCACCTCTATCTATACAGTGAAACCTGTGTTAGTGGTCACCTCTATCTATACAGTGAAACCTGTGTTAGTGGTCACCTCTATCTATACAGTGAAACCTGTGTTAGTGGTCACCTCTATCTATACAGTGAAACCTGTGTTAGTGGTCACCTCTATCTATACAGTGAAACCTGTGTTTGTGGTCACCTCTATCTATACAGTGAAACCTGTGTTTGTGGTCACCTCTATCTATACAGTGAAACCTGTGTTAGTGGTCACCTCTATCTATACAGTGAAACCTGTGTTAGTGGTCACCTCTATCTATACAGTGAAACCTGTGTTTGTGGTCACCTCTATCTATACAGTGAAACCTGTGTTTGTGGTCACCTCTATCTATACAGTGAAACCTGTGTTAGTGGTCACCTCTATCTATACAGTGAAACCTGTGTTAGTGGTCACCTCTATCTATACAGTCAAACCTGTGTTAGTGGTCACCTCTATCTATACAGTCAAACCTGTGTTAGTGGT